>RJWH01001212.1:0-355466 GCA_004363575.1 Solenodon paradoxus | reverse complement strand
TGACACAAATGTATTCCTTGATTTATATGCTTCCTACCTTTTGGGTCATGAGAGTAAGTCAACGGTATACAAGCACCTGACTTTAAAAAGGGATTGGAGTTAAGATGATGAACCGATAGGAATAAGAACCACATTCTCCCCACAAACATAGTTCACCTATTCTCCAGAAACACTGAAGAATTGAAGAAAAGCAGGCACAGAGCTATAGAGATGCAGCAGCAATTGCAGTCACAAAGGGTAGGTGAAAACATCAGGATTCAAGATTCATCACAGATTCAAGATTTGGGCTATGGTGGAATGGGTGGAACCACAGGAAAAACTGGTATGCCCAGGAATTGTAAAAGCAGCAGAGAGTCCGACAGCAGGTCCAGGATATGGAGCAGTGGGGAGAGGATCATAGCACATGATGAAAGAAGGACCAGAGCCCCAGTGGTTTGAACAGGGCCCTGGCAAAAATAAATTACACTGGGTGCTGCCATAACCAGGAGGCAGCTAGGGGAATCCCCCATCACCACCATCACCACCACCACCACCACCACCTCCTATCACATTGTGCCGAAGCCGCAGGAACCACACACCGGAAATCCCACTGCCAGTCTTAAAGAAGAGAGTCTCCCAAAGGAAGAAACCTTCAAGATTACCCACGAGCACCACCCTATGAATGGAGGTGGAACTGTAGTATGATTGCTGATTGTGGGCCAACAACAAGGTGGTCAGTATGAGAAATCCCACTGTTCAAACCAAGATCCAGGGTTACTTGATGCCAAGTCGACACCCTCCACAAGGTCATTACTGCAGGGAAACCTAACCCAAAGAAATAAACAGAATGAGAAAAAGAGCAAAGACACAGAGAAACAGACATGAAATGTTGGATCCAATTAAAACCCCAGGGAAAAAAATCTCAATACAACTGATGTATACAAACTACCTGAGGAAGAATTTAGGGCAACAGTGATTAACAAACTCATGGAAATCAAACAGAGGAAGAAAAAAAGAAGAAATGAAGAGAGATATCAAAGAAATAAAGACTATGAAAGATGAACTAAAGAACTCACTAGAGGGACTCAAGAATAGGATGGTTGAAGCCACTCCCACCACCATATTATGTTGGAGTCTCAAGATCCACCCACCAGCTATGGCACCCACCAGATTAAAGGGAGAAGATAGTCTCCTAGAAAGGATGAATCCTCAAAGTCACCCACTGGTGTCATCCTTTGAGTGGAGGCGGAACTGCAGCCTGATCATCAATTGTTTACCAATAACAAGGTGATCACTCTATACAATGCCATCACTGAAGAGAAATAAAACCCACAGAAATATAAACAGAATGTTAAACCGAACAAAGACACAGAAATATATGCAAAATTATTAATTCAATTAAAAATCCAGGGGAAAATCTAATACAGCAGATGTATGCAAACTAGTGGAGGATGAATTCAGGGTAACAGTGATAAAGATACTCATGGAAGCCAAGAAAACAACAGAGGAAGTAAAAGAGAACGAAAAAGAAAAATTGCAAGAAATCAAATAAATGAAAAACACAGTAACTGAACTGAAGAATTCAACAGAGAGACCAAGAATAGGATGGATGAAGCCTCCAACAGAATCAGCAAGCTAGAATATAAGGCAGAGGAATGCACACAAGCAAACTGGCATAGAAATAAAAGAATGCAAAGAAATGAAGACGGCACTGGAGAACTATGGGATAACATCAAAAGAAACATTTGCCTTATAGGGGTCCCAGAAGAGTAAGAGAAAGAAAAGGCGGGCAAAAGCTGTATTTGAAGAAATAATAGCTGAGATTTTCCCTAACTTGAAAAATAAAGCAAGCCTCCAGATCCAGGAAACTCAGAGTTCCTAAACAAAGAAACCCCAAACGAACCTACAATTAGATACATCATCATCAAAATGTAAAAAATATAAGATAAAGAATCTTAAAAGCATCCAGAGAAAAACAAGTCACATACAAAGGAGTCTCCTAAGATTGTCAGTGGATTTCTCAACTGAAGCTCTACTGGTTAGAGGGGAATGGCATGATAGATTCAAAGTGCTAAAAAAAATTTGTTTTCAACTCATGATACTAAATCCTACGACGGTCATTCAGAACTGGATGATTAAAAATATACCTAAGTACCCAAGGTCAGATGAATGAATAAAGACGACATGGTACATATATACAATGGAATACTACATGGCTCTTAGAAGAGATGAAATCCTGTCATTTGAATCAATGTGGATGGAATTAAGAGGGGATTATGCTAAGTGAAATAAACCAAAAAAAAGAAAACCACCAGATAATCTCACTCATAGGCTCATAAGCAGAAAATGAATATAAAAAAACAAAGAACAGATGAAACAAAACCAACCCTTGGACACCTGCAATAAAACAGGCTACCGACAGGGAATAGGATAGGAGGAGGGGGGAGGGGATAATAGGTGGCAGAGTTCACTGGACAGTGGTAAAGGACACGTGCTGATTTGGTGGAGGGCAGGATATACTGACGTGTGTGTGTATTAGGAATAGGAAAACTGCATATACGGGGAGCCTACACACATGAGTTTAATGTGTAAAATCAAAGTTATTGCAATAAAATATGATTTAATCAGTCACGAAGTATCCAGTCTATAAAGTTCCATTGTAATTTTGATAACAGCCAGATTTAGAAAGTAGTTTTAAGCAATATTATAAATTTATTCACAAACATGTTTTAAGGGGGGGAAAAAAGTAAAAATCAAGCTATATTTAGGTTAGTTATGAACCATTACATTCAGCAAATATTAAATATATACCACATGCAGGCACTGTTCCAGGCACTAAAGATATAGCAGTGACCCAAAAAGATAAGGTCTTTGCCCTCAAATATTTCACAATTTAGTTGGAGAAAACAGACAACAAACATCAACGTGCCACACACTCTCAGGTAGTTCTCAGTGCTCTGGTAGCAGGCAGCCATGTGAAGGACAGAGTGTGAGCAGTAACTATTTTATATAGGGATATGATAGCAGGATTCTTTGAGGTTAACATTTGAACAGAAACCTACAGCAAATGAAGAAGCAGGCCATGAATAAAAACAATAACCAAAAAATAGAACTAGGGAGAGCAGTTTACCTTAAACTGCTGAATTATTTAATAACCTATATTTGATCTACAGGGGTTATCTTCCTTTATTTCAAACATAAAGATATTACTAATCATAAAATAACAGCAGGGGTATTATGGATATATTCCAACAAACTGGGGCGAAATTCTTTAGATTTTAATTTTAATTCAATGATTTTTAGGTAATTAAGCAATTAAACAATGACCCAAATTATTCAATGGTATTAAAAAAAATCTAGGTATATTATCACTAGTACACTTATTAACACTAATACTCAGATTAGTAGTGAACCAACAAGTAGTGTTGTTTTATACATTTAAGAACTACATCAAATATAAAAATACTAATCATCTTAATTACTTAATCCAAAAATCTTAAGATACTCTTCCACTTTTGCACCTTTATAATGCTAAAAAAATGATTTTTTATATTAATGAAATTTGAGCACATTAATTTAATCATAACAATGATCCCTGCAACTGAGTATTTATTAACTACTTACAAAGCTAAAATATATTTTTAATCTAAAAACCTAATAAGCACTACTGAATTTTTATTTTAATCAAGGAATATGTAAAATGGAAAGAAATGATTGAGTGTTAAATATTCAAGTATTCGAATGACATCCAAAAATATGAAAAAGCAGTGATGTAAATACATTAACCTGAGTACAATGGCTTGTTTTGATCTAAACCTTTGCCATCTCTAAAAATCATAATAGGAGTATTTCATTAATTTCCCATTATTGTATCCAGATACCTAAAGAACCTTTGCTCAGGTTTCTTAAAAATTTCCTGTGGGAATCATATAAAACATGATAATAACATTCCCTCTTGCAGAATTTGTTTCAATACTATAAAAGCTCACTGTAAGTTATTCTACTATAGACTGGATTAATAGCACAAGTTATTTATGAATCTTTTAAAATCTTTTTAAAGAAAGCAGAACCACCACTCTGCTCAGAAGAACATATACTGTTAGCAACTATGAATGTTTAGATCCCAAATTCTTTCCACCTTCAAAAATATAACAGTACTTATCCTTTGATTATGGTAATATTCTATCTGATTTTACACACACTGATTTCACACTTGTAGTAACTGTAATCTCCAAAAAATATCATAAATATGTAACATTATGAATAAAAAAAGACTTGAAAGACAATGCTTAGGAACAGGTCACAAAAAATTAAATTCATTCACAGTATCACACATTTTAGATCTATTTGAATATTTCATATTTTGAATTTTAAATATTTATATTCAAATATTTAAAAATAAATATATAACAGCACTAAGAGAAAGGTGAAGCGAGGCCAAATGAATGATTTAAGCCTTCTCAGCAAAACTGTTGGGAATAATTTTCCTATGTAAAGAACTGAGTCACTTCAATTATCTTCCATTAAGAGAAGTGGTAGTTATTATTGATGAATAGTGCCTTGGCTTTTAACATTCCAGGCGACTCTTGGAAAGAGGGTTGTGAAAAAGTCAAATGAGAAGTCCTCACCAAAATTGGAAGGTGTCATTATATTAGTTTGTTGGGCCTTCTAGCAAATTCCAGTGTGAACATTTTTACAATGTGTTCAGGGATCTATAATTAAATGCCTTGACTTGAAGGTATATAGGACATGGTGTTATAATGGAAAGAATATAAGTTTTTAATATAAGAGTTTAATAATATAATAAGTTTTAATATAAGAGTCAGTCAAATCTGGGATTAAATCCTGTCTCAGCCTCTTGCTATTGTAATCGTGGGCAAGCACGTAACTTTTCCGAGACTCAATTTCCTCAGATCTGAACTAATACACAACTAGTAAATTGTACTTAGGTACTTAGCACAGGAGAACCTGAAACATAGGCTTTCAATAAATGCCATTAAGAATAATAATATCCACATAGCAAAGTTAGTATATAACTGATTATATTTTCATTAATTTTAATGTCTTATAAAGGGTAAAGTTAAAAGAATTTAATTACCATCAAGTTCACAAAAGTGATCCTGTGAATCGTCATATCTTGCCCAGTCAATGAAAGCTTCTTTGCTTTGATTACTATGAGGAGGAATAAAAGAAAAATGATTAACTTTGGAGATAAATATTTTAAACTGTATTCCAGTCATTAAAAATAGATAATTTGAGGTTAGTTTATTAACTAGATGGTGTCACAGATTCACTTCTTAGTGGTTACATGACAAAATAATGAAATCAAGTTACATGAAAAAGACTTTCATGAGTGATTTATATTTCTCAACTATTAAAAATATTAACCATAGTTCAGTTATAATCACTTTGACTAGAAAATTAAAAATAGTTAAAACACAAAGTTGGCCTTTTCAATTTACTTAGAAATTGCAGTAAATATTATTTTCCTAAAGGAAATTAAACAGGAATTAATTTTTCTAATCCTTTTGATTTAAATGGCTTCTGTCCTTAGAGGACTTAAGAACTTCCTTTCTAGGATCTCCTATTTAATGTGGCATTCACTGGTAACACCAATGTCACTTTTATCATGATCTAGCGTTCATTTTACAAACTACCTCTCATTTAACAAAATCAATGATCAAGATTTCTGACTTGGAGAACTGAAAGGAATAAATACATTAACTCACAAGAACTTTGATCTAGATTCACTTTAACCTATATTCAGACTTTCTTGGCTTGTCTTAAATACATCATGGCATTAGTATAACAGAAGTATTATTACCCTTCTTTATTTACTACATAAAAGGAAAAAAAACAAGGTAAAAACGTTTTGTGTACCAAGTATAAATGAGGTAATCTTAAATGTTACTGTCAAGAATTTACTTTGCATTTAAGAAACTACTGTATAACATAACCACTACAAGTAGTATATAATCCTGGCTGCACTCCATCAACTTTGTCAACAAATTTTTCCAATTCAATTTACTGTGGGATTTTTCTTCTTCCCTATGGGAGCATATATAATTAAATAATAAAAGTTAATGGAAAACTCTGTATCATAGTTGACTCAGTTAAAATATATGCCATAAAACAAGAATGCCCAAGTTCCAGTTGCAACTAAAATAATAACTAGAATTATATTTAATCAGTTAAGTCTTCTGTTGAAAATGGTAAAGAACACAACAATTTTAAAATAAATTCCTATTTTCTTCTTAGCAATGTGACTAAGGAATTTTTTTCTTTGAACATCTTTCTTTGATGAAGCTTTGATGATTATTTTATCCAACTCTATTCTAAAGTCATGGTAATAAAAAAAGATATGGAATGTTAATCTAACACCGAGTTGGACCAGTTTGATTTATCAGAGGTCCTCTATCCCAGATTTTCCAAAATCAGTTTGAAGATGGATACCAAACTATTTACGTAAGAATTTCTTGAGCTTAATAAAGGCTTTCTGTCAAGATGGTACTGTGAGTTAAAGTAGTAGAATTCAAAGTGGTAAAAAAAGAAACAGGAAGGGAGTGGGATGGATTACCAAGGGGCATAAAAAAAACTTTGGGGAATGACAGATATGGTAACTACCAGGATGGAGATTTTCATGAGTATACATGTGCCCAAATATCAAACTATGCATTGTGAATGGTTGTAGTATATTTCTTGTCAACTATAATTCAGCAAAACTATTTTTAAATTATAGTACCAAACTGCTGGAAAAGTTGTGGAATGAGAAACTTCTGCATGCTACCAGTGGCAATATAATTTAGTAGTCATTTTGGAAAACCATATAATAGCACTTCATGCCACTCCAAGGTATATTCCCCATAGACATGCATACTAATTATACCCCAAATGATCCCCCAAGATATTTTTTTGAAATAGCTCCTATGTGGAAAACATGCAGTTATCAACAGTAAAATGGAAACATTGTGACATATTCTTACTATACAATACTATATACCAATGGAAAATATATTTTGTATTATTCCATTTACATAAACAGACAAAACAAATCTCTGCCAAAATAAATGAAAATCACGGCTAACCTTGGAAGGTAGCATATGACTAGGAAAAGCACACACAGCAGTCTTCTGGATGGTGGATTCCCTTTGTAAAATTAAATTGACCTTTACACTTAAGATCTGCACAATTAGTGTGTTGTATTTAAATTGGAAAGTTTTAAAAGTTAAATTTTGTTCAGTAACAAAAAAGTTAAAAGACTGAATAATCCATATAACCATCCTAGAATTATGACATTACATGAAAAAAACTATGAATTAATAATAATTTTAAAATATAATCTTCTCAATGGAGAAACAACAGCAAATAACATGAACCAGCAATTTACCTCAATCTTGTAATGATTTAAGGTCTGGTCCTTGAATCACTCTTTTAATAATCTCATTCAGGTTTATGGTTTTTAGAGACCATATATTTGGGCGACTCCCACTTTCCCCTGAAGCTGAGACTTGTGTATCCAATTGCCTATTTGATAGCACCAACTGGATATAGAACAGACAGCTCAAACGTAACAAATTCAGAGATGGGCTAACTTTTTCATCAAACTTTATTTCCTTAGTGTTGTTCCCATTCAGTGAATGACAACTCCATTTTTTCAGTTCCAAATATTGTAGTCATTCTAGCTCCCATCTTTTTTCATACCCCATATCCTTTAACAAAATGTTTGTTTTACCTTCAAAATCTATCCAGGCCCTGGCTGACTATTTCTCATCATCCCCCACAGCTACCGCCCTGGTCTAAACTGAACTATCGCCATGTCTGAGATTACTATAATAATCATTAAACCAGCTTCCACAACATAACACCTGGCTCCTTCAACACATTCTCTCAAAACCCTCTTATGACTTCATTTCATTCAGTTTAAAAGCGATATTCATAATTGTCTTCAAGGCTCTGTAAGATCTGTTCTACCCCCTCACCTGTGCCACCATTTCTAGTATCTTCTGACTCTGTCTTCTACTTCTTTGTCCATAATCACTATGCCCCGGCCACACTGGCCTTCTTGTGGTATCTCCAGTAGTATAGGCAAGCTTCTGCCTCAGGGCCTTTTTACTAACAATTCTATGTACCCAGAATACTCACCCCCCACACAGCCATATTATGACTTGTACTCTTCTTGAGCTCTTTGCTCAAATGTTGTATGACCGCTTTGGCCTTCTCTGATCACCCAAACTGAATACAGAGCAATCCCCTCACTCCTACACCTCTCTACCACTCTTTCCTCCTTTTCTTTTTTCTCCCTGGTAGTTTTCACCATTTTACTTATTTCTCATAGACTTTACTTGTTTATTGTGTATCTCTCTAAAGTAGGATTAAGCGGCTTAGGGCAGGAACGTTTGTCATGAACACTGCTATATTTCTAGTGCTCTAGAAAAGCACTTGGAGTATTGCAGGCATTTGCTTATTGAAAGAATAAGAAACTCAAGTAAATGTCCAGTAAATGGAAGAAAAAATGCTCAAACTCACTAGTAATCAATGAAATATAAATTAAACAAAAATGAGATCATATTTTACACTTACGAAACATGATTAACTTTTGGCAAGAACATGAAGAACAAAACAAGTTCTTAATGCTGGAGGAAATATGTGTCCACAGGAGGACTTTGGAAAGCAACTAGGCAATTTCAAGAATAATTACAAGTAGGAATCCTAAGATTCAGCAATTTTACTCCTAGTACATATCAAGGAATATATATTCAAGGATGCTCAAGGTGGCATAATTTATAAAAGTCATAAATTTTTAAACAATCCAAATATCCTACATAGAGGGGAAAAGATAAGTAAAATATATCTGATGAAAATCACTCATCAGTAAAAAAGGAAGGAGACAAATAAATCTGTTTTAACACAGAAAGATTTAGAAAACAAAATTACAATATAAACCAAGTTGCAGAATGTTATATACAGTTATATCATTTACATAAAGTTAAAATAAAGTCATGTACACAAAAGTGTAGATACGTAATAAAAATAAAAACACGGAATGAGGCGGCACCAAATACAAGATATAGTTACCTCTAAATAAGAGAGAAAAAACAGAGATTAAAGTTCTTTTTCCCATAATAACCAGGAAAAAAATGAACTCCTAAGCCCTACTAGCTCAGCAATCTTCTAAGCTTTAAGTAGTTACAGTTTATGATACATTCTAGAAATCTACGAACAAATCAGTAGAAAGTAGCACTATCATGGAATTTAGAATAAATAACTTCTCCCTTTAAAAAATTAGTTGAGATTTTAACGTTTTATCAAAGTCACAAATACGAGCATTTCTGACAAACTGAAATATATTTTCTTAATAATAGTAAAATAAAACTTACCTTAATGTGCTATTAATTGCTCCCAGTTTATTAGCTTGCTCACAGTCTTCTAATTCTTTGGTATTGTTTGCCACTTTCAAATACTAAAAGAAAGTTCATAATAAGTAAGTTTAATAACTATTATCTTTCTCTTTACGTTAGGTTCCACGGCAGAAATCAATCTGTCAATGATATATGTGTATATATATATCCTACATATAGAAACATCCTATTATCAAAATTCCTTATATGTAAAAATAAAATTCACAAACTTCCACTTACTAAATATAGACAAGAAAAATATGATAATTAATATCAACATGGCGGTGATAATAAAAACAGGTAAAATTCTCTTGGAAGTATCTACGTGGCATGCCCTGGTGGCTTTGTGGTCTAATATACCCTCGGTTCAAGACCCGGGGCCAAGGGGATCACCAATGTGAACTACATAAAAATAATAAAGTGCTCCTTCCTCATCTGTCTTCCTGCCTGCCTATCTACTCGCCTGTACCTTTAAAAAGAAATTAAAAAATACAAGCTCTTAAATCAGCAGTCAGTAAAAACAAAAAAGAGGTTGAACCACTTCAGAAAATTATTTGATACTCTTTTGTAATGAGATAGAAGTAAAATTGCTGGGCCATCAGTGTGTCTAACTACAGACCTAAAGAAACACATTTGTACACAGATACAACACACACACACAAAAGTGCATCATTGTTTGCAATAGCAGAAACTGAAAACTGAAATGTCCACTAACAAACCTTAATCCTTGATACAATCAATCAACAGAACACAGTGCAGCTGTTGAAACTGACATCTACATCAATCAACAGATAAAATTTCAAAAGTCTAATACTGTAAAAATACGAAAATGTTTTGAAACTGAATGAAGAATGTTTTAAATTTCTTAAATTCAAATGAAAGATTTCTATATTTCTTACGGTATGTGTGCAACAAAAGTATAGAAACAAGCATGTATCACAGAAATATACACAGCAATTTCAAGAGTCAACAGCTCTGGAAAAGGAATAGAATGGATTGGGAAGGAGTCCAGGAGAGATTTCCACATCTTTATACAATGTGTCTCTCTTAGATAGGAGACAAAAATAAAAGCAATTGAACATAAAAGACCAGACTGGGGAGAAAGCACAAAGAGAATGGAGAGAGAATGCATCAGGAAGCACAGACGGCCATATGATTATCTTTATTATGTATATTTAATAGTGAAGAAACAGAAATAAACTGTTACCTAAAAACATACGAACAGCAAAGAAAATTATGGCATGCTCATAAAAGAAAAAGGGCAATCTGTAATAAAGGAATAATTGGAAGGGACAAGGAGGGATAAAAGGAATATTTTGATGCCATTTAAAAGTACTATACTCAAAATATCTTGATAATTTTTTATTCTATACAATATAATCATCACTATGAACAGTTGACTAAACCTATGTGCATGATAAACAGCCATTGAGCAGGGCACCTGAAACTACAGTTACATTTTAGAAAAAGTTCTTCTAGAGGTTCTAAAAGCAGAACTGAGGTATTTCAAAAGAATCTATTTAATTTTCATAATATACAAGCTCTCTGCTGGGATAAGGCAAAATGTGTCCATTCCCAATAAACCATATTAGTCATCTTCTGCCACCACTAGCAAGCAACAGATAATTTTCACTAAGTAAAGCAGAAATAGTCAAAGAAGAAAAGTAACTCACCTTATTTGAAATTCCAGCTTTTATTCCAACTGGAATTTTACTCTTAAAAAGAAATAAAAAAGTAAGTGATGTTTATATTTTTTATATTTCTTCATAAATTAGTAATATTACTTCTCTAATTCAAATTTTACAAGGAGAAAATGTACTTTCACTCAAATTCTGTTTTCACACTACCTCAGCATGTAAAGGTAAAGACATCCCATTTTACAGACTTGTAAATCACACAAAAGAAAAACTGAATGACATATACAGTCAGGGTGTCAAAATCAACTCCATCATTTCAAAATAGTTATTTATATTAGTTTATAGAATTTTAGGCTAAAAAGCCTAACTCCTTTTTTTTTTATAAACTTTACCACAAAAACAGGTTAGTAAAAACTTCAAATTATCTGAAATATGTTATGCTCAATTTTAATTTCTGTGCTAGGTTGACATTTAAAGTTTAGGCAATTTAGGATTAATATACAAAGCAAGATTTTTAAGTCATATGATGAACGTAGGGTTTACCAATGAATAACTGCATGTAGGTTCTTTGCATAAAGCCAATAAGAAGCTTTAGAATTTAATAAATCTATGAATTGCTACAACTGGTTTATCAAAAATACAATTTTAAACAAAAATCATATCTAAAAGCCGACGATACCAGATTGATTCTCTGATCAACCCAGGGGACTGATTTCCAACATTTGAATCTATCGGCTATTAGTTAGTAGCAAATTACCTATAAAAATGCTCATGTGTTATAGATAAATTGTAACCAAAATATTTATTAAAAAATTTTTGTCATTCTGAAGAATATAAATAATGAGATAAGAGCTATTTTCCTAGTCAAGAAAAGGACCATATAGTTAAAAATGTCCTTTGCTGAAAATACTTTACCAATTTTAACAGCAAGTGAAAATTATAAAACTCAAGTCAAATCTCGTAGTTATAAGAACCTGAATTTAAATTATGTAATAAATACCAGCCAAAGCATTAACTTCTGTATGTCCCCTAACTAGTATAAGATACTAAAATCAAAACCTTTATCAGCATTTTAAAAGGTTTAATGCTAAATGAAATAATAACATAAGCAAATCTTAACATAGGCCATTTGGAAATATTGGGGTAAGATCACAAATGATTACGAATAACAAAGATTACAAAAAGGAATTATTAAAATCATAAATGTAAAGTTAATTTAGCTAAAATCAAGCATGAACTAAACCTGGTTGTTACCACTGACATAAAACAGTTCTTGCTTCTAGTACAGAAATGTCATCCACGAGATACAGGGAAAAAATTAAATCAGAAAATTATTTAAAAATCATTATATAAGCAAATGATTAATTCAGACAAGAACTGTCAACGGGTAACAAAATTATGATGGCTAACAGTATGATTTAAAAAGAGGTCTATTCATAGTCTCAAAGATTTGTCTATTACAGTGAAGAAATCTAACAAATACCATCTTAACCAACTGATTAAGATGATATCATGTGCTTCCTGATATGACATGTTGAAAAGGACATAAAATCACTTGTCTGGTACACCTACAAAAAAATGAATGACCTGAATAATTAGTTAAAAAAAAAAAAGGGGGTAGTCTGTAAAATAACTGGTATATTTTAAAGAAGGAAGAAGTGAAAAATAAAAAAAGTTAGTCAAGCAATAAAAGACAAAATACTGGGGGACTACTCTAGTACAGAATGACTAGAAACATGCATCCAAATACAATCTATGATTCTGAATTAGAAACATTTCTTTTTTTGCTATGAAACATTATAAGGTCAGTTGGCAATGTGTGATTAAGGTCTAGAGATTAGACATTAGTATTATATTAATGTTAATGTCCTGATTTGGTTAATTATACTACTGTTAGGTGACAGAATAATCTTGTTTTTAAGGAAATATACATAAATATATAATAAATAAATAGATATTTAGGGGTAAAGGATCGTGTTGGTAATTTACACTTAAATAGGCCAGAAAATAATATATACACAAAGAATAACAAAGCAAGTGTGATAAACATTAACACTGACAGAACCTGAATAAAAAGTATATGGGAATTGTTTGTACTATACTTGTAACTTTTCTGTAGGTCTGAAATTACTTGAAAATGTTAAACAGTTCATTCTTAAAGGAAAATGAAGATTTTTTAAAATTCCTTTTAGAAAGGATATTTGAAATTTAAGCCCAGTAGCTTTTATTTTTGCCTGTGAAACAAGATGAAGAGTCAATAAAGTCTGAAATAAAATTTAGCCAATTATAGATCCAGTCCCAGAACTAGACTCTGATTTGCCATCTATTAAAACTAAACCATCGAATCACCACTGCTACGGGACACAAGAGTGTCTTCAAATCCATTTTGGTTTCAAGGATAGAAATAATCTTTAATAACTGAGTTAAAAAAGATAATTGAGAGCTATGAGTTTGATGACAAGTTCAAATCATTGCCATTAGTCTAAATAGAGTTCATGCTTACCTATACGTCCAAGAGAAAGCTATTTTTCCCCTATTTTTAAAATTTATTTTACCTCTGGACAGGGTTCCACATGACAGTCTTTTATGGAACAATGGCCATCTTCTGCCCAAAAAGGACATGGTCGCTTCAGATTAACCTTGAGAGAAAGAATGTGTTAACATTAGTAAGTGTGGATCGCAGTCCTGCAACACTGTCACTATGCCACCAGCACCACCAGTGAAATGGTGATGACACAGAGGAAAAGCTTCCTAACCTGCGGCACAGACAGATAAGACAGACAAGACAGATAGATTGATTCAGAATTTAAATGACTACAGTTTTTCAGACATCCAGATACACTAATTTTTAAAAATAACTCGGTGTGCCCTGGTGAAGTAGTGGTTTGGTTAACTGCCTCCGGCCGAAGCATAGTGCATATACATCCCAAGAACTCAGGTTCACATCCAGGACTGGAGAGAAAAACCAAGATATGTAACTAAACTAAAAATAAAGTACTTCTTCCTCCTCTCTCCTCCTGCTGGTCTGCCTATTCACCTTCATTCCTACCTGTACCTTTCCTTTAAAAATAAACTGCTTTTAGTGTTCTGATGTCAAAGAAGGAATAAAGTCCAAGTACAATGATGAGCTGAAGTACCTGGAAAGCACTTGAGAACTATTTTAAGATTACCTTACTGGATCAGGGTTCTCTCACACACCCATTATCTTAACAAATATGTACCGAGTACTCACTATGTCTCAGGCATTGTGTGAGTTCTAAGGGGAAAATGAGACTACCTCTCCCTTCTCCTCAATTACAGTCTACTGGAGGGAACAGAAATTATATATTTATATGTGTTTAATTATAAATTGTGATCAGTGCTACAAAGAAAAATGCAGAGTTCAGTGCTAAAAATTAATCACCTTTTAGTCTGCTGGTGGATGGAGGCCTTAGGGAGATAATATTTTAGAATAGAAGAAAGTTGGAGAAAGTATGCATTTAGATAAGATGAAAGTTTAAACAGTCTGGGAACTGAAAAACACCAGTGCAGCTGACTTTTCACGAAATAGAAAGAGGGTGACCAAGAATGAGGGTAGAGACAGGCAAGGGATAGATCATGCAGAGCATTTTAGGCATGGTAAAAACTCTGAATTTTCTTACTCTAAATAATGGGGGAGGAGGGACCCTGGTGGTTCAGGTGTTGAGCCCGTGTCTGGGACACAGTCCATATAGAGTCCCACACACACCTGGGTTGGTAGCCCAGGGCCAGGGGAAACAACTAAAATAAATGGAATGCTGCTGCTTCCTCTCAATTCTTCCCTGTCTGCCTTCAGTCCTTCCTGACTTCTTTCCTTTTAATAAATTAAAAAATAATAACAAGAGTAATTCAATAGGCCTTCCAGATGGATTGCCCAACCCAAAAATCAAGTTTTATTTTGTTTCCTCCTTTTCTTATTCCCTTCAAGTCATTCTCCACCTCTCACCACCTCCACTGTCACCACTTATCTCTTTCCTAAACTATCACAAATCTTCCTGCTTCTACTATCAATTGTTCTCCATACAGCAGCCATAATTATGTCTTTCAAACATAATTCAGACCAGATCTCTCCCTACACAAAACTTCCCTGTGGCTTCCTATAAACGATGGAGTAGATCCAAACTCAATACAAAGGCCTTCCACCATCTGGTCTCTTGTCCACCCCTTTGATCTCATCTCTTACACTATCCTCCAGTCCTAAGGGCCTTCTGGCTGGGAAGGCCATACAAACCCAAGTTCCTTTCCGTCTCAGGCCCCTTACAGTGAGAGGGCTATTCTCTCTGTATTGGTGTTCCTCCGGGTCTTTTTATGGCTTCGTTTCACGTCGGCCAGGACTTATTCAATTATCATCTCAGCAAAGATACCTTTCCTGACACACTCCCTAAAGTAGCACTCAATATGTACCCACAGTTTTATATTTTACAGAACTTAGCACTACCTGAATATGTTTCATTTTATTGTCTGCATCCCTCACTATAAAGATCATGATTTTGTCCTGTTCACTATTTTATCCTTATTATCTAGAACGGCATCTAGAATTCATAATAGACACCTCAATAAATGTTAAATGAAGTAGACAATACTTGCATAACAGGAGGCAAAAATAGTAAGAGACTGGCCACAGGACGAGACAGTGGTCAACTATGACTATGGAACAAGTCAAAAAAGACCTCCTTTTGTAATATATAAAATTGATATGACAATATGTTTCCCAGAGAAAGATATTTTAGGCAGAGGGATCAGGATATCTAAAGATACAGAAGTTCAAAACAATATGGCACATATGAGACCCTCAGGTTCCCTTAACCCCTTGGCTTATAGCCAATTGCTTCCCCTTAATCTCTATGGGACATTCAGGGACCTTAAACTTTTTAACATATCCAAAACTGTGCTTTTACAACTCTAGTAATTCTTGTCCTTTCAGTCAACAGCAACTTTATCATTCTAGCTGTTCTTCGGGTCAAAATCTTAGCATCCTTAACTTCTTTCTCATCTCACATACAATACCTCTGAAAATCAGGTCCGTTCAAAATCGAAGACCCTATAAAGGCTGAAAATGCCTCACATGGTCTAGGTCCCCTGCTCTCTCTCCCTTGCTCACTGTTTTCCTGCTTTTCCTCAAATATACGAAGTACACTGTGGTCTCACAGGGACTTTGCTTTTGCTATCCTTCTGATTAGAATGTTTTTTTTCTCCAGGTATCCACATGGCTTGCTTGCTTTCTCTCTAGGTCATCTTCAAATATCACCTCAGTTTGTTAGTCTAGGTTCTTTAATTTTAGGCTAACTTGTTATATGTAGCAACATATAACCAATACACAGAGCAAAGATGGACTGTGGTAGATCTGTAACACGCTGCTCCGATCACTCTTCGGGAACAAGGATTTATTAACCCTACCTTCTATAAATGTTACAGGCAGCCAACCTCATTTGAAGAGTGAGGCCTAGTTTGTCCAAGGTCACACACCATCCCTACGATGCCTTCATCTAGTGACTGATGTTGGGATACAAAGGTCTAGATTTCTCCTTTAAGTGGGTCATCCCATCTGAAGGACTTCCCTAAAGGTCACCTGAGGTTTCCATAGCGGCTGCATCACAGCTTTATTTCTCCCTTTGCCCAATCCTTATCTTCTTTCAGTTCCTTCTTTAAATTGTTGATTTGAAGAACAGTCTCTACTTAACCTCTTCCAAACTAATCACTGCCTCAGAGTCTGCATCCCAGGAAACCTAACCTATGACAACTTGTCCAGTTCCAGGTAAAAAAAATGATATTTTTAATTTATGTATTAATTTGGAAGAATTAACATTTTCTTTTTTAGGGAGAGGTGCAGGCAGGAAGAGAGAAGAGGAAGAAGCACTTATTTCAGTTGTTCATCTTGGTTGTTCCCCCTGCCCCAAGTCTTAAACCAGGGGATACATGTGGACTATGCCCAGCATACTAAACTGCTAGGCCATCAACGCACCCCAAGAATTAACATCTTTATGCTACAAAAGACTTCCATTTGCCCAAGCCTACTTTTGTGTCTTTCAGGAGTCTTTTGAAGCTTTCCTTCCTTAGGTTTTGCAAATTTCTTGATACATTTATTTCTATATATTAAATCTTTTTTTTTTCATTGCTAATGTAAATGGAGATTTCTTTTCTATTGTATCTTCTAACCTCTTTGTATTTATGAAGATATTTATTCTTGCATATTATATATAGCTTATCTTAATGTATTTTGTGTTGTTTCTTTCAGTTTCTTAGGTATATTTCTATCATTTATAAATGGATATAGCTTTACTTATTCTCTGAAAATATTCATGCCTCTAGTTAATTATTTGACTATACTGCCTAATATTTCCAAGGAGATAGTGGGTAATTATGTCTTGGCTCCTGACCTGAGAATTCCTGTTTCCCCATCAGTAGGATGTGCTGGGAATGTTGTTAAAAATGAAACTGTAGTGTTAAAGAAGAATCCATCATTCTTATTTCATTGAATTAAAAATAAATATCAGTAATATGTTGAATTTTTGAAGACCGAAAAACCTCATCCATGCATTCTTAGAATAAACCCACTTGGTGATGATAAAATTGTTTTGTAACATGCCAAAAACCTAGCATCACCTTTGTTTTCACTTGTACCCTCATATCTTAAATTCAATCCATCTGAAAAGCTTATTGGTGTTATTTTCTATATATGGCACGAATTTAACCATTTTTCACCTCTTCCAATTCTATTGCCCTTATTCCACATTTATATAATCTGTCATATAGATTACTGTAACACCCTACTAAATGGTTTCTCTATTTTCCGTCTCTACTCTTGCCCTCACATTTCTGTACAAATTCCTCCATTAGCTTCTTATCACACTTAGAATAAAAGCTAATATTCTTATGTGCTAATAAGGGTCTCCAATTTTTTTTTTGAATCTGGCTTTTACCTACCTTGCCAATCCTTTCTCTCCTTTACTTTTCTCTAGTTAAGCTGATTGTCTTATTACTCAAACACTCTAAACCTTTACATCTTCAGTTCTACTCCTCTATTCCCTGGAATGTTCTTTCTCCAGATCTTGCCATGGCTCTCTTTCACATTGTCCAAAATTAACCTCTTCTCTTAGCTTCCCTTTCCTGTTTTACGCAATAGTGGTAGTTAAATTTCCTTTGTACTTAATTCATAGGTTGACAGAAGTATAGACCAGAATACCTAGACTTAGAGCTAAATGCATTCACTTGTGGTCCTCTTTCTGGAGTGAATATATACTATGGTTACAACGGAATAAACCAAACAGGGAACAACTAAATAAAGATGCTTCTTCCTCCTCTCTTTTCCGGCCTGACTGCCTACTTGCCTTCATTCCTGCCTGCACCTTTCCTTTAAAAAATAAATAAAATACCATTATTCTTAAATTAAAAATCTTTTAATGTTGCCTTAAAAAAATAAAAAAAGGTGAAGGAAGAAATGAAGGGGAGCAGGGACCGGCAAGAAGAGGAAAGAGGAAGAAATGCTTTATTTTTATTAGTTTTTTCATCCGGTTGTTACCCCCACCCCCGCCAGGATGCAAACCAGGGTCCTTGGGTCTGTGTGCGCTACACTTGGCCAGAGGCAGCAGACTTAACCGCTACTCCACCGGGCATGCCTAATACTTCCTGGTTGATGCTGCCTTTAAAAACTATCACTGGCTATTTCATAAAGGTTGAGAGGACTGTTAGATTTAACAACCAATGGTGCGATATTATTATGGATAGTCTGCCATACCCCAGTGTGGCTTGCTTACTCTCCCCTTGAGTTATCTACTGTCCACTGCTGCATACTCTGCGCCGCTAACAATGCTGGCGATGACACTGCATCAGCACAGCTCAAAGCCTGGTGTCTAGATGGAAAATCTAAGTTACAAGGGAGGCTGACAAAGTAAGTCCCTGACATTTTCAGCCTCTGTAGGAGGAAGTCTCTTTACCTCACTACCAAAACTGAAAGATGAGGTGGTCAACAAACACAGGAAGAGGGTTCAGATTCTTTGTGTTGAAAAGACTAGCAGATTTCCACAACAATATTCAATACATTCCAAAGATAAAAGACACATACAGGGTACTGCGAAGAGCCAAACAGGTTTTTGAAAGGGTCACAAAAGTCACAGCTATATAAAAATTTTTGGTGCCAACAGAATAAAAAATTATAACCATACCTTGTAATAACGGAAATAGTCTCGCTCTTGTAATTTTTTTATTTTGGGGAAGATTTTGAAGGTGTTGAATTTATCAATGCTATCAATATCACATAAGCAATCATCCAGAACTCCAGTGACCTAGATTTAAAAAAAAAAATTATATACATATATAGGTATATATAATTTTAAATACATAAATTTTATGTTTCAACCTTAAATTGGTATTATTAAATATTCATAATTAGCTAGTAATTGCTGATTAAGATATATAACATTAAAGCAGTTTACTTTTTATTATGGTCAATAAAAAAACAATAGAAAGATTAGATATATTTCATACCATTTTGAAAAACTAAACATTCTTGTTTAGTGGTCAACAAGAAGGAAAACCAAAGAAGTAATTAGAAGATAGGAATTTTCAGTGTCTCTTCTTCCCAACCCCTAACCTCCAGGAAGGGAGAGGGTGTAGGGATTGGAGATTGAGTCAACCACCACAGCCAAAAATTTAATCAATAATGACCAATAAAGTCTCCATTAAGCACCAAAAGGGCAGGTTCTGAGATTTCTGGGTTGGTGAATGGAGATTTGGAGACACCGGCACACTACAAGAGGGCACGTAAGCTCTGCACCCTCTCCCCACACCTTGCCCTATGCATTTCTTCCACCTGGTTGTTTCCAAATTTATAGCCAGTGAGTCAGAAATACATATAAGGTTAGCAACCTGAACTTGAAACTGGTGTCTGAAGTACAAGGAAGGGGCTTCTAGGACCCAATCTATAGCTTGTTGATCAGAAGCACAGATGACGATTTGGGCTTGCTATTGGCATCTAAAATGATGGTTATAAAACTGAACTCAGTCTGTGGAATTTGACAATATCTCCTGGTAGGTAGTATCAGAATTGAGTTGAGTTTGTTGGAAACTGCTTGGTGGTGTAAGGAAACCACCTCCACACACATCAGAAAACAACTATTCAAAGGGCAACAGCAAGAAACTTTCTGGTGATTAAATTATTCAGTATCTTGGAGCCTCTGAAGGACACAGGCCACATACCTCTGGGTTTGAGATGGGGTGGAGGATTTGCTGACAACCAGTGTGAACAACTAAAAAATAAATGAAGTGCTTCTTCCTCCTCTGTCTACCTGCCTGTTTGCCTTCATTCCTGCCTGCACCTTTCCTTAAAAAAAAAAAAAAAAAGAAACTACCGGTGTGCCCTGGTGGAGCAGCAATTAGGTCACCCGCCTCTAAAGACCTCAAGTCACATACTCCTGGGTCTTGGAGTTGGAGTTGGAGTCCAAGTCGGGGGAATAGAGGGGACAGAGGGGGGAAAAACCAGTGTGAACTATAAAAATAAAATGAAGATGTTTCTTCCTCCTCTCTCTTCCTGCCTGCTCACCTTCATTCCTAAAGGCACCTTTCCTTAAAAAAAAATAAAGAAAAAAGAAAATATTATCCTGGTTATAAAAAAAATTGCACTATATATTTATAAAATGTTACCATTGGGAAAACTAGATTAAGAGTATATGGCATTTCCCTGAATAATTTCTTACAACTGTATAGAACTTACAATTGTCAACACTTAAATTTAAAAACTATAACAGGACTCAGTCTGTTAAAGATTATTCATGTGATACATAAAAGGAATAGATGCAAAGAATGATCAGAAAATGGAAACCAGTCCTCAGTTGCTCCTTTCTCTTGCTTTCTCCCTAGGAATGCAAATGTATCCCCAAACTCTCCACAACATAAAGAGTTAGAACTATATTACCTTACGATAAACTACAAGGAATAATTATCATGAATGTTGGCTCTGGAATTCTATATACTTTGCGATCACATGTACCAAGATCATATCACTAACTCTACAAAATTTCATTCCATTGCTCTGGCTTACTACTTACAAAGCTTCAAATTCTATCCCCCTAAACAACAGGGAAAAATACAAACCAAAAACCTTTGTTTTAAAAATAATGTATCTTATAAAATTTTCTTCAACTGTTGACTTTTAAGTTAGCAGATCACCATATTTTTTTAAATATTTTAATTGTGGTAGCAGGTAGAGTAAGCATACAAATTTACCATGTACATATTTCTAACTCTTAAAGACTGCTAATAAAACAAAAACTTGTATACTACCAAAATTTTTAAAAATAAGTGGAATATTGCCAGTATATTTAAAATTGCTTAATTTTGTGCATCTCCTTCCCGTTGGTTAAAAAAAAAAAAATTATTTCTTTAACATTATATCACATAAAATATTACAAAAAATACACTTAAAGATTTCTTTTTTCTGTTTTTGAACTTTAATGTTAATGTGGAATTCTTCTCACAGAAGAATTCCTTTTTGCTGCAACTTTCTTTTGACATCTATCCAAGAGTTTCATAGTAACAAATGCTTTCTCCAAAAAAATTCTTTTTAAAGAAACAAATCAGCATTAAGGCCGTGAGGCAGTAAACTTGCCTGGTTGTTTTTAAGGAACAATAAGGAAACTATGTAGCAGATAAAAAACAATTTGGAGACCATATTAGATTTTGGCTTTTACCCAGTCTGCACGTTTTCTCCCATGGCCAATTCTCCAACACCAACTGGGTACCCAGTTTAATTCTGACAACTATCTGGAATTAAAATAAACCCCACAGATTAAGACCTCAGTCACAGAGGAGTGCCCTCACTTTGGCCCAGTCCACTTGTACTGGCTATAATTCCAGGGCTCCTACAACTTCCTTCTCATTTCTCCTAGGTATGATCACTTTTTTGTTTGTTTTTTAAAGGAAAGGTACAGGCAAGAATGAAGGCAAGCAGTGAGACAGGAAGAGAAATGAGGAAGAAACATTTTCGTTTTATTTCCAATTTAGCTGTTTACACTGATTGCTTCTCCCGGGGGCCCATAACTAGAATCCTAGGATATGTGGCTTGTGTCCTTCAGAGGCAGCCGATTTAACAGCTGTTCCACAAGGGCAAATCATAATCAGCTATTTAATCCATGAGTTTTAAATTTCATTTTTAGAGCTTCTTTCATTATGTTTTAATCTCTTTGGTCATTCTCTAAGATCTCTTGTTCCCTTTTCCTGCCTTCAGGACCATGATTTGATTTCAATGTATTAAACAATGACTTTAAATAATATCTGACATTTTCAGAATATAAGGTCTATTTATGTATTATTACAGGTCTATTTCTATAGCCTACATACCTAATACCTCATTCACAGTGCCTCATATATTTTGTGATTTTTGACTGTTAGCTGCCTATTATTCTTGGTATTTTATCTTTAAAAATTCTTTAGAGTCTATCTTGAAAATAAATTTCTACAGAGGGGACAGGTATTTGCTTTTACCAAAAGCTGGGGGAATAACAATCTGGGACTGCTATAAATGAATTATTCTACCTGAAACATTTCCCAACACAGGTGGTATGAATTTAGTCTGCAAACCTAAGAGTTGTTCATGATTACAAACTCTCAAGTTTTTCCCTGTACCCCAGAAAAGTTTCTTACATTCCCCTTATTTTTGGTGGCATTCATTGCTCATTTACCTTTATATTGAGTATGTGTAACTTCTTCAAGTCCAAGCTTATGGTGGGGTCTCCTTTTTATTTTCTCTGCTTGAGATGGACATATTTATTGTCCATTTCACCCCATGCAGCTGTTAAAGGAGAACCTCAAGGGTTTTAGGGCTTGGGGAAAATCCCAAGGGTAATAAACTGGCAGAGCACTAAATCCCAAGGTGCCAGTCTTTCTATTTTTTTGCAAGGGGGCAGGGGAAAATATATCCCTTAATTTCATGTTAACTCAGAAATGCATTTAGAAAATTTAAAAATATATTTTATTAAAATCACTTCTTTACAGGAAGATTCATGTTATATTACTTGTATGCAAGGTCTTTAGTTCCTAGTGCTTTACCATATACCGTAAAGCACACGTGCATTTCATTTATCAGAAAATGGGCACAAGATATACAAATGCTTATCATTCCATGTGCTCAAAATAACTTTATACTACAAGGAGATATAGTCAAAATATTCATCTCTTTAAACTATTTCTTGTGAAGACTTTTTTCAATAACTTTTCTCTTTAAAATTTACTGTCTTCCTTCCAATTTAGTATATCAAAGTGAAAGAATTCAGTTCTACTTTTTAATTTTCTGGGTCTCCCTCTGCTTTATTTTTATACCAAAAATAAGTAAGCATTCAGAGATGTACCATATAGATCAGAAAGGGGATTTTCAGGGGTCCGGTTTAATCTTGTTCACTCACTTCACAAGAGTGCTATCAGCCTTCTAAGCACTAATCAATCAGTAGTTCCACTTTTGAGAGCTGTCTCAAATAAAACAAGATCAGGTATATTTAAACAGGATATAAATAAAAGTATTACCTCAAATATGATCAAACACTAAACTAGAAAGTAACACTGGAAGCAAAACAAGTATATTCACTTTTGAGGACTATTTAGCACAATGCTACTTTGGATATGCACAAACCTTTAATTGCTAAATTATATATATTCATTTGAACGCAGTAAAATTAAAGTTACATATATTAATTTGGATATAGTAAAATAAAAATATACATACAATTACAAAATATCAATATACATAGTGGTAGGTAAAGAAACCTAAAAGTAAGCTTCTAGGTTAATGCCAGCACAATACAACTGATATCTGCTATATAAAAAGAAAAAGAGGGAAATCTCAATTTTAGAAAAATATATAAATTCCACTCAAAAACAAATACCTAACAAGAAAATAATTTGTCCAAAGACAATTTGGAAATTTCACTCTCCAGAAATCTTGTAAATATGCTAAAATTTCCACTATTTCAGAGATGTCCAAGTGGACTTAAAAGGTAGTTCAAAAGATAAGCTATTTGCGAGGCTTCTTTAAAATGCCAATTCTTGTGTCACATCCAGATTCACTAAAACAGAACATCTCCCGATGGAACCAAAGACTACTTTTAACATGTCCCCAATACCAAAAACAAGTTTGCCCCTTTTATATACACACATATATTTTTTTTAATTTTTTTTTTTTTTTTTTAAAGGAGAGGTGCAGGGGGAAGTGAGGGCAAGCAGGCAGGGAGAGAGAGGGAGAAGCATTCTACTTATTTTATTTAGTTATTCATCTTGGTTATTCTCCCCTGCACCCAGTCCTGAACCCAGGTCCTTGGGATGTATGTGACCGGTGCTGGCTGGAGGCCACATATTTAACTACTAAGCCCACCAGGGCACGCCCTGCCCTTTCATTTTTATCAAAGATCCATTTAAAAAAATATTCAAACATGAACCTAAATTGAACGGTGAATAAAGTCAAAAAAACATGTTTACATAGTTACCTTCCATTTTTCTTAGCAATGAGCATTAATTGCTTCAAATGACATCTCCCCTCATTACTGGGCCACCTGAGACACTTTTTTTTTCCTCTTAGCAGTTTTGCCACTTTGCAGCAGGTGCAGGCAAGACACAGCAGCACCTGGTAGCAATCTATTCAAATTCTACTGTATGAAAAAGCAAACACTTCACTTAAAGCAAAAGGTTGCAATCAGTTAACCCTTCGATTTCCTGCATATAGAGAACACGTCTGTAATTTCCGCTTCACAAAGACAACCCCTAAACTCTCACTTACTCTCCAGTCATCAACCTTACTTACTACATACAGACCGAACCACAAGACCAGACACACACACACACACACACACCCCCACCCCGGTCTCCAACGTGGGCTCACCCGGCGCTACCACTTAGCGGACATAGTACAAGTTGAATTAAAAACAGGGCAATCCTGACCAAGGAAAGATGCTTGAAGAGGGTAAAAGTTAAGCGACTTTCTAGTCCAAAAGTTTAAGGAAGTTAAGTCTTGTCCCCCTTCCCATCCGCTCTGCTTCTGCCGGGCCGTCACCCACTTTCCCCTCCCCGTCCTAACTCCGAACGGGAAGGGTTTCACCCTTCTAAGCGTGCACCCCGCAAAACTGCAGGAGATGTTTTCATTCCGGTCCCATCTCCCGCCACACTCCCAGCCGCTTGAAAAAAATACAAGATTAAAATACGAAAACCCCTGGGGGACTATACCATCATCTTCCTCTTTCCACTGCCATTACCCCAATAATGTCGCCATCCTAGCGCACCGCAAGCGGTTCGCGGACGTTTTCTGGACTTGCCCGTCAGGTTTTTAGCCCCTCGTCTTACTGGCTCGTCAGAAACCAGGTCCGGCCCCGGCCAGCCCCGCGCCACAGCCGCGGCCCATTCGCGGCTGCCGCGGGCGTTCCCGCTAGGGGTCCCGCCCCGCCGTCGCAGGGGCTTACCTGGGCCTCGACGCCGCTCGGGAGGAAGCTCAGTGTGGCCAGCAACTGCACTGCGGCCACCGCCCCCTGCCCCACGCCGGCCCGCCGGATCCCCCAGCGCATGCTGACCTCTCCCCCTACCACAGCGAGCCCGGCCCCTAGGCGGGGGAACGGCGGGTGGCCCGCGCGACGACCCAAAGGGACGGGTCCTGGCGACCGAGCGTGTCCAGGATTAGAGGTCCGCACGCCTGTCCGGTGGCGGGGGAAGTCTTCCCTAGCGCCCGGCAGCTGCGAGTGAGGCTGGAGAGGCGGTGAGGCCCCCGATTTCATCCACCAGGCGGCCCCGCCCCCGGCTTCCCCTTCGCTGAAGCCACGCCCACACCGCGGGGCCTTGTGGGAGTTGTGGTCCCACGCGACCACCCGGACGCTTCAGGCCGGAAGGCGGGGCCAGCGGCGGCGCCAGGCGAAGAACTACAACTGCGGAGGCCGCTCCGCCTCCCCGAGCCTAGGGCTCCATGGCGGCCAATGAGGTGGGACCACGCGGGCCTCCAAAACAAGAAGAGGTGCGGGCGGGTGGAGCGGCGCGTTCTTCGCTGCAGGCCGGGGTCGCCGCGCCCCTTCTCTGGGCAGTTGCACCTGGAAACTAGCTGGCTTGGTTTCGTGGGCGTTACGGGACCACGCAGTCCGCGAGGCTCCTGGATTTGCCCTGTATCTAAGCAAATTAGGAACGACGGGCGCTGGGATCTCGGATTCCCAGTCTGAAGCGCCGTCTTTGTCTCATGCACTTTTTCTGTAGCCCCAGAGATCTCCTTCGGGTGCCCACATTAACCACTTGAGATTTGTCGAGGTGGCTTCTGCTCTTTGTACTTTATAGACCCACATGGATGTCAGCCTCTGCCTCGTTTCACTCCCACTGCTGCGTTGACTCATGCAAACAAAACGCACGTCAAAGAATGGGGGTAAACCCCACATTTTATTGGAAAATGTATGGGAATGGAGATGAACACAGAGAATTCTGGAGTGATAGAGAGTAGGTTCAGCTCCCACCTCAAAAGCATTCTAGTTTGTTACGTGTTTAGATTAATTTACTTAATGTCTGGGAGTCTGTTTGTTCATCTATAAAGTAAGCACAATGATAATTACCTCAGACATTGTTCTAGGATTGAGAACATTTATATATCAAGGGCTGAGAGTATGGTGCCTAGCACATTAGAGTTCAACGTACGTTATCTTCTATTTAGAAAGCAAGTAATATATCACATTACATTTATGTAGTGTGTATTAGTTTCCCATGACTTTTATAATGAAGTACTACAAATTTAATGGCCTAAAGCAAAAAAAAAAAAAAAAAAAAAAAGATTTGTATTTTTAACGTTGGCGAAGCCAGAAGTGCAGGTGCAGTCCTTCTGTTTGTTTCCTTCCCTTTTCCGGCTTCTAGAAGTCACCTGTATTCCTTAGCTCAGCTCATAACCATCATCACATTGTCACATCCTCACTCACTCTGCTTCTTTTGTCACTTGCCTTCTCTTTCTAATCCCAGTTATTCTGCCTTCTTCTAAAGACCCTTGTGATCACAATGAGCCCACCCAGAAATTTAGAGTCATTTCCCATCTCAAAATCCTTAATAACATCTGCAGAATTCTTTTTTGCTCCATAGGGCAACATACAGGTTCTGAGCATTATAGCATAGACATCGTTGAAGATATTAACCAGCCTACACTTAGTGCTTTATACCTTTTGGAGCACTTTCATAGTTTGTGAGAACTACATAATTTGTAGAGCCTGGTGCAAAATGAAAATGCAGGGCCTTGGTTCTAAAACAATATTAAGAATTTCAAGATAGTGACAACAGAGCATTAAACTAAGTGCAAGTCTCTTCCAAGCAGTGTCCTTTGTAACCGCAGGTCACATGCCCAGCCAGCCCTGTCAGTCTTTCTCTTCTTCAGCAACTCTTTCTTTTCTGCTTCCAAATATGTCCAGATTTTCCCTAGTTTAAAATCAGAATCTTTGCTTGATTAATCAACTAAGTTTCCAGGGTTCACCTAGGAATGTCTTGTTATTATAAAGAGTGGGTTATATTTTTTAAATTATTAATGAGTTTAGGTCTTTTAATGGGACCTGTATTCTCAAATCCTTACTATTTGTAAGTGCAGAATCCGTGGCCTGTAGTTAGAAGAACCCTTTAAGATTTGTCATTGAAAAGCAATTTGAGTGGTCAATTGATGATGGAAAGAGAAAAACTGGCACAGAACTCCAATACAGGGTCAGATAGCTTTTGTCCTCTTGGTTACCTAATCCAGAAAGTAACCGCAACAATAATCCCCCCTATTTGTTTTCACCTCCCTTTCTGGAGGACATAGTTTTTTTTTTTTTCTTGGTAAGTGAAATTGGACATCGCAGGTGTTTGTCACGTGATATGGTGTACCCAAATTCATTTATATTAATGTCTGTCTCAATCTGCTTTAGTGTTAATTGTTATGAGTGTCATCCAGTGATTGCTCCTTTGTAAACAGAATACCCTCTATTCTTTCACTTTGGCCTCTTGGTTTACCTTTGCTTTCCATAAAATCAGTTACACTGAAACCATCACTGTGAAGGTTATCAGTGATGTCACCCCTACTTCCTGCAGAGTTCCACCATTGTGTGCAGTGTGACTCTTTACATCCTTAACCCTTTGATTGGAAGTTGCGACAAAGGAAGAAAAGTAACTACACTAACCCCTTTGATTGAAACCCACAGAAATCAGCTTTTCCTAAATTTACAATATATAAGAAGAATAACAAGTGCTAAAATGTGGACTCACTGACAGTACTAAGGAAGACTTCACCACTCATCTCTGGAAAGGCAAGTTCACCAGCATTCAGGGACTCAAATAAGAGTACCTTCCAGAGTACTGCCACTGAATTGATCAATTCTAATTGATTTTAGCTCTTTGTCCTTCCTATCAAATTCCAAGTTCCTTCTAGAGTTTACCTTGGGGGTAGGGAATAAGCCTTCTTGATTGTCCTTGATTGACAACCCAGCACGACTATGTGGAATGAGCAAGAAGTTACACAAATAAGCAGTGAGTGCTAGTACCTTCAATTATTAATAGACAGGGAAGGGATGCTGTTCAAAGGCAACAGCTTTTACCTTCCAGAAGTCATATATGGGTACTCCACACTTCTTTTTTAAACCTTAACTTGTATTCACACAGTCATTAAATCACAAATATCCTGTGTAGAACATTATAAAGCACACAACAGAACATTGGCAGCCCAGAAACAGCAACCATATGCCTATAGTAGTTTATGTAATTTATAATTTACTAATACCACTTGGGTTGGAAGAGACTAAGTATATGGAACTAAGGTAAGGAAAAATTGACCACCTTTTTCGAATGTAAGAATTTATGGACCTCCCAGATCTCTTAATCTGAGAAGGGTCAGGGCCAGCTATGAAGTAAATCAATACAACTCCCTCATTGCAAAGTTAATTTATAATTGATTTGGGACAGATTACAAAGGAAGCGAGTGTGAAGGAATAAAATTGTAGGATAGATGGTAATTCCACTAGGGCTAGTCACGATTGTATTTCTCCTGATTCTTAACAGAGTCAAACACAATCAACCATGAATGATGTCAGTGGACTTTATCTTATCAAATAGATGCTGACTTTAGTCAAGGTTAATTTTATTCATGTTTGAAATACAGTCATGCTGATAGAATGCATAAGAAACCTTGCTTTTTATTACAGGTTCTCTTCATTTTGTTCTCAGATACAAATGACTCTTCCATCACCCTTTCGTTCTCCTCCCCTTTCCACTCCATACCTTACTCTTCTCTGAAAAGCTTAACTAATCATTTCATTTCTACAGTCTCAAGCAAGTCCTCCAGAGTCTTATGGTGGTTCCTACCCACCACATTCATTTAGCACTAGAAGTCTGCTGCTCTGCGTTAAGAAACTGCTTTTCCTGTGCATATGTCTAACAGACATCGAGAGTGTAAAGTTTTAGAGGCCCTTTTCTTATATTCTCTTTAGTGGCTCTCTTAGTTCCAATGAATATTAGTCAATATTTGTTGAATGATTAATATTATTTAGGATCTCGATTTATTTTAGACAACGTCTATCTCAGAACCAGATGTGGTGTCCCTGAATGTTTCCTGTGGATAAATAGGAAGCAGCTTTTGTGGACAGAAACATATTTGGAGAAGGCAATAAGATGACAGTGGTACCTTTCATTAAGGGCAGGGATACTGCTCTTAAATAGAGGTGTTTTAGAGGACTATAAAAAATATGGAGAAAAACAGACCTGTTAGAGAACTGATTGAGATCAGTGAATAGAAATCCATTACTTTGAGAGTTTTGTTGTTGTTTTATTTTCCCCTTGAGCACTATTTAAAACGTCTATAGCTAATGGTTTGTGAAACAAACCAAAGGCTTGAGAATTTTCTTGACTGTAATGCTTAAGAGACTTTGTAAATTAACAAAATTGCCAGATAATCATCAAATGCATTGTGTTTCCTTGATGATGTTATGGTTTGGTTAACTTATGACTTCTGTGGCAGGAGGAAAAAACATTGATGAATGGTTCTAAATAAAAGTCAAGGTAATAGGGTGGAAATTTAATAACACCAGTCATTTTCACTCCTGATAGCAAGCTGAATTGTGATTAATGAACTTGCTGACTAATGGCAGTTTTGTGTTTAAACAACTGTATTTGTAGATAGTACTGGTGTGTTAACAAATGGCCATGGCAATTTTTCAAAAGTGAATTTCTAAAAGTTATAAAGGGAAAGTTTGCTTGATGTTACAATTTCTGAATTTTACTGAGAGAATTTCTTCTACTTTTCTTTTAACAAATAATAGGAATTTAAAGTAATTAAAATGAAGGAAGTAGGCTGGTCTGTGGCTTGTTTTTAGATACTTACCTAAAGTGTTCTTCTTTTCTTTAATATTTATGCAGCTGTGACACTCTCACATAGTTTCACTTAGCATTAAAGCTGATAAACTTGAGTAGTTAGAATTATTTCCATTTCTAAAGGAGTCTCTATGGTGACATGCTGTTTGGATTAAAAAAAATTTTTTTAAAGAAAGGTGCAGGCAAGAATGAAGGTGAGCAGAGGCAAACAGGCAAGAAGAGAGAGAGAAAAAGAAGCATTTCATTTATTCATTTTATTTTGTTGTTCATCTTGGTTATTCCCCCTGGCCTTGGGATGTGAACCCAGGACTTTGGAATGTAAGAGGACTGTGCCCAACCTGCACTCCCAGGGCCCTCCAAAATCTTCTTTTATATGCAAGACATATTAAGATATTATGCTAAGAGTTAATATAGTGTGATCAGAAGGAAACTGTATTAAATTTAAATAATTGGGAAAATTAGAATAAAAATTCTGCCATTTCTTCCTCTCACTTAATTTCTATGATGCAAAAAGATTTCATAGAATCACAAACTTCTGTGTGCAGGTAGTTACAAAGGTGTAAGTAACAGCTTGCACACTGGGGCTATCAGACTTCTATCCAGGCTCCTACTACAGACCTCTCCACAGGTGGGGGGGGTACATCATAGTGAGAGCAGGATGTGGAGAGGGACGAGGTCATGGAGCTGGTGACTACAGGTAGGGAAAGCTAGAGACAGTCATATGTGACTGTATTTCTGTTTGTCACCGACAGAGTTGTCCCCTCTGCCTGTAAGTTACTGGGAACCTTAAGAAGTTTAATTTCTCCAAACGTCATTGCTTTTTCCTGAGTTCAGTCGAGTATGTGTATTGAATCCAGTCAGTTGTTTCATATTAGCTTGTGCTACTGCTGTTTCTTCAAGGGCCCCACTCACAATTATCCCCCGTCCCTCATGCTCCACTCTCCCGCACGCCCACCCCAGTAGAGTAAGGGTTTTACCGTGAGTTTCAGTCAGGCAGGACCCTGTGCATCATTCTCTCACTTGCGAACATCTTGATTCAGCTCTGGATTGCTTTTGGTATTAATAGAATCTCACATTTTCTGTTTTCCGTTGTGTACCATTTCATTTGTTTTATTCGGGGGCTTTTGAGGATGTCCCATAGATACGCATTCTTTAAGGATCTTCGTCTTCTACTTGAGCAGGATAGCTATCTTTAATGTAGAATGTTAAATTAAAACCTGTGCTCTTTTCTGGGGGAAAAAAAATGTTGAGCACAGCACACACACATCAGGGTACCAGAGACTCTTACCTCTTAGGGTTGGGATCCCACTGGAATTCTCAGTGTTTGTGACTGTCCACAGTCACTCACAGGAGCAGGATGAGCTACCATAGTGAACTACATTCTTGGGACTGCTTCATTCTCACAATAATGAAACGGGTCATTTATAGCTCTCCTTTCTTCTGTGTTTTCCAGGGATTCTCTTTCTTCCTGCTATGCAATAAATCAGCTAGCTGTTTCTCAGAAAATGCCACCTGTTTTCCCAGTATGCAATTGCCACCAGGTTAAAAAACAATTATAAAATACAGAGAAAATGCCCAGTTGTTTTTTTTTTTTATAAACTTCTTTACAATTACTTGAGAGAATCAGATTCCGTTTTAAAATCTGATTTTCTAATGTGTGGTGATATTTTTCAAACATCCTTAAATTTATCACACAACTAAATTAGTGTGATTAATCACTGTACAAAGTAATTTATCAAAGACATCCTTTTAGCTAATGCCTTCACTGTACTTTTTAATTGCCATATATAAAAATGTATTAATATATAAAAAAGTCTTAAGATTCTTAATAACAAAAGAATATTTTAGAAATTAGAAATCATACTTATCAAAAACTTATGTTTATATCTCAAAAGATTGTGAAATATTTTTAATGGGTTTTATTTTTAGAGCAGTTTTTGAGTAGCATAACAAAATTGAGCGGAAAATAGAGAGGCCCCCAGGCCCTTCCCATGAACATGTACAACTTCCACCAGCATCAGAATCCCCCACCAGGCTGGTGCATTTGTTAAAATCAGTGAGCTAATATTAATACATCATTGTCACCTAAAGTTCATAGTTTACATCAGTTTACTCTTTGTGTTATACATTCTGAATTTGACAAATGCAAAACGACATCAATTTATCTTCATAGCATCATATAGAATAGTTTTCCTGCCCTTAAAATTCCCTCTACATCACCTATTCAATTCCTTTTCCTAATGAAATCATTTTTAAGGTAAGCCTCCTATCTGAGGTTTATGTCACAAATGGAAAAGTCCATGTTGATTGTAATTAATTCTAACCATGTAGATAAAAACAGAAGGAAACATCAAATTCATTAACCTGAAATAGATTCTCTTCACTCTGCACAATGTGCTTTCATGAGAGGAAAACAAAAAACAGATGATATGTTGTGTTCAGTTATCTTATTAAACATTAATGATTATCAATTTAATCTTCTGACCAAAATTATGAACCAACATTCTCTACTCCATGCATCTATTGTCAGGGCCTTGCTAAACCTTCCTGAACACTCCATCTTCCCTACAAATTCACCTCACCAGAGAAAAGGGAAAGTGGCCTCTCTTAATCTAAGGTTAGAGAACTCTTATGTAATGAAATAAAATAAATAGGTCGCAGAGAGTGAGGAAGAAGCAGTTCTATAATTCATAATATGAGGAAGTTATTCCAACTAATAGGAACCAATAGAACCAAGAGAACCAATAGAACCAATAGAAACCAAGGAAAATAAAGATATTAACAAGGTGAGGATAGCGGAGGCAAATGAGTTGAAATCTGATTCATAAGTAGAAAAGAAAAGTATGGCTCTCTGGAGCAACTGTAACCAAGAATACTATAATGAATAGGCTAAGCCTATGACCCATTGCATGAAGTAGTCCAGTCTATAGTCAGCACCTTCAAATCAGAGTAGAGTGATCATATATGCTCCAGGTAGAAACAAACTCAAAAGTTCTCTTGGAGAAAACAACTCCACTTAAGGCTCTTTGAATTCCCACAGGCTAACTTCAGTCAAATTTGAACTCACAATTTTGAAAAAAATCACCAAATGTACAGGAATCATCAGTAAAAGTTTTCAGAAGCAAGAAATAAAAGCTGTAGGCCTCTGATGATTCCAAATATGAGAATTAATCAGGTTCTGAATATAAAATAACTATGTAGGACATGGCTAAATATGATAAAGCTAAATGAAGACCAAAATTTTTTTAAATGAACAAACATCAAGGGGTTATCGAAGTTGACATAAAAAAAAAAAAAAAACCCAAAAAATAACGTTTAAAAATGAAAAATGCAATCATGTATATTTCAAACTCAGCAAACAGGTTAAAAAGCAAACTAGACACAGGTAAAAAAAAAAAAAAAATCAGTTAACTGGAAATTACCTAGATTTCAGGATAGACACTCAAAGATGGAATATATGAAAAAGAGGTAAAAGACATAAAATCCCAAATGGGGTGGCCCAATAAACAGATTCAAAACCATGAAAGGAGAGAAAAGAGAAAGCAAAAAGTAATATTCAAGTAGATAATGGGCAGAATTTTCTAGAAATGAAAAAACTCCAGTGAATCTCGAACAGGATGAATAAAAAAAAAATCCACACATAGACATTTTGCAGTAAAATTGCAAAAAGGAAAGTCAAAGGCAAAATCTTAAAAGCAACCACAGAGAAAAGGCAGATCATTTCTAAAGAAATGATAATAAAATATACTACAGACTTCTCAAAGCAACAATGTAAGCAAGAAATCAGTGGAATTAGCAGCTTCAAAGTCTGAGAGAAAATAAGTGTCAATTTAGAATTATCTACTATTAAATATATCTTAAAAAAATGAGGACAAAATACATTTTCATATTAACTAAAGTCAGAGACAGCTCTAACAAATACTAAAAATGCTCATAGATGATATACTTTTAATAAAAGTAAAAGTCTGAAATGCAAGAATGGATGATGAGTAAATAAATCAGTAAATACAAAGTAATATAAACATGATCTGTATAAAAATAATGTTACTGTCTACTGTGGAATTAAAAGACAGCAATAGCAAGTAAACTGGGAAGGGGTAATCAGATAATATTCTATTTCTTGATTGATGTAGTAATTAAATAGATGAAGTTACTGTGTGAAAATAAAGGTATACATTTATGCCTTTTACACTTTTAAATATGTGAATTATATTTCAGTAAAAATAAGTACGCATAGATGTCTATATGTACATATACATATTAATTTTCTTATACATACATTTTTTCAAGAAAACTCCCTGTATCTGTCCAGTTTAAAAGCATTTTTCTACTAAACCTGAAAGAAATAGATCATTCCAAACTTATAAAACATCCTCTGGAAAGTAATGACGAAGGAAATAGTTTCCAATTTATTCTATTAAATGAATATTCCCTTAATAATAAAACCAGACAAGGACAGTATGAAAAAGAAAAATGACAGGCAGTCTCACTCATGAATAACATGTACAAAATCTTAAACCAAATATTAGCAAACAATCCAATAGCACATAGAGATGATGACAAAGGTTTATTCCAGGAATATATGACTAGAATAATGTTAGATAATCATTTAACATTATTCAAAATACTAATAAATTGGAGGAGAAATCCCATATAACCAATAGATATAGGGGAAAAACTCAATAGCTATGATTAGGAGGGAAAACTCAGCAAATCATGAATATTTGAAAAGAACATCCTTAATTCAATAAAGCTTATATATCTAATATGTTGCAGACATTATGCTTAGTAGACAATCTTTAAGATAGTAATAATATAAGCAATGCTCAATATAATTGCTACTGTTTAAGATAAGATTTTAAAATCTTGACAAGTATATATGGGAAGGAAAGAGATAAGAGGTGAATATTTAAATAGAAGATGGTCTGAAGAGGGAAAAAAGGAAAAATATTCCATGATTTTGGAGGGAACACCTTTATATTAAAAATATTGGTTATGTCTAGATTAATGTTTAAATCTACTGTTATCCCAAACAAAATTCCAGTTGAATTTTTCTTGAGAAACTTAATAAACTTATTCTAAGCTACAGAGAGATAGAGGAAGAATTTGTACTTCCAGATAATAATATAAACTTCAAAGTCATTTGAATTAATTTTAAAATGGTAACAGTGGCTAAAGAACAGATAAATAGTCCAACAGAGCAGAGGAGCTTAGACTTATGTAAAGTGGGAATCAAATATACCTTGATATCAAAAATCAATGGAGAAAAAAAAAAGATTGTTTATTACATCCTGCTGGAAAAACCAGTTTACTATATGGAGAAAGATTAAGTAATTTCAATATAACACCATACCAAAGGACTTTGAACAGCTTACCAATCTATATTTGAAAGACAAAACAATAAAATTAATAGAAAGTAACACAGGAGAACATCTTTGGAACCAAGAGGTGGGAAATGAATTATTAAACCCAACTTCAGAAACACAAATCAAATTGATCCATTTTTTTATGATCAGATTAAGGATTTCTGTTCATCAACAAAGTTATGGCACATAACAAGACTGACGTTATCCTCAGTCTTCCTATAGTGTCTGAGAAGTGTGATCAGTCTGATAAGACTTGTTACATCTAATGTGAGTGTTACCGTGGTCAGTTTGCTTGGTTGCTGTTTCCTGGTCACTTGGACTGATTGTGTAGCCATTCAGTACTTCCGTGGTGATCTGGATACATGGATAAGTCACCCTGGATCTAGTTTACTAGCAACAGCCTAGGAACTCCAAGATCCTGTTTACTGGAAATTCTATGAAGATGTACTGTTCAGGCTCAGCCACTCAGTGGGAAACAAGCCTCCAGGCAAAACCTAGCAGTTGGTCAAGAAATGAAGCGTATGATTAAAGTGGCAGTGCTCGCTTGTTTCACTTGCCAGTGCCCCTGTAAGGCTCACAGCATATAAAGACTCAGGCAGCTATTAATGGCATGCCTTATTGACTAAAAAAATAAATCAAAGGCTATAGTTATTGGCTTAGCATTCGTGAGGAAGAAGAATATCTCTGGGCCCACATAAAGAGGGTAAATGAGACTTACCTCAGTCTGTGAACCTTTTCAATTTAGGTTACTGTTAAGTGAAATCGTGTTATATAAAGTTGAAGTGCGTTAGAGGGATTCTAAAACTATCTAGAAGGGAGTTTCCTGGAGGTGTCATCTAAACCTGCATGACAATGGGCCTTGGGCCTGGAACACTTCCTCCCAGAGAGGTAGAGTCTTCACAGCCTGTGCTGGACTTGTTGCCTCATGTGGGCATAGCTTTCTCTGTTTCAGACTGTGTGTGCTCCTTTGTTCTGCTTAAGCTTGTGCATCACACAGCCCTGGCCAGCCCCATGCTGTGTCTGTCCCCTCTTTGGGGGCCATGGGTCCTTATGCTGCAGCCCAAAAAGCGTGCATGAGAGCCAGATGACCTGCATCTGCTGCCTGGGGGGCCTGCTGGCCATGAAGGACAGACACCCACTACCAAAGCTAATCTTTGTTTCTTCTCTATGTGAGCAAAGCTGTTTTCCATCTGTGTTTGATTGTGTTGTTTTCCTTGGCAACCCCAATACTGAGATGTGGTAGAAGTGTTCAGATTTCTTTCTATTTCTGATAATAAGTAACCATTGTTACTTGCTCAACAAAAACTTAAACCACAAAGCAAATATATTATGCAAATAAGAAGCAAATTTGAAATTGTAGTGATCTCCAGACTATTGAACTAATAATACTGTTGCTAGAAAATATTAATTATTGTTAGTAGAGTTGCATTATTATTTCATTATTCATTGCCAAGTGAGATGAACATTAGCCCCCTATTATTAATTTGCTGTAAATACAGAGTGATATGAGAATATGCTATGTCTCAAGAAATCCCTCACTCATGTGTCTCCCTTCAGTAGGGAAAATCAAGGCAGAATCCTTCCATATGGTCTGGGAACTACCTGCATAAACATGTCAGAGGACAGAAACAGGTACCAGATTGGCAAATCCTAAAAGACTGGGGTGTGTTTTAGTTCAGTGCTTCTCAAACTCAGCATATCCATCACTCAGAAGTCTTGTTAAAATGCAGATTCAGATTCAGGGGATCTGCGGATCCCCTAAGCATCTGCATTTCTGACAAGCTCCCAGGTGCCCCTAATGTTGCCAGATTCTGAACTACACTTTGAATAGCAAGCTCCTAGTCAATCTACCATTTTTGGTTTTGCCTGTTGTGGTCTTAAGGAAACTGAGGGCTGTGAAGTGCCTCAGTATGTAATATTCTGTCTCTTAGAGGAACAAATCTAAAATCTAGTGTACTTGAGACCACAGGAAAGGAGGGAGTTACATATAACAACTAGTCACAGAATCCACATCTCTAAGAGTTGTTATTTTTTTTACTCATCTTGCTAAACTTTTTTTTTTTTTTTTTAAGGAAAAGTGCAGGCAGGAATAAAGGTGCATAGGCACACAGGCAGAGAGAGAGAGAGGAAGCAGCATTTTATATTTTATATTTCTTCAGTTGTTCATAATGGTTACTAACTCACAAGGCCCAGGACTCAAACCCAGGAGTATGTAGCCTACTCTCCTTCAGAGGCAACTGACCTAAACACTACTCCACCAGAGTACGCCATCTTGCTAAACATTTTATGAGGAAAGTTTTAGACTTTGATGTTCAGGACATATGCTTTGTCAGCTGTGTACATTTTTTGTTTTTATATTTTACCTAAGCTGCTTGAAGGAAAGAATGGTCAACTAACAAAAAGTAACCTCAGATGATGAAGATAAATTGTGAAGATATCAGCATCCTGTATTATGATATTCTTTTCTGTTAAACATAGCTTTTCTGTTAAGATGGCTAGTTTCCATCATAGAGCCATATAGGTAATTTTTACAAGACAACAAATGTTCAAAAGAAAATATTCTTATGACACTATTAACAAGTTCTATAATTTTTGCCATTTTTGTGAGTATCGTGTTCTACAGAAGGTTTTAAATAAATCTTCCCTTCTTTTCTTAAAATTTAGACTAGTTTTTAATGGGTCATTTATTCCCTCTGTTCCTATGGAATTTATTTCTTCTACTTCCACATTTACTCTCATATCAAAGTATTTCTCATGTCTAAAGGTAAAACCAGTGCATATCTCTCTTCTACTCCTTTGACCTACAAAGCAAAGAATTTTGTGTAGAGACTTCATACTTCGGTTAAGGGTTCAGGTTTAGAGAAATGGTCTTAATTTCCCATTCCTTTAGTTCAATCCTAAATCTTTTCAGCGAATGAAATGAGTATTTAAATAAGCTAGGGCATTATTACTTATAAACATTTTTTTAAAAATCTGAACCATGATTAAAAACTACATACAGCATGTGTATGCTCATGGATACAAGTTGGACAGAAAACATGGACAAATGAAAGCAGCCTGATAGGTTTACAACAATGTAAGTATATTAAAAAAAAAAATTTAAAGATCTTAGCATCACTGTAAAGTGACTGTAGAAATATTAAAGTTAATGATGGCACTGAAGATCTACTGGCTAAAAAGAAAGATGAGATGGTACAGGTATGTATAATCAAATCTTTCTGAAGGCAATGATCTTTCAAACCAAGAAAAACTTCTAAGTATTTATATGCTCTCTCCTGTTCTTGAAGTTTACACAACTCTAGGAAATGGTCCTGAATTCAGACTTAATGAACTTGGAAAGTCTCTGAAAAAGATTTCTTGAAGTAGGAATTTAATAAGCCAGCTGACTAAAGGGAACTTAAGGAACACTAATTCTGATCATGCTTAATATCCATTGAGATGTGATGCAGTAGAATTTTTCATTTAGCAATGGTGACACTTTGGAGGAAGTAAAAAGGAGTCTTTGCTCAATACGATCACGGAATAATGTCACTCAGTGGCAACCTAGTTCTACTCCTTTTTTTTTTTTTTTTTACATCAAATAGCTTTTAGTAAGTTTAACCTATTTTTATATATCTTCATATGCATAGTATGGGCAAAAGTAAGCCAGCCAGATAAGGTTTGCATCTGATAAGGCTACTGCAAGAACAAAATGAAATAACTGATAAAATTTGTTGATAGAGACTCCTTGCTATTTCCAGGTACTTTTCTTTTCATCTCAATGGTTAGTCCAAGTTTCATCAGAGGATCTAATATTGTAATAAAAGACAAGAGCCAGAAAAATAAAAAAACATGCTTTGAATTTTAAGAATTTCAGAGTTCCATGGTAAAACTCTTCACATAACACCAAACTTTAACCCCTATGAAGAGAGAGACAGGACTGTATTGATACCAACTGAATGCTCAACTCTAGGCAAAGAGGCTAATACAAAAGCAAGCAGCTGACACATATTTGGCAAATGAATATGATGACTGGTCTTTATGTTTGTCGATATGGGGGAAATGGCTGAGAAAGTTGCCATACTTAGAGTGTGAATAAAATGCTCAACATTCTGCCTGATGTGAAAGACGGGGAATTTGGAACATGTATCCTAATGGCTCCCTACGTGCTTGCTTTAGCATTGTTCCGTGCTTGACTTTGAACCCTACACATTGTGTAACTGTGGATATGAACAATGGGGGTAAAGTTTATGCAAAATATATTACTTGACATGTTATATAGAGTTAAGGAAATCATTAGGTGCAAGTCAGAGTATTTGCTGGTCAAGGTTTAGTTTATTTAGTTCTCTTGTAGGGTTATATAGTTATAAAATAAAGGATGGAATGAATGAGGTTTCTTATGATTTAAAATCTTTCATGTCTGTATCATTTTGTAAAACATCTCCCCACCCCGCTTTCTCAGGAGTCAGAAAAATATACTTAGGATACTTGAAGCAAACATTTTCTTCACTTGAGAAGACAAAGGCAAAATAGGAAAGAATTGTTATTTTAGGGTTAGTTTAAGTTACAATACAAACTCTCAGTCTGGCACTACAGAAATACTTCAATGCTTTGTTTTCCAAATGAATATATCCAAATAATTTCCTATCTAACACCCAATTTAAAAAATTACAATTGATTTTTACATGGTATTACTTCAAATCACACACATACGTACAATTTAGTTTCTTTAAAGTAATTAGTCACTATTGACATTGATAGAAATGATTCTTCCTAATATAAACAAAAAAAACCATTTTAATATTTATCTGTTATAACTTTTCTTCCTATTTTTGTCCCAGTTCTACAGATATGGAAATAGAAGCAGGAGAAATAATCAAAGGAGGAAGTCCTAGGACAACAGCCACATTTTAGTTGTGAGACTGAAGCAAAGGAGGTCCAGTCACCTGGATCCTTCCCAGTCCCTCTTCTGGTCTAGGGCACTAAGAGAGGAGAGGGATATGACTCTAGGCTGGAGTTATGAGTGGCTAATCAGTACATCCTGCTTCTCCCTCATTCCCTCTAGAAATTGGCCAGGATATAAATGTGTCATGCTTCCCTGGACTCCCCCCATCTCCCAAAAGGGTGTGCAAATAAAGGAACCCTTCTACAGAGAGTGTAATCCAGCAGGAGAGGTCCGTGACCTAAATCACTGAGTAGCTGGGGTAAGCTTACACCACCGAAACAAGAAAATAAAGGGACTTACTTGATCTGAAACAGAGTTAGCAAAAACAAACAGGGTTAATATATTTTAAAAGTATGATTATTTCAAACATTTAAGAGATAACATACATAAAAGTTATGTATATATTAAAAAATGTTTAGAGAGCTTGAAAATGAAATATCTACTTGTTAAAAAATTTAGCCATGTTCCCTAGTGGCTTAGCTGTAAAGTTCCCCAGATACAGTCCACATAAATCCCAAGGTCCCAGGTTTGTGACCCAGGGCCAGGGTGAACAACCAAGATGAACAACTAAATAAAATGCTTCTTTCTCCTCTCCCTGTCTACCTATCTCTGCTCGCCTTCATGCCTGCCTGCTCCTTTCCTTTCAAAAAAATCATTTTAGGCCATCAACATGAATAGAGAAACTAAATGTGGTATCTACATATAATGGAATATTTTTCAGTCTTAAAAAGAAATGAAATTCTGACACACTACATACAACATAAATGAAACTTGAAGTGAAATAAGCCAAACATGAAATGGCAAAGACTGTGTCATTGCTCTTATCTGTGATGCCTAGAATAGACAAATACATGGAAAAAGAAAGTCTGATGGAAGTTACCAGTGCCTGGGGAGGAAGAGGAATTATTATATGATTGATGTGGGGTTTCTTCTGGGAATGAAGGAAAGAGTTCTGGAAATGAATAGAGATGATGGCTGCACAACATTATAAGTGTATTTAATGCCACTGCATTGTACACTTAAAGGTGATTAAAACGATGACTATTCTGTTAAGTATATGTTAACATACACACAAAAATAATCGCTTTCGATTATATAAGAGAATTAGGATAGCAGCTGATGAAGAATTTCACCCAAAGTTGAGAGGCATGATGACTACATTTAAAAGTTCTAATGTCGATCCACATACGTTTTGGCTTTACTGTCACAATTCCTCATCAACTTCTCCACCAGATAAATTAACTTAAGGGGCCCAGCCCATCCCCACCAGCCTAATAAGCTCCAACTGGGTGGTACCTGGGCTTGTGCCCTGGCCAACACCTGTGCCTCCCAGTGCCTCGAGGGAGTGTTCCAGGAAGCCCACCAGCAACCTTTTGGCAAAGTACCAGGAAGAAGATGCCTCCATGACCCAGATGGTCCCCTTCTACAGCACAAGTGTCAGAAGAAGAGAGACTACATAACCTTTTGATCACTCAAAAGGGTCAAAAACATTTTCCTGTTGCTTCCAGTGGTTCTCGGTGAAAAACGAAGAAGCCAGAGTCCTCAAATCTTGCTCCATGGGATCCCTGGCCTACGCCTCCTCCTTCAGTCAGCCCCTCCATGATGGTTGCCTCGTGGTAGCTGGAGTCTTGGGGGGTCCCCCAACAGTCAGAGATGGAGCAGGGAAAGAAAGCACTTGTGGGTGGTAGCAGAGGGCAGCCTGTGACCTGGGGTACACACAGGGAGGGAGCCAAGGGGACTGTAAATCCAAAGGAAAAGGCCACTGAGAGCTGCTACTCTTGATTAAGTTTTCTCCCCTTGGCCTCCAAAAGACTTGCAGCATGTAAGCCTAAATGTGCCCATATCTTTTTGCCCATAGAGTCTGACAACCCAACTGACACCCTATTTGATGTCCATTACTGATGGACCGACTTCGTGAGAAGCCTAGTCTCAGGCCTGGTAAAAACTACAAGTTGTGCGCCACCTCCGGCTTTTATGATGTGGGGGTGAGAACCAAAAAAAGTCAGGGATTACCTTCCTATGTCAAGCCCAACAAAACAGTTGCTTTAATCATTTATTTGTTGAATGGCTGATATCTGACTGTGCAGCTGAAAGTGCACTGCACTGGCAGCCAATGATCTCAGTACAGGTGGCATCTGAGTGCTGACCGTGTGCCAGACTGTGATTTTCCCGGATCGTGTCCTTAGAGAAACCACATGAGGCAAGGGCTATTCCGGCTTTTATTTCTGAAACAAGGAAATTCTAACTCAGAGGTAGCTCCAAATTCTCTAAAGCAACAGAGGAAAGAAGAGGCAATGTAGTATTTTTGACTCTAGGTGATCTGATTCCAGGGTCGTGCAGCTAACGGCTGGCATGCATGTTCCTGGAGTGCAGTTTTAATTCTGCCACAACTCACTGTGACCCTGCACAAGTCATTCATCGAGCCAAGCCTTAATTTCTTATCTGTAATGATCATTAAGCTGCTTTTCACCAGAGGTTGTATGACTATTATTTGAGCACTTGCTGTTTAGAAGCCTTTGCTAACAGACATTGAACTAATAAAAATTTTGAGTGACCTTTTTGGCATGCATTTTGTTAAGTCCATTTAGTCCAGGAGGCCTCTTTTTATCTCTACCCTCCCCTGACTAGTTTGCTATTGGACCCTGAGTTGATCTCTTACATCTAAATCAAACACTGGATGATAAGCTTTTTGTTATTTCTACTTTGGAGCAAACCTTTCTATTTGAAGTCCACTGTTTCAGAAGAGGCCTTTTTCTCCCTGGGTCTCTGAGCTGGAGGACCTATACCAGGCTTCACCTTGTGAAAATTCTCATTACGGCCTTGAACCTGTTTTCTTATTTGAAGAACTCAAATTTAATCATTTAGAAGGCTATTTACCTAGAGGTACCACCATGGATTCCTCCAATATGCTAAATTTCACGGCAGTCAGGATTTGCAGCCAAGCCTGATTATGTGCAAATCATTTATATAAATAAGCAGACAAACTCAATATTATTATGAGAAAATATGGGAATAGGGTAAATATATCAGAATATTTTATTGGAAATTAGAGCAATTAGAGTTCAAATCCCAGCACTGTTTTTCAGGTAGTGTGATTTGAAGCATGTTAATTAGCTTCTCTGAGCCCCATTTCCCACAGACTTCCAGAATAATGTTTTTCCTATAAGAGCAAACAACTCTGTGGCACACTGTTAACTTACTCAATCCCCACAATAACCTCCTAGATAAGTATTCCTTGCCCCCATTTCAGAGATGGGGCAAGCTTAGACAGTTTAAGTATTAGTCAGAATGTGAGCCAAGCAGTTAGCTCCAGAGCTCATGCTCTTAAACATCACAGAACTTTAACTTAGTAGCATGTGTAACACTGACTCCCACCTCTCTGATCTGACCTTCATACTTCAAGCTCCCTGGGGTTTGTCATGGAAGAAGTCAAGCACTAATTAGCATATGGGATGGAAGTGGAGTAAAGTAAATACTAATCACTTTTATGCTCTTAAATCCTGGGCAGAAGAAGCAGCAGTCACCATAATTTTATTCGACTTCGAACATTGATTTAAACTTCTGAGAAAGGACAGGGCCTCTGCTTGTTCTAAAAACGCTGAGAGTTGACTGTTGTCTTTGCTCTCCATCTTCAGGCAGGGAGCTGGCCTTTCTGTGCATGAATAGGACACAAAGGGCAGAGGTGAGAATTTCTTGTGCTGTGAACTGTAGGTTCAGTGGGGGAAAGGCCATCTTTTGTGTCAAAATTTTTCCGTTTCATTCAGGAAATGTTTCATTATGAGGGTTTCAAAACGGAGGCCATGCCTAATACCACAGATCTGGCTTGTTTGGCTTACAGATTGTTGACCTACAGATGCTTTCTTAAAAGCTGTAATCAGTTTTTAACATTTGGCAATTAAGAGTTCACATCTGTACCCACGTTGCTGGCCTACTGAGCAATCTAAAGGTCTGACAAGAGTCCAGAGGTCAACCATCGGCTGACTCTCACAGACTCTGCTGCCACAGGCCACGGACAAGTGCACCACTTCTAGAGGCCGCTATCACCACCCCCACCCTCAGTTCGTTTCACTGATGTCCATACCCCCCAGCTCCTAAAAGTAGCTTAAGTGGACATCGCTATTGTAAAGTCAGTGCTTTTCCCTGACATCACCCCTTCCCCAGATGCCTAACAGTTTTCTGACTGAAGGCTGTCCACTTCATTTACTCAGTTAGGGACTATTTCCAGGTTAAAACAAACACAAACACTTAGCCCTGCTAAAATGCAAACATTTCCTCAGAAGCCATTAAGGGAATAGTGTTAATGATAATTTCAGGAATCTAGAAGATCCGTTTTCTCAAATGGCCTTTTGGCAAGGCTTGCTTGATAATAAACAATTTTCAGGTCATAAAATATATAATTTTTAAGCCTATAAGGCTTTTTTAGTTTTTATTTCACAAAAAAACCTTAAAAAATATCAAGATGGCAGAACTATATAACGTGCTCTAAATATCATGCCTGCAAAAATTATGATGATCAGCTTATTAAGGAATTGTTTCTTGAGAACTCTTAAAATGGTAATGTATATAAAGAATGAAATGAAATCCTTCTTAGAGACAATTTTCTTCATGAGAAAAATTTCAAACCTCCAAATTGGAGGTATATATATATATATATATATATATATATATATATATATATAATTGTTTAAAGATTTGATACTTTCTAAGAAGTAATCCTATTTTTAGATATATTTCACAAACTACTTAACAATAGTTCAACCTTACTAAAGCAAGATCTCTGGAAGTTCTAGAATATATTTTATATGCCATGAAAGTTTCATTCAAATATAAGTAGATAGGAACCAAGAGAGCAGCCTCATCAAAAGCAGAATTGAGAATATTCCTTTTCTCATAAGTGATCAGTATTTACAGGTTCATGCTATATCTTATATTTCTAGGAGCATGTTCTGTACAGTATAAAAATCACAATTTATCATTTCTCCAGAAAGCACTGCTGACCAGCAGGCATGCTGTCAGCAAGAACAAGAAAGCTTACACTTGCCGTCCTGGTTCTTGTTTTACCACATTTGGCACAATTATAATTGCCGCCTGTCATTTAAAATATTTATAAAGCAACTCATGGTCTTTGCTTACCTTTAATTTTCACAGACTACTGTAAGCACAGTACATAAGAAAGAAAGGTACCCAAAGCTCCCTACCATTCATCTACACTTGCTATCGATGGTCTGAAATCACAACTATTGGAGACACACAATGCCACCCTGAAAATTTGTAACCCTCTCTTATCCTAGTGTCATTTCACTTCATAATACCACATGTCTGTAAGTATCCCTGGATTGAAATCTTTATCACCTCTAATTTTTTCTGTCTCCAATAAGCAATGTGCTTTCTTTAGTTCTTATTTCTCCATCAGCCTCTTTGTTACTGCTGCTAATATTTCCTACCCGATATAGACAAGTAGTCTCCAAACATTTTTTCTGATGACAGCTTATTGAGATATAATTTATGTATCATATAATTCACTCAAAGAAAACAATTCAGTGGCCTTTAGGATAGTCACAAAATTGTGAAATGATCACACAAGAAATTTTAAAACATCCCTGTTGTCTCTGAAGGAGACTCTCTATCCATTAACATTCATCCCTCATTTCCCTCCAACCTCCGCATAGCCACTGGCAATCACTAATCTACTACCTGAATTTATTGCTTTACTTATTCTGGACCTTTTATCTAAATAGAGCCACATAATATGTAGCCTTTGGGGACTGACTTCTTTAACTTAGCATAATATTTTCAGGGTTCATTCATGTTGGGGTATGTGTCAGTACTTCATTCCTTTTTGCTAACAGATAATATTCTATTTTAAGCATATATCTAAGAATCTAACAATACCAAGTATTTCAGTGATATTGAGCAATGAGAAAATTTCCATATTCCTGACAGGAGAGTAAATACAATGTTAAAACCATTATGAAGAACATTTGGAAATATCAGAATAGTTAAATAAATGAGTACCTTGGGTCACAGTAATACAATCTTAGGTATGTATTCTGTAGAAATTCTTTCACAGGTGCTTAAAAGATATACCTACATTCAGAGCAACTGTGTAATTACAAAAGATTGTAATCCTTATTAGATTTATGAAGGGAATGAGATGAGTAAACAACATATCCATTCAATGGAATAGACATAATTTTAAACAAAATAACAACTGTCAAGAACATATTTAAAATAATACCAAATATGTAAATTTAAAAATTTAAACAATATTATGTATATTTTTATATTTAACTAAAAGTGTTTTCAAAATGGCCTCCTACTCTCACCTCAGCTAGAATACTTAGAAGTTTAGAAGCAATTGAAATAACCAGAAATTTTGAAACAGAAGTAGTGTTCAAATTATACTGAACAGCCCACACAGTCAAGGAAAGTACTGAGCCATAAAATCCTGAAATGAAATCAAAGCAGCATGGATGCCCTGAGCAGCAGGAACTTCGCTGTGGGGCCTGCCATTGTGTGACTCTGCTTCTGACACTGGAAGTCTTTTGTGGGCTTTTTCCCTGGAAATTAAAATTCCTGAAAGTATGTCACAGAGCCAACTTAGTCTCACTTTTGTCTTGGTAGGATTGAGTCATTCAGCATGTTCCCTTCTGTTATGAATTGTACAGTCAAGGGAACACAACTGCCTCTCAGATTTCCAACTGCAGCGGTCCTAAGGGACTCGGGGCCCCAGGTCTGTGCCCTGACAACCATACAGGTTAGTACAGAGCCTCTGCTAATCCACCAGCTGCTCCCAGTCAACAAATGAACTCAGCAGGGATGTGAGGAAAACCTCTGCCTGGGAGATTCATGCTCATCAGATGCAGGACTCCCCAAAACAGACTTGAGAACCATGGTTCAATCTAAGATTTTTCCACTCTATTTGTTTCCTATTTTCTCTCTCTTTTAAAATCAGACCTATGTACAAGTCTGAAAGGTCTCCCAACCTACCCCTGTTCCCTCCTCCTTTTCTCTGACAGGTATTTCGCCAAGTCATTTCTGGTGCATTTAAAACCCGTCTTGCCATCTGATCACCAAGGAATGGGACTAACATATCAAGTTCCAATGGAGTAGGTGAGAACAATTCTCTAAACGATGGGTGCTAGGTGAAAAAGCATATCTATAACCCAACACTGCCACATTTGAGCACATAACTATCCAGCTTGCACACACACATAACACAACAAATCCCTCTCTGAAGCGTTCCAAAATGTTTCTCTATCAAATCATGCACATTTCCACATGCAACTGCAAACTCTCACATCCCCTCACCAGGGAAAGACAACCCAAGTCATGTCTACCCCTTGTATCTAGATGTAAAGACTTAGGCTAAAAAAAAAAAAAAAAAAAATGGTGGAAGGAAGTGAAGAAAGGAAGAAGAATTTGACAGAAGGGAGGCAGGGAGGGAAAGAAGCATATTTTTTAAGTATTCATTCATTCATCCAGCCAGTCAGTCCCTGGCCCTGGCCTTGGCCTTGGCGCCTTGGGCTTTACTTGGTCTGCATACCAGTGTCTCAGCTGCCTGAGCCACAATGTGTCCCGCTATTTTCTGAGTTTTCAAACTTCTAATAATGTCCATCCCACCTCTTATTCAATCCCAATGCTTTCTTGACATTCTGAATGGTGAATCTGACCACCCTCCAAATACCTGCTAAAATGGAGAGCAGAAAGGGAGGGAATTTAAAAATAAGTGAAGGACAAAGAAAATAAGGAAATATAGACTGGGTAAAGCTTGGGCCAAAGAATACAGCTGATGATGTTTGTGTCTTCCCTCCTCCTCTGCCACATCTGACAAACAGCTCTTCATCCCTGAGGACTCTGAGTCATGATCCTTTTGCCAGTGAAGGGTAAGAGTAGTCTTGCTAGTATGAGTAATAATTAAGAAATAATCACAGAATGGACCCCCTTTTCTTTGTAACCTCCACTATATCACAGTGTATCTGTCTCTTTGGAGGTTTTGAGGGGAGGGAGGGAGGGAGGGAGAGGGAGAGAGAACAAAAAATAACAATAACAACAACAAAAAAAAAACAACTTCATTTAAAAAGGAATAAAAAAACAATGAATTTACTTTCTCAATAAGTAAGAATGTAGATTAGATTCCAGAGATATTCAGGTCAGAGTTCCTGCTCAATTTCTTACATCTTCTCTGTGTTCTGTACTTCTCTGTGGATCAGCTTTATCTATATTACAAAGAAAACATAATGGGAGATTGGCTGCTCTCTTTCAAATGCAATGTATGCTTTGGTCCATATATATGTGTGTACATATATCTATATATAGATACATATATATAGATATATATACACACGCACATATATCTCCACCCTAACAAAATGCACAGAAACAGAAATCCAAGAGTAGAGTTGGATGATGGGTCAAGAAAATAATTCCCACAATTACGTTTCATGAAGCACTTGCCTTCTTTCCCTGGAACTCTTAGTTGTGCAAGTCCGAAGATTTTACTGACATGCTTTCCCCACATACCCCCGATCCCCGCTTTCCAAGTTTTCTGCTGAAACAGAAGCTGACACTACCACCTGGCAGAGCCTGGCTCTTTGCACAGTCCAGAACACACAAGAAGAAAGAAGGGTGCTAAGATTACAATGTTCCATGTGTGCAACTCTCTCTATGAGGGAAAGAGAATTTCACTCTGGGTGGACATTCTTCCCTCAGCATCTATCCTTCCTTTCCTCCTTTGCATCATTACTCCAATTTTCATCAACCATTTGTTTCCGTTATGATTCGTATGATTTCAGAGATAATGATTCCATTTCCAGCCACAAGAGTGGGTCCTGATTAGTTTATGCCAAATCTGATGATTCCATAGGCTTTATTTACAATAATAGAATCAGAAATCTAAGTTAAAAGCAATCAACACATGACAACCTCCAGTAATGATTACTGGATCAGGAATGGGGAGGTCAGTCTTACAGGAAGGACATTTAGTCTATGACTTAAATAGAGGTAAGTAAAGAAGTGTCTTGTCCTACAAACTACCATCTTGGATCTCAAGGGGAAGTAGTGTGTAATATACTTTGTAACATTACTTAAATATTTAATAAAGGCTATGACATCCTTATTCTTGTGTTTATTCTTATGTTATTTCTAATTCATTTCAAAATTATTTTAAAATTGTGCTCAAAGCAGAATCCTGTTTTTCCACATTACCCAAAAGAATGTTAAACATTTCTAACATTTCAACTGCTAATTGAACACCATTCAAACAATGTAACAGATCTCTTGCAATTTAATCACAATTCTTTTTACATAAGTAATCAAGTTTAAATCGTCATAAGAATATTTTAAATCAGATTTAAGGTCTTTAAAATAATCTCTTGACCATTCTTTCTAATATGTTCCACTATGTTTTACAGTCCAGTGGTAAAGGAAAAATTGCTGCACTTTTTAAAAAGAAAAGAATCCAAAATTACTGGCATACCACTGGGTAACTGGCTAGTCAGTTCAAGACAGGGTGCCAGATTGGGGATTCATTGTGAATTATGATGACCTGAAAATCAGATAAATTAGGCACTGCACAGCGCCTAATTTTGATGACAAAAGTTCAGCTGCTGAACTTTCACATAACTTGAAGTCCTGCCACTGAGAGTGATGTCTTCATGAGCAGAATGGGTGGGCAAGGGTAAGAGAGACCAACATCTAGATCTCAGGTTGTCTTATCTCCTTAATTAAAAACTTACTCTGCAGTGCGGTATAAATAATTTTCTTGGCCCTTTTGGAGACACAGTGGAGACATGAATGAGAGAGTCATCTGGCTCAAAGCCAGTATCCCCATTATTCTAAGTCTTAGTTTTCCTGTCTCTTCATCAGGGTTATTCTAACCTTGGCAGAGTAGTCAATTTAGGTCAGATAATTCTTTATTGGAGGGAAGGAGGGACTGTGCTGCTCACTGTAGGGTGCTTAGCTAACCTCTGACCTCTACCCACCAGAAACCTATAGGACCCTCCCAGTGGTGACCATGACCATGATCACCATGACATCAGAAATGTCAGCAGACACTGCCAAATTGTCTGAGAACCACTGCTCTCTCATGCCAAAGGGTATATTATCTATTTATATAATTTAACATGGGCACCATTAGGTCTAGGCTTGTAATAACTAACCCAGAAAACTTAAAATGTAACCAACTAATAGAGTTTGTATATTGAATGCAAACAGTGGTGATTATCTGATAGCAATGTGTGTATTTGGATTCAAGATTACAATCCTCTTGGTCAGTTACCCTAAAATTCCTGTCCCACAAATGTTGTCCCAATTTTTAAGAAATAAAGTGAATTCTTACAGTTTCTTCATTCCTATTCCTATTCTGTTCTGCAAAACCTCACCAGGTCAAGGCCATATGGAGATCAAAACTGGATGACATGACAAGCAGCTGCTAGGTTGCTGCTGCTGCCACTAGACTTACATGTCAGACACAGCTCTTTTCATTTTGCAAGTATTAACTTATTTAATTCTCCCAACAGTCCCATGGTGTTAGCAAGATATCAAGAAGTTGAGCAACTTAGCAAAAATCACATTGCAAACTGGTGGCAATGCAGTGAGTGGGGATCATTTGCTTTTTCTAGTAAGGAAGACAACTCTTAGCTACCAAAGAGGCCCAGGAGAGAGAGGAGTGTTGCCTTTCTTCTGAGTTCTCAGCAAGAGAGGAGCAGGGAGGAGTGTTTATGTCTAGGCAGACATTTGTATACTTCTTGCCTGACTTCTTTAACTCCATTTTTTTTTCTGGAGTCCCAGGTACTCTTTGTTTTGATCTTAATAAGGTCATGGCTCACGCCTGAGACTGCACATCTCTAATTAGCAGTTGTTAATAAAATTTTTGAAGTAAAAATGATCATTGACCTGGATACTGTTCAAGGACAAAATTCTGAGCATTGCTGCAACTTAGAAAGATTGTTAAATAGATGAAGGCCAGGGATTTTCTTTAAGACTTGATGAGAGTAAGATTATAAATTCTAACTCACACATTGAAGCACATTACTGAATAGGGGGAAATGATCAGCTTGAAAACCTATGCCATGAAAGAGATTAAGGGTTGTAGAAATTCTGGTGTAGGCTGATTTCACTCTGGCCAGGGCAGTTCCCTGAGGCTGTCAATGGAACCCAGAGAGTCAACCAAGTAAACTTTACCTTTGCAAAGGGATATTGTTGAAATATGCACAGATGAATATACAGGCAGAGTCTCCAATTCACAATGGTTCAATTTACAATGGTTTGACTTTAGGATAATGTAAAATCCATATGAATTCAGTAGAAACTGTACTTCAAATTTTGAACTGTGGAATTTTTGGTTGCTGGACACTGTGCCCGGGCGGCGTGCTAGCAGCCTGAGGTACAGGCAGCAGGTGACCTTTCTGAGCGAGCTAAGGCTTCTAAGAAAAACCTGAGACCCTGAGTTCCCTGAGTAACCACAGGAAACAATACTGGGCCAGTTTAAAGTTGTGGTTCCAGCAGATGATCAGCAAAGAAGAGTTTGCCCTTGAAGCTCAAAGGCTTCTCACCCAGGACGATGCCCGTTCCCACAAAGACCTCTCCTGGCATCATCAGATGTTGGTGGCCACCCCAGAGGGCGCTGGATCTTTGCCCTGGCCAGCGGGCTCTGCAGCCAAACCTGAGAAACCCAAGGGAAAGAAGCAGCTTTCTCCTACTCATCAGAAATTCGATTGTAGATTCCAACCCCCAAGTCCCCTCTCAGGAGCCCAGTAGTTTGTGGCAAAGGACCTCCCAAGATGACGATGACTTGAAACTTTGCTCATACACAATGATGTTACCCGCACGGGGCCACTTGGAAGGAAGGATAATGGTGATGGCCTAGGAGGACTGGCTGGAAAAGCTCATGGAGGAGCATGTCTCTGCTGACGTCTAGGCGGCGGAGAATCACCCTAGGGACATGTTGACATCAGGTGTGTTGATGTTGTGTTGATCAGTTGATCAGTTGGGTTACATGATGGTCATTCCAAGTGTGCCTTTGGGAGCAACGTGCCCCCCAACAGCCGTTCCTGAAGAACAGTGTAGTAGCTTCCAACAACCTCATAGAAAGTGCTCCAACCTTCTCTACTCCTTGTGCTGCTCTGAACCCCAGCACGCACCCCCATGACAGCGAGCAGCAGGCTGCGCTCCTGCTGGCCTGCTCCGAGATACCCTGCCTGCGTCCTGCTTCCAGTAAACATGCACGGCCTCCTCGAAACTTTGTAGGTCCACAGGGAGGTCCCTGTGACACACACTGTGTACGTGCTCAACACTGACAGGATTGTCACCAAGCTCTGGCACCCTAAACACGAAGAGCTGCAGCAAGACGCTGTCCCCTGCCAGTGCCTGGTCCCCTGCCAGTGCCTGGTGGCCAAGGAAGAGCATTTGCTCTGCTGAATTCAGGTGTGAGGATGTGGGACTCTCAGCAAATTTACCACTTATTGAGAAGTGAATGTTTCAGGGTTCACATTTCAGGACTGAAGTGTGTAGTGTAGATATAGCAGGTACATTTTGTGTTACTACTGTGAAGCCATTCATATAAATCCCACTTTTACAATGACCCGTTTCCCGGTGTGTGTGTGTGTGTGTGTGTGTGTGTGTGTGTGTGTGTTTGTGTGTGTGTCTTCCCAGTTCTGAAGGTCAGTACCAATAATATTCTGTGCCTGGAATGGAGATGTTCAAGCATCTGAGATCTCGGGTCTTGCATTGGAGGTAGATGGCACCCTAGGACCAGGAAGCCATTACAGTTCGTTCGTCCCACAAGCTGTGTGCTCAATGACATCACATACTCTGCCTCTGGCAAGACTAAAATTTTCACCTGTCTCCTGTGTTCTTGCATTTTGGTTGAAATAACCTACAGTGTTAAAAATCAGATACCTCCTTTTCATGACCAGTTTACTGGTAGGTCAGACTACCTACTGGTAGCTAAATGACAAATTCATAGAAGATATGACTTAAAAGGGCTTTTCTGTTAGAATAAAGTCATTTCTTTGGATTAAAATAAAGACACACAAAATCAAAACCAACAAAATTCTTGCAATGTAATTAATCTTGTCTTCCATGACTCAAGTTTCTTGTAAAGTTAATAGGCCCAAAGACTTTGATTGGCAGGTTCATCTATTTATTATTCCTATTGGCTACATTTTAAGAAGTCATGTAAACATTGAGCTTATACTTCGTAACTTCCCTATTCCTATGAAATACTCATTTCTAGTCTTTAAAATGATAAAAATGAAAAGCATTTACATTTGACAGGGCTAATAGCCAAGTTGGTTTGTTACTTGTTACTCAAAAATAGTGTTGGTGGCTACCTTAGTATGTACAGATATGTATGTAACGTGGGCAGATATGTATGTATGGCTTAGTATCAGGATTGTGGTTTGAGTTTGTACTTTAAATGTGACAAACCTTTTGGGGAAAAAAAAGAAAAAACTGAATTAATGTGTTATGCTTTACACTTTCAGAACAGTATTAAAAATAAAATGAAATACTTAATACTCTATTATAAAATAGATTTTGTTTGAGATGACTATGCCCAATTATAGGCTAATGTAAGTGTTCTGAGCATGTGTAAGGTAGGCTAAGCTAAGCTATGATGTTGGGTAAATTCAGTGTATTAAATACATTTTTAACTTACACTGTTTTCAGCTTACAGTGGATTTGGAGGGATATACCCCATTGTAAGTTGAGTAATATCTGTATTTAAAATATATTCAATTTTTCTTTTTCTTTTTTTTTTTTTTTAAGGAAAGGCACTGGCTGGAATGAAGGTAATCAGAGGCAGGAAGGACAAGAGAAGAGGAAGAAGCATTTTATTTATTTATTGTTTTAGCTGCTTATCTTCGTTGTTATCCCAGGACCTGAGGGTTCCCTGAGATGTATGTGGACTGTACCAGCTAAAGGTAGCTGACCAAACCACTACTCCACCACAGCACCCTATTCAATTCTAATTTCAAGCCTATTAAAGCATACTTCGATTTATTGCAGATCCTTTGTTTGCTCTGGAAATATCTCCCCTTTTCCCCCTTAAACATTTGCTGTTTGTTCTCTCCATCCTATCCTGATATGTTAAAGCACAGCTCAGATGCCACCTCTACCCCAAAGTACAGCCACTTCCACAGCCAAAGCAATCTCTTTCCTTGAAGTCCAGTGGCAACAGCATTCCATAACATTCATTCAACAATCACTATTAGCTGCTGTGTATTATGAGTAGACTTTTACGTGTGTATGTGTACGTATTAGGGCTTATCCAGACTGTAGCACCCTTGAAGAGAGAGTTCATTACCAATATAACAGCTCCCTGATTATTTATCACAGTAGTTATACACAGTTGTCAATAAATATTTGCTGATCGAATCATAGACATTCTTTGAATTTTCCATTGATTCCAAAGTCTATCTCTATGACTATTCTAGAGTTGGTGCCCCTTGTGGAAAAAGAACATTATAAACCCTAAATACTTAGATTTAATTCTGATTAAACTTAAAACTATAGGCCAAAAAATAAGTATAATATTTCATTGAGAGAATGAGAATATCAATGATGCAACTACTTTTGAGAAAACAGCGCAGGGAACAGAGACAGAAAAAAAAAGGAGAAGGTGGAAAAAGATGTACTAATCAGTCAACATAATGACACAAATTGAAAAGAACAAAACCAAGTAGGGTAAAAGGCTGAACAAATTCTGATCTTTAGCATTTTGAAGTTGAGCTTCTGGCTAAATTTTTTCTATGAAGGGAAAAGCATTCCCTGTTATAATTTATCTTTAAGTGCACATTTTTTGCATTCTTTGATAGAATTTAATTGTTAGGTCTTGAATCCAGGGTTATAAGCTTGTTGTAAAATACTGTGCTTATTATGGGGAATATGAATTTATCTTGAGAAAATATAAATTTTTAAGAGGAAGGAAGCAGGTAGGAATGAAAGCAGGCAAGCAGGCAGGCAGAGAGAGGTAGAAGAAGCTTTTTTCCTTTTCAGCTGTTCATTTTGCCTCCCCTCTTCTGCACCACCCTAGTCCTGGGCCGTGAACCTGAGTTTTTAGACTTTATGTGGACTAGGCTGCCACTGACTTAACACTGGAGTCACCGCATCACTCTGATGATTAGTTTATCATCTATGACCTTATACTTCGGTTCTATAACCTCACCAGTATATATATAGCATAAATTCACTTTCTAGGAGGAAAGCACTAAGACAGTTTGTCCTGACATTCTCTTTTAGGCCTGTTTCAGAAAAATACATTTTATGATTTTAATAGACTTATCTAAGTAAAATATGAATATTGCTTTTCCACTATCCAGAATATTGCTTTAAGATGTCTTACATATAACATTTCTTGAAAAGACAGTAATGTGGAAATCTTGTTTTCATTAACAAAGGATATTACAGCTTCTTCCAAAAGGGCCACCAGAGAGTCAAAATAGCTAAACAATTGGTATCGATGCATGGAATTCTGTCAGTTCAAGGTCTTCTCTGAAGCACTATTTTAAATGGCTAACAAAGTTGTTTTTTAATAATAAAGGCTTCAGAGATTTTTGGTAGATTACTTTAGGGTTAAGAGATTGTATAAATTACATTGCACTGAGTATTTGCTTTTCCATGATACTAGCAAATGTATTTCCATTCTACCATGACCGTGTCATGGTTGATTTACCATTTTAATGAATAAGGAAATAGGGGGTGAACAGTTCTATTTCAACTGAAAGGTACTGAGATGAAAGTGTAATAACATGCCTTGTATTCCTAATAGCAAGATTAATTTGTATTAATGAAACAACTGAATATTGGTACTTAAAATACTGTACTACAAAGGCCACACTATTATTTTTTTAATTTATATCTGTGACTTATAGGAGTGACTTTTTGCTTGACATCAAGTTTACTGGCCTTTTCTGAAAATACTTCCTTTGTTTGAAAAGTAATTGAAAAAGAAAATAAAGTGAAAGAAACCATTTCCCCCTGAAATATTTTTGATTATGAACATTTTTCTGTCTGTCATAAAACATAGAAAAACATGAATTAGGATCATTAATAAGTTTTTAATTATAATTTTACTGAAGTAACATTGTATTGTGATATTATGTAAGCTTCACATGTACCTCATTGTAAATTCAGACTGTATATACGTCATTAAGTTCACCATTGAACGTCCAATTCTATCCTTCACCATAAAATTGACCCCCTTTGCCTGATTTGCCTGTCTCTCTTTCCCCAACCCTTCCGGAAACCACTAATTTGAATTTAAAATCTATACATTTATTTTAATTTGTGAGTCCACTTGTGTTTTCTCTATCACATGGGATTGGACACATATAGTGTTTGTCTTTCTCTGTCTGATTTATTTTACTAAGCACAATACCCTCTAGGTTCATTGATGTTGCAAATGGCATGATTTCATCTTTTCTTTTTTATAGTTTAATATTCCATTGTATGTATATACCACACTTCATTCACTCATCTTTGTATTGTAAAAATGCTGCAGTGAATATGGAGATGCATAAATCTCTTCTAAAGAGTGTTTTTGTACTTACGGGGTAAATCCCCAGAAGTAGAATAACTGGGTATTAAAGAATTTCTATATTTAATTTTTTGAGGAACATCCATTCTACTTTCCATATGGCTGCACCAGTTGACAATCCCATAATATTGTATAAGGGTTCTCTTCTTTTCATATCCTCTTCAGCACCTGATGCTTCTTGTTTTTTCCAATAACAGCCACCTTTGTGTCAGTCAATATCTCACCATCTTTTCGATTTGCATTTCTCTAATAATAAGAGATGAACACTTTCTCAGGTGCCTGTTGGCCATCTGTATGTCTTCTCTGGAGAAGTGTTTATTCAGATACTCTGCTCATTTTTTAATCAGGTTGGTTTTTTTATTGTTGAGTTTAACGAGTTCTTTGTAGCTTGATGTAGTCCCCTCTATTTGTTCTTATTTAATTTTATTTTAGTAAATGATGAAATAGGTATTTCTGAAATATGTATCATCTGAAAAGAAACAAGAACTGCCATTTGTTTACTCAGGCTTTTGTTTTGCTTATCGCTGGAGTTGAGATCCCGAAGATATCGTTAAAGCCTATGTCAAGGAATAAATCACCTATGTTTTCTTCTATGTCTTTTATGGTTTCAGGCCTTACATACAAGTCTTTCATCCATTTTGAATTAATTTTTGTGTGTGGTATCAGACAGTTGTCTGGCTTCAACCTTTTGCATATTGCTGTCCAGTTTTCCCAACACCATTTATTGAAGAGTTTCCTGTTCTATTGTACGTTCTTTGTTCCTTTGTCGAAAACTAGTTGTCTGTGTGTGTGTGTGTGTGTGTGTGTGTGTGTGTGTATGTGTTTTCATTTCTAGGCTCTCAATTTCTAAGTGACTTTATATAATGAGAAATATCATATGGAAAAAGCTCTTTTTAAAATAACATAGTGTACTTAGGTAGAATTCAGTGTACTGGGCATGTTCTGGAGATAATATTTTTCAATTGGTTAAACCCATGCATAATTCTGTTATATTTCTTCACAGATTAACCCTTATAATGTAAACCTTAGTAAGACTAAAAGGGATCAGAAGATAATATAACTCAACTAATATATTAGAACTCCTTTAACTCCTATTAACTTTCCTGAGAATCCTGGGAAAATAACAATGAATTACTACCTCTAATGTTTAGAGGTGACATGAACGTGACAGGGAGTAGTGCAGAACAAGGGCATGGAGATGATGACTGCAGATAGAGAAAGCCTGACTTACAAGATGTACCAGTCACAGGTGGCTTACAGAGGTAACTCTGAGCTACACTGTGAGTTCTTCTCTCCTGTCAATTTGAACCTAGGCATTGGGAATGCCATAACACTGGGGTTTTGCTCCAGCCTAAAACTTCAAGTTATTTCCTTGGTTTATTCAAAATCACTTTTACTGATTCCATGTAGTTGCCCCTTTTTGACCTGTACTGCTTCTTTTCCAAGGGTCAGATCCATTGCCCCAATGAATGGCCTAGTGCTTTCTGTTGGCTCAGCAGAGAAGGTTTCTGACCCTCATTGTGTATTAAATCTCCTCTCAGGTTATTAGAGTCCCTTTGCACAGTCCTTGATTATTAGCTTTCATTCTGATTCCCTTCGAGGACTTTCACCTTCCCCTGAAGAAAATTGCAACTTGTGTGTCAAAGGGAACACATAAATCCTGTGCTCTTGTTTGGCATCAAGACAGCAGCATACATATTCTGCAAGACTTTAAAATAGTTATTTTTTTATTGATCTTTAATAGGGTGCTTCATAGGATTTTTTTACTCTTTGATATCACTAACTGGAGTGACAACCTTGGCGATCTACATACGTGGGATATGTATGTCTCTAAGTGGTCATACATGTTACCCCTTCCTTCCAAGCTCTCACCAAACATCAGCTATCCAATAAAACCAATAAATGATTTCTAATCTTATTATCTAACTATTTAGTAGATTTAAATCAAAGTATTTTAGTCTGTTTTAAAAATTATAAGAAATAAAATATCTTAAAATACAGATTATACTCATTAAATTGTTATATATATTATGATACAAATAATTACAGATTATAGCATGCATAATTACATGTGCATATATAAAATATATCATTATATAACATATGAATCTAATATCTGTGCATATAATACATGTATGTATATGTATATACTATAATGTATATAACAATTATATATGTAAATTAAAGTGAGTGCTCAATAATGCTCAGAGACAAAAACAGTCTCCTGGAAAAGTAGGTGTAGGATGAGAGAGTAGCAAGAAGTAGTTTTCAAGGTATTTCTAACATTGTTGGTTCTGATTCAAACAGAGCTCACTTGGAGTTAGGTTCAACCACTGACAATTTCTGATGTGTGGGACACACATTGATCAGTGGGCTGCGGGGAAGGAAATGGTATTAATGGCTTCTCATACTTCTGTGCCCAGTGAAAACAGAGAATGACTTGGGCAAAGTTAATACCATTTATTCAGTACTTTCTGAGTGCCAAACACTGTTTTTAGTGTTTTACATGTACTGAAAATTTTTAATCCTCCAAGTAATCCTAGGAGTTCTCTTTCCTCGAAAAAGTTAAGTAACTTGCCTAAGGACACATTCCTGATAAGTGGTGGATCTGGGGTCTATTCATATAAGTCTGACTCCAGGGACTCTGCTTCTCCTTTCATGCAGTCCCACCTCAGTCATATACCTTATACTGGGCATTACCTTTCCTCAAAGGGAGTGGTGTAGACAGAGGAAAGCACACTTAATTCCAAAATATTCATGATCATAGGAATACTAGCATTGATTTAAAAGCAAGTGCTTCTAATTTTTGCTTTCCCTTCAGCTTTTAGCAAATAGGAAAGTATTTTTCAGAAAACATGTAAATCTTGTCTTATGTCTTTAGTGTTTTGGATGCTTACAGTGGCCTATGCAAATGGGGGCTGCGATGGTTACTAATTCCGGAAATGATCTGGACGTGGATAATTTAACACAGCTGGGATTCACTCTCTCTCGAAATTCTGGTTCCTCTCTAAACATCAGCTTTTCCCACAGCTCTCACTGCAGACCTGCCTTTTATGCTTTGCAGTCTATACAGTAGGACATGAACACTCCCAGGTCACAGGTTTTTGTCACCAACCTTCTAAAACCCACCTCAATTGTTGAGGGATATCTTAGTAATCCTTCCAAATTTTCAGTAAAGGAACTTGGGTTAGCTCCTATAGTCAGGTGTTAACTCATATCAGATCCTGGGCCATTCAAATGTGGCTACTTTCCAAGTAAATTTGTAGTTACGATTGGGCAGTTTTCTGAAAAGGGATGAAAGTTAGAGGTGGTAGAAAAGGAGGAAGAACAAACAACCCAGTAGGTATCTACTACTAAGTTTCCCTGAAACTCAAGCAAGAAATAATTTTTAGACTCCTGTCTCTTCCTGAACCCATCAACTTAGGTTTAGCTTTATGAATTCACAAAATAAACAATGATTACTTGATAACAGGATCAGAGATGCTATTTTAATTCCTGAGAACTCTCATTAAGTAATGTCTGTCAAAATCAAAAAAGTTAAATGCATAAAAATAATTATAAGTCTCTATTAATGAGAACGTAATATACAAAGATGTAATTTGTGACATCAATAACATGAAGTGGAGGAGGCAGAGCTGTAAAGAAGATGAATCTTTGTATACAATAAAGTTGAGTTGATATTTGTTCAAAACAGGCAGTTATAACTTCAGGATGTTACATGTAATTCCCATGGTAATCACAAAGAAAGTATCTACTAAAACATGCAGAAAGAAAAGAACATAGAATCAACACATGTCACTATAAAAACTCATCTGAATTTTAAAAGGCACTAATTAAGGAAATACAGGATAAAATGCTACACAACAAAAAGAAAATACATAACAAAATGGGAAAAGTGAGCCTTTTCCTGTCAGTGAATGTGTTAAATATAAATGGATTAAGCTCCCCCAGGTTGGATAAAACAGGTAAACAAAAACTAAGATCCAACTATAAGCTGGTCATAAGAGATTTGATTTAGACTTACAGACACACACATACTGAAAGTGAAAGAGGCATGCCCGGGTGGAGCAGCAGTTGGGTTACCACCTCCTAAGGAGCGTAGGCCACATACCTCTGGGTCCAGGGAGAAACAACCAATTTGAACAACTCTCTCTTCCTACCTGCCAGCCTGCTCACCTTCATTCCTCCTGGTACCTTTCCTTTTTTAAAAAAGTGAAAGAATGGGGAAAGATTCCATGCAAATAATAACCAAAAGAGAACAGTGATGAATATTTTTTTTTGAGAAAAAAAAACCATCACTAGAGACAAAAAAGAATATTATACAATGATTTAAAGGGTCAATTCTCCCAAAAGATAAAAAAATTATAAACTGTATTCACCAAACATCAGAGTTCCTAAATACATGAAGCAAAAATTAACAGAACTGAAGGGAGAAATAGACAGTTCCACAATAATAGTAGAATAATTCAATAACCCACTTTTAATACTGAATAATGACCAACTAGACAGAAGCCCAAGAAAACAGAACACAACTTTAATAATACAAGAGTCCAATTAGACCAATAAACAACAGTAGAATACATGTTCTTCTCAAGTGCACATACAACATTCTCAAGGATAGACCATTTATTAGTTCACAAAACAAATTTTAAATTCTGATTACAAGAGAATGAAATGACATTTATAGCAGAAGTTAAACTGGAAAATTCACAAATATGTGAAAATTAAACACACTCTTAAACGATCGATGAATCAAAGAGGGACTAATAAAGGAAATTAGACAATAACATGAGACAAATGAAAACTAAACACATTAAAGACAAAAGTCATAGGATGCAGTGAAAGCAGTACTAAAGCTTATAACTACAAATAGTAAAGCTTATAACTACAAATGCTTACATTAAAAAAGATCTCAAATAAACAACCTAACTTTGTATCTTAAGGAACCAGAAAAACAACATACTAAACCCAAACACAGCAGAAGGAAGGAAACAAAAATACAGCACAGATAGAGAATAGAAAAACAATTTAAAAAATCAACAAAACCAGGAGTAGTTTCTTTTAAAGGATTAACAAAACTAACAAACCTTTAGCTACACTATGAAAAAAAGAGAGAAGACACAAATGACTGATATCAGAAACTGAAGTGGGACATTACTACTAATTTTACAGAACTAAAAAGACATAGGTGAGTACTATAAACAATTGCATGGCAACAAATTGGATAACTCAGATGAAAAGGAAAAATTCCATCAAACATGTATCTACCAAGACTGAATCATGAAGAAATAGAAAATATTAACAGACATTTTCCTAGTAAACAAACTGAGTCAGTAATAAAAAAAAAAACAAACTCTCAACAGAAAAAATCAGAACCAGATGGCTTCACTGATGAATTCTAGCAAACTTTTAAAGAATTAACACTAATCCTTCTCAAACTCTTCCCAAAAACTGAAGACGTGGACACTTTCTAACTCATACTGTGAGACCAGCATTACCCCTAATACAATACCAAAGACACTACAAGAAAAAAAAAAAACTACTGACCAATATCTTTCATGAGCATTTATGCAAAAATCCTCAACAAAATACTAAAACTGAATTCAAGAACATATTAACAGGATTATACATACATGACAACATGAGATTTATTCCTGGAATATAAGGATGGTTCAATATTGAAAAGCCAATCAATTAAAAATAGAATTATCATATGATCCAGCAATTCTAGTTCTGGGTATATAACCAAAAGAACTGAAAGGAGGGATACAAACAGATATTTCTACCCCTAAGTTAATATAAAAATGTGGAAGCTATCCAGTGGTTACCTTTTATAACCTAGGCCTGGAATCAACCATTTCTTCAAAGAACTCTGATTCCTTATAGGGGAAAGCTATTTAGAAATCCCAAATCTACTAAGTATTTAATATTAAAGGAATATCATTGCCCTAAATCATTACAGATATAAGTTCCTGCTGCTATTCTCAATTCAAATTTATTTAGTCATTTATTTTATCTTTATTAAATCTTGGTCCTGGTCTCAAACCCAGGTCCTTGAATCTTACATGGTCTGCCTGCCATTTGAGTCACAAGGGTGTGCCCTCAATTCAAATTTAAAATTATAGAGTTTATTATTAGTTTCTTGAATTTCTTTTTATATATCACATATAAAATTAAAACTTTCCACCGAAAACTTAGGTGTGGGTGGGTGGCATACCTAAAATTAAAAATTTCATTTCTGTGAAGATCTGTAATTATAAAAATATTTAATTAAAATTTCAGTAGAGTTTATGTAAATAATTTATTAATGACATTAATTACTTTTAACAATTTTCATTTAGAGGGAGATGTCCTCCCTAAATCAAAGTGAACTAAAATAAATGAAAATAGGCAACACACTTAAGGTCTTTCCAAATGAAAAGACTTCGATGCTGAGAAACCATAATATGGGTCATTTTAAAACCTGACTGAGTATCAAATTGCATCTTCTGGGAATTGGAGGTTAAGAAAAGGGGATGTTCCTTATTCTTTTCTTTAATAAGAGATTCTTATTACCAGATTTACAGTTGAAAACTTTAAACATTAAAAATCTATTACACTTTAGAGGAACTGAAAAAGAGCTATTTACAAAAGTTTGAAGAGCTCTAGCACAATGAGCAAGAGCAGCCAAAAGAGGAAACAGTCCTGTTTCCAAAAACTCGAAGGGCACCTGAACTCTAACTGTGTCGGTCCCCCTGTGCTTGCATGCGTGCTGCCGGCACCAACTGAGGCTCAAAGAGAGAACTAGAACAACACGGGGAAGTGAGAACTACCATTACCAAACCTCTCTTCTCAGAATTGCTATTCCTCAGCTCCATTATTATTATTTCAGCTTTAGATCTTTCATTTGGTTATTTTATATAGTTTCCATTTCTCTCCTGAGAGTTGTTATCTGCTCAACCATTAAAAACATTTTCTTTTGAGTCATTTAACATATTTTTACTAGCTGCTTCAATATCTTTGATGAAACATGACTTCTGGGACAATAAGAGATTATCACTTTCAGGCCCATGGAGCCTAAATTATTTATTACATTTTCCTTTACAAAAAAAGGTTGCCAACCTCCACTGTAGGACACGGTTTTCACTCGTAAGATATAGTTCTCCTGTTGTTTCATACTGATACCTGAAGGGTGGTATTCATTAACAGACAGGTTCAGAACTCTGTCTCCCAGCACTGCTTCATTTCTAGTATCTCTATTCCACTGTCAACCTCAGAGCAGCAATGTTCTAGTAATCTTTGATTTGTATTTCCAGGTACATATACAACCCATCCCACTCCCAAGGATTTGAAGGAATCTCTACACAGATTTCTGTCTGCCAATGGTTTTCAGGAAACCCCTACATACATTTCTGCCTTTGCTCTTTGAGCCGTTCCCTCCCCTTTGGAATCCTACACTTCAGAATTCAGCCACTAAAGTAGTCCTAAACTCTTTTGTTTTTTTCTCCTTCATATTTTTCAGACCACCATGCTATGTTTGGGTTCCATAGTCTGAGACAGCACTCAGGAAATTATCCCTACTCAGCGTGCTGGGACAATTACAGGAGTCATCTCCTAAATTTCCCTTCTCTCAGAGATTGCGCTTATATTGGTTTTACACAGTGCTTTGAAGGTATTGTCTTATATATTTTGTCTAGTTTTATATAATTTCCTCTTGTTGGAAGAAAAGAAGAAAATTGAAATTTCTAAAAAAGAAACACTGTGTTTTAAAAACCTTGTTGAGGTCTGCTCCTGTCACGTACTGAAATAAGTCCACTATAATTTTGGAAATATTATTTTAAAATTATTTCATATGAAGTATAGTAATATAAAATAGATACAATGTTCCAAATCTGTTAGGTCAAGACTTCTTCACATCGTATGTTTCCATAATGCGAATCCTGAGTTTGGGAGACACTCTATGCCCTTGGCTTCCTACCTAAAGACTCCTGAGAGGCCCTACTGAAGGAATATAAATAGAATGAAGCAGATTTTAAATATCTTCCTTTTATGCAGATTCATTGATTCATGGTACTGGTAGGAATTAAATTAATAATTGCTTTTCATTAGAGTTCAGAGATTTTATTTTAAGGGTCGATGCTATAAAAGGTTTGAGGAAGAGTGGGTGGTGCTTTCCTTGCTACTTTAAGTATGCATTTGCAAAGAGGGAAGAATATTCTATATGATTATCAGAAACCAACACTCATATCTAAAAAATTGTAAAGAAATCAGCTCTTTATATATTTGACATGACAAAGAATCATTTTGCATAGCGGTTTCCACAAAAAAGTAATGCTTAATGTTTTTATGTTCTCCTTGGCATTCTAAGCATATAGGCCTATTGCTTCTTAGTTATGAAAAAGAGGAAGTAAAAATTTCTTTTTTTTTTTTTTGGCACATCGGATCATCCTATCATTACTATGGCACGAAGATGAGGAAAACGAACCAGGTGTGCATCACTCTGAGCCAGAGAGCAGCACGGGAAGGTCTACCTACAGGAAGACCTTCCCATACCACCCCAGTGGGTACAGAGTTAGACATCACGCTGCCAGGGACACCCAAACTCAGATTTGTAATAACCAAATAACAAAACTTGAGGAAAATCAACATCATGCAATAGAGAAGACACTTTATAAATAACCCTTTTTTAAAAAAAGCAAAAGGGGGTTCTTAAAGAACTGTGGTTAATCTCCTACAGAGCTAAGACGATGCCACCTACAGAAAATAGACTAGGTTTTGAAAAAAAGATCTTGCAAGAGAAAATCAGGTTTTTTTAAGTTAAAGAATTCACCAAATGGACTGACTAACAGAAAGACATGGCTCAAGAGTAAATCAAGAGAAGAAAGGAAACAATAGAAATTACAGCAGAACTAAATGAAATGAAAACAAGACCATTTAAAAGATCAATGAAAGTTAAGTGTTGGTTCTTTGAAAAAACAAGCACAATTGATAGACCTTTAACAGACTCACAAACACAAAAAGAGAAAATCCTAATTACAAGAATCATAAATAAAAGAGATTACAACAGACATTCCAGAAATACAAAGACTCTTAAGAGATTACTATGAATACCTTTATGCCAACAAATTCACTAATCTTGAAGAAACAAGACAGATTTCTTAATCCTACAATCTTCCAAAACTGATCAGGGAAGACACAGATCACTTGAACAAACCAATTACAAGATAGAAATTGAAACTGCAATTAAAAACCTCCCCCCAAAATAAACAAGCGCAGGAATATATGGCTTCACTAGTGAATTCTACAAAACATTCAAATAAGATCTAATACCTATCCTCCCTAAACCATTCCACAAAATTGAAGAGGACGGAAAACTTCCAAATACATTCTACAAAGCTAACATTACACTGATTTCAAAATCAGGCAAGGACACCACCAAAAAAAAAAAAAATTAGAGCTAAAAACATTGATGAATAATAGATGCAAAAATTTTCATTGCAATCTTGGCAAAATGAATTCAAAAGCACATTTAAAAAATTAAAGATAATGATGAAGTGGGATTTATTCCAGGGTTATGAGGTTAGTTCAGCTACACAAACCAGTCAATGTAAGGTACCACATCAACAAAGAGGAAAATAAAACTTATTTGATCATATAAATAGATGTAGAGAAAACATTTGATAAGATTCAACACCCATGATAAAAATTCTCACTAAAATGGGAATGAACATAATAGCAGACATACGTGGCAAACCCATAGTTGATATCACATTCAATGGCAAAAAAACTAGGAGATTTTTCTTCTAAGCTCTGGATCTGGAAAAAGACAAAGATGTTCACTCTTCCATCTACTATTCAACATATCTGAAAGTCTTGGCTAGAGCAACAAGGTAAGAAAAGGACATTAAAGGAATCTAAGTTGGAAATAAATAAAACTGGCATGCCCTAGTGGACTAGCAATTGGGTCTATCACCTCCACATACATCCTAAGGACCCAGTTTCATGTCCTGGAGCTGCAGGGAGCACCCAAGATGAATAACTAAATAAAATTAATAAAATATGCTTCTTTAAAAAAGTAGTCAAACTATCATTATTTTCAAGTGACATGATATTATACCTAGAAAACCCAGAAGACTCCACAGAAAACTGTTAGAAACATGAATGAAATTAATATATAAAAATAGAAGATTATAACATCAATATACAAAAATCAGTGGAATATTCATATGCAAACAATCAACTAAAAGAAACAGAAATCAAGAAAGAAATCCCGTTCATAATAATACCAAAAGATATACCTAGGAATAAACTTAAAGGAAGTTGAAGTATACATTGAAGACTAGAAGACATTGATAAAAGAAACAGAAAAAGACACAGAGAGGTGGAAATATATTCCATGTTCATAGATCAGAACAATTAACAGTTAAAATAGTCATACTACCCAAAGAAATATACAGATTTAATTCATTTCCTATGAAAATTCCAGGGATAATTTTCAAGGTAATCGAAAAATACTAAAGTTTATATGGAACCAAAAAAGAATTCTAATAACCAAAGCTAACTTCAGGAAAAAAAGAAGAAAAATGTCCTTTCTACCTGACTTCAAACTATGCTACAGAGTGATTATCATAAAAATAATATGGTATTGAAACAAAAGCAGACAAACAGATCACTGGAATAAAATTGAGAGTCCAGAAATAAAATCATTCCTGTATGAGCAGCAAAATCAAGACAAAGAAGCCAAGATCATAACAATGGAGGAAGCAAAGTTTATTCAACAAACAGTGCTGGGAAAACTGAACAGTCACCTGCAAAAAATGAAGCTAGATTACTTGTTAACGCCATACACAAAAATTAACTCAAGAGAGATTAAAGACCTTGATGTAAAACCTAAAACCATAAGTACATAGAGAAAAATGTAGGAAAAATTCTCCATGACATCAACCTTAGATGTCATTGGGGAAATGATACCTATAACAAAGGAAACTAAAGTAAAATTAAATAACTGGGCAACATCAAATTAAAAAGTTTTGGTATAGCGGGGGTGAAAAAGCAACACTACAACAGAAAGGCAGCCCACTAAATGGGAGAAGATATTTGCATAACTTACATCAGACAAGAGTTTAATCTCCAAAATATATAAAGAGCTGATACCCCTCAACAACAAAAAATAAATGACCCACTCAAAAAATCAGCAGAGGAGTTGAACAAACAGCTTTATATAAAAGACATACATATGACCTACAGACACATGAGAAAAAGCTCTATATCACCCACCATCAGAGAAATGTAAATTAAAACCACTTCATAGTAAAAACAACCTCATATCAGTGAGAAATACCTAACATTGAAAAAGACTAGAAACCAGTGTTAGAGAGGGGATGGAGAAGAAGGAAGACTGCTAAATGGTTGGTAGGAATGAATATTAGTGCTATCTATTTGGAAAGCAGTGTAGAGATTCCTCAAAACTAAAAATTATAAATAAGATAAACGAACAAAAAAGATGGACCTATCATTCGATCCAACAATCCCACTTCTAGGCATATATGCAGAGAATACAAAAACACTACTCAAAAAAAAAAGCAATCTGCACCCCCCAAGTTCATAGCAGCACAATTCACAATAGCCAAGACATGGAAACAACCTACATATTTGCAGCATGTATACTGCAAACTGTGGCATATATACTCAATGGGATTCTATGCAGCTGTTTAAAAAAAAAAAAAGAAAAGAAAATCATGCCCTTCGCAACAACCTGGATGAAACTGAAGGTGATCAGGCTAAGTGAAATAAGTCAAAAAAAAAAAAAAGTACAGGATGGCTTCCCTCATATGTGGACTATAATAGACAAATCTCAAGAACATTTAGAGGACACAAGACTGACTGGGTTAGGGAGACTGGGGTGATGGCGGAGGGTGCTGGAGTTCTGGTGGTAGGTAGGACATGGGCGTGCATGTAGGCTGAAGTGTGAATTCAATATCTAAAATGCATATAGCAATGTAAACAAAAGAAATAACACATTTTTTAAAAGTAAATCAATGAACTACAATATCTGGACATCTTTGAGAATGCAATAGACAGACAGGGAAAATGTGAAAAAAAATTAAGAGATAAAGGATCAATCCTAAAGTTCCAACATCATCCCCAGGTTGTTTTTATGTTGTTTTATTTATGTTGCTGTCATCGCTAATCTGTTTTTCTTCTTAGCTAAAAATAAATCACTATAGCCAGCCTTTTCTCTTCCTGAGTCTGAGGCACTGCACAGCCCACCACAGGCGCCGAAGGCCCCACTGCCTCATCAACTGAAAGTGTTGAACCCTCAACACCACAGGAGGTGCCAGCCTGGTCAGAGAACACCCCATCCTGCCCAGGGTCTGTGGCGGTTTCTCCCTCTCATCCCTGGTCTGCCATCTTTCTTCCAAAGCACAGGTCTCAAAGGAAGGATTGTTCCTGGAAAAGCACCAAGAAATTCAGCTCAGGAGAGCTTTCCTGTCTGAGTGCAGTCTCCAAAATTTTCTAACTGAAATATAACCTGTCTGGGGAACCTAAATATCTCTAGTTCAGTTAAAGGCTTTCATGAACACTACCACCCAAATAGACAGAATTAAAATGGGAAAACCAGCAAGCCAATGCATGTGAGTGTGAGAAAGACTGGGGTTCCCTACCTTGTGAAATACCAACAAAGATGACTTTAGAGACCTGAGACTCTGGACCTTTGGCAGTTTCCACAATCGCAAATAATAAATAAGCCAGATTCTGAAGAACAACACTATCTCTGAAAGAGCAAAAAATTGTTCGGATTGAAAGAGTGGAAATGAATTGGTACAGAAAAAGAAAAAAAGCTGCCCTGCTGTGAATCAGGCTGCGAGGACAGGCACAGTGAAGTTAAAGGAATCCCTGTTTTTCTAAGGTCATGAGACCGCTGTGAAAATGTTCCTTCTTTGAGCGACTGCTGCTTTCTTGTCAATGATGACCTCAGGTCTGCTTTGCTCTTCCCAGATATTACTGGGGATATCCAGTTACTCCACCACCTGATCTCGTGACAGCACCTGGTACAGCTGAATGTTTGTGTTGCCCCAAATTCGTGCTGAAATCCTAAGCCCCAATGTGATAGCTTTAGGATGTATGGCCTTTGGGAGGTGATTAGGTCATGAGAATGGAGCCCTCATGAATGGGATTTGTGCTCTTAGAAAACAACCAGCTTGCTCTCTTTGCTGCCCTCCATGAAAGGATACAATGAGAAGCTGGCTGACCACAAGTCTAGGAAGTGGGTCCTCACCAGACCGCCTGTCTGCAGGTCTTGATCTTGAAACTCCCAGACTCTAGAACTGAGTTAAAATTGTTTGCCGTTTAAATCACTCAGTCCATGGTAATTTGTTATCATTTCCTGAACTAAGACAGCACCCAAATCCTGGTTAATCTTTGCTTCTACTAATTCTACCTCAGAAAGAGCAACCAATCCAGAATTGACCTCTGCTTCCCTTCGATCTGATTCAGACTTTAGTGGGAGCCCAAACGGTCCAAGACATACTCTCTCTCCGCCTCAACCAGGCAGGACGTTACGGTTTCTGTGAAATGTTCTCCCTTGCTGTGTTGTGTCAATAAGTCTGATTTTAGCAGACTATAGGCTTGTTGCCAGCAGACTTTGGAAGATTAGACTTTAATGTTCCTGAGAATTTCTGACTGTCTTATGAAGGGTGAGCTGCATTTCTGAACCTTGTTGCCACCTTCTAATCCCACGTGCTGGTTTCTCACGGTGTGTTCTGTTTGCCTTGGAAGCTCCTCAAAAGACAGTTCTGCTTGAATCAGTCCTTGACAACAGAGCAAACTAATCTGTAGTGGGTTCGAAGTGCACTGATAAGTAATCTTAAATTAGAGAACAGGTCTCTGAGCACCAAGTCCATATGTGTGTGTGTGTGTGTGTGTGCGTGTGCGTGCACACACGCGCGCAAGCTAGCATTGTGGTAAATGTCTGATAAGGATTTAAATATTCAAAACTTGGAATAACCCTTTGAGGAAGGTTCTGTTATTACCCACAGTTGGTAAATGATAAAACAGGACTAAAAACTAAGAAGTAACAACAACAAAAAATCACAATTTGAATTCAGGCACCGTGACCTCATAGCCACGCTTACCCAATAAGCATATAAAACTGATTCTAGCTTGTAATCTTGCCATTAACTTGAATAAATGGTTCATTTCTAAGGTTCAGGCTCTTCATCTGCAAACAAGACATGTTTCCTGACATACAATTCCCAGACCACTCTTGCAAATTCCATACCTGTAAATTCAGCTGCCTAATAGACTTTATGAAGAATTGTGAGGGGTTTGAAATTTTACCCCAGCAGCAAGCTAAGAAGCTAGCCTGCCACACGTTTATGGATGAGGGCAGAAAACACAAGGTTATTTAGATCAGAAACAAAGGAATTCATTACTTATGGTACAGCAAAAAGCATGGACTTCATGTTCCCATCAGGTTCCCTCCCTCCCTCTAAGGCCTCCAGCGGGCAGAGTCCACACAGATCCCAAGAACCAGGGTTCAAGACCTGGGGCCAGCAGGGAACAACCAAGATGAGCAACTAAATAAAATAATACTTCTCTCTCTCTCCCCCTGCCTGTCTGCCTACTCATATTCACTCCTGTGCCATTCCTTAAAAATAAAATCCCTATCTGCTTTGCCTGAGGACCACAAATGAACTACCTCACTGTCAAAGAAGTTAATTTTGTGAGGCGACAGGGCAGGAACTTTTGTATGTACACAGTGCACATAACAGGCAAAGATTTTGCTCTCATGGAGCCTGTGTGTTAGTGGTCGCTCTCCTCTGAAATTTTATGGTTGCACTTTTTTCCATTTATCAGGCTGCTCTGTTCCAGTTCTCCTTCCATATATGTATGTAAGTATGCAGGTGGTATCATGGTTTTAAGAGGACAATTCTTTCCCAATTTGGAATAGCAGACTTGTTACATGTGTTATTTAGAATTTCAACTTTGATCTTGAAGCTATCTCAGGTGATTACCTTGGAGGTATTTCTCCTAGAAATTCTTGTGGAGACTTGGTTCAATTTTCTGAGTCAGGAATTTTCCTAAATAGAGCTATAACATGAAGGTAACAACACTGACATTCCTGCATTAAGAAAAAAGATTGTAATGTCTTCATCATAGACTGTTCTGCTGTCCCAGATCCACTAGGTTGCCAAATATGTATGGCCAAATAATGGAATCTCTCAGCTCAGAGGTTATTACCCTAAAGAGCAATAGGAAAGTCCTCTAGTTAATGACTCTCCTTGACAGAGGTTTGCCAGTGACCTTGATTCATTTACTTCAATGTTTAAGTCATTGTACAAATTATGAAAATTGCACTGGGTATTTACATTTCCAAAATACAATCAAGGATACTGCTCTATTAAAATTTCCTGGTCCCTGATTCAGGAATCGGCTATAAAATCACGCTTTATCAGCATCAAGATAATAAGATAAAATGTAACTATTTGTAGTGTTGGCAGTAAGCAAAATTTTGATTCATGAGTCAGTTGGGCACTAGAAAGTACTTTTACTTCCATGGCATGATGGAGATATTAGAAGGTGGTAAAATTTAAAAAAGACTCTAAGGAGGCTGATGATTTATTTGCTGAATTACATCATGACTTAGGTATAAATTACAATTTGTGCATGGTGATAAGATTTCTGATATTTACATTCTCTTTTTTTGGGAAGGTCAACAGCATTAAAAACAACTAGACGCAACCCTGTGGCCGGGGTATAGGTCTCCCACCTCTTGCTGGCGTGGTCCACTGGGGACCCGGGTTCACATTCCAGGGCTGGAGGTGGGGAACAACCAAATGAACAACTAAATAAAATAAATAAAATGCTTCTTCCTCTTCTCTCTTCCTAGCTGCCTACCTCCACTCACCTTCATTCCTGCCTGCACCTTTCCTTAAAAACAAAAAAACAGGATTAGTCCACTGTTTGTTTTAAATGTTTATGGAGCTGTAAAACTCACAAGTTTTCTTTGCTAGACAGGAGTAATAAATTTAGGATACAGTTAGAATTATTTGCATTTGAATTGCAAAAAGAAGTTACAAAATGAGAAGTGTCCATTTGAAGAAAGCACATTTTTATAACCAACATATTGACTAGGCTGGAGAATAATGAGTACCGTGTTCAGGATGAAAATGGCAGGAAATTCAGTGACTCGTAAATTTGCTTCATAATTCTGTCCTTCTGTTCCAAGACCATCTTCTTCGGTATAGGGCACTTCCTGTAATTGCATCCAGAAAAATCAATGAAAAGAACTGGGCTATTGACATTACTTTTAAAATTATCATTTTTATTTGATACATTTTATAGATGTAAGAGATGCAGTATATTACTTTGATGCATACTGATACAGGCATCAAACTAAATTAGACATAAATGCTAATAATGGATATAGATAAAATACTATATATGTAGTATTAATGTTGCTTTTTAACTCCCAACCACTCCATACAGCCAGTCTGCCATCCTCCATCAACTAAACATAGTTTCAGGATCTGTTTGTCTCCCATGAGTGAGAAGGACAATTCAGGACCCACTCTTCTTCCACAATCTCAGACCCACTTCCTCCGCTCTTCTCTTGTGCTTAACAGTTTGGCCAGGCCAGACAATTCTACCTACTTTCATCAATCAGGAGCCACCACCAGATTATAAAATAACCAGCAAACAGAAAGACGGATGCCTTGACTCTTATTCCACCATTCAAAGCATAGCCAGGCTTCCAAACTCACAGAGGATACAGCAGAAATTTCACAGACACTCCTAACCCTGTAGGTGTGTGGTGGGTTGCTCAGTGCCTGAAGAAGCCAGAATGGGAATGAGAGGGTTAAAGAAAACAGACTGGTTTCAGCTACATGGGAACAGAGCACACATCTATTTTAATTTCTATATTTATCTCTCATCTATAAAACCCAGGTCATAACAGTACCCGGAACAGACTTCACGCTCCAAACCTGATAATGGCTGTTGTTTACACTGCTTAAAGTCCCTCAATAAGTACATGCTGAAAGTTTTTGAAGCGGGAACACAGGAGGGACAAAGGCGGAAGAACACGGAGTACCTTTTATAAAGACCCCAGGTACCACAGGTACCACCATTTTCCTCACAATTTACCACAGCACTGTCCAAGGAGCTTAACTCGAGGAGAATCATGCTGTTGAAGATGTTGAGACAACTTGAACAAGGCCCAGATTACATCAACCATGTTTAGGCTGACCATTTGTACCATTTTAAACAGGACAGTACCCTTTGTTCATAGCCCATGATCATCCCATTGTTTTAATATAAATGTCAATTTTTCCCTGTTTTTAATAAACCAGGGCTGTCTTCAACACAGGGCAAAAGGAGAATTTGAGTTGCTCCAGGCACAATCTGTTGAAAGGGCCCAAATGCAGCTGCCCATTTTGGCCCACATTAAAGACGGCCCTTGCCAGCACTGACTGCAGTGGGTCATGGCCTGTACTGCTGTTCCCGTCCCCTGTAAGGAAACAGGAGGATCGAGGGAAGAGGATTCCCATCCCACTTCACCTCTGCACATGTTTTCAATGGGAGCACAATACCACAGCTCAGGTAAGTATGATGGGAGTTATTTCTGGGATTATGGGCCTCTTGGGCATTTTTGGCATTGAGTCTGGTTATAGATAAAACAACTCCGCAGCTTGGGACACAACGCATTATTACATGGTGGTAGAATCGAGATGGTTAAGGAATGTCTGAGGTTTAATATATGGTTTGAAGGAGATCAGTGAAGATACCATAGATTTTCTAACTTCCAGGATGGAGTTCTGTAATGCATACTATAGAACCATACTTTGTAGGTTTGAGAAGTGGTATTTTTCTTTTCTTTCTTTTTTTTTTTATAAGGAAAGGCACAGGCAGGAATAAAAGCAAGCAGACAGATAGGCAGGGAGAGAAAGAAGAAAGAAACATTTTAGTTTATTTTTATTGAGTTGTTCACACTGGCTGGACCCAGGACTTAAACCCAGGAATATGTGACTTGCGCTCCTTCGAAGGTGATTCACTTCAGAATCACCAGTGACTGAAACAATGGTTATCAGAGTGCTCAAACTCAACATTGTGGAAGACGTGGGACTTTCCTTTAGTCTCTAGCATTACTATCCCACTTGGACTTCGAAGGTTCTTTATCTACAGTTTCTCATCTTACATGCCCAACCACACATGTGACCATTCTAGAATTGACTCCGTGTTTTTTGTCCTATACTATAGGGATTTTATTTTAAAAGGAAAAGTACAGGCAGGAATGAAGATGAGCAGGCAGATAGGCAGGCAGACCGGCAGGAAGAGAGATGAGAAAGAAGCACTTTATTTCATTCAGTTGTTCATCATTGGCTGGCTCCCCGGTCTTGAACCAGGGACCATGGGATGTATGTGGACTGCACCTGGTTTAAACTACTAGGCCACTAGGTGCACCTCCTGTACTGATTTTTATGTACTGAATTATGTCTCCCAAATGCATGTGTTGAAGACTAATCTTCTATATGACTGTATTTGAAGTTAAGGAAATAATAAAAGTTAAATGAGTTCATAAGAGTGGGGTCCTAATCCAATAAGAGTATAAGTACTTATAAGAAGCTAAAGACCAGAACTCTCTTTCCCTCCATCTTTCCCACTGAGAACCTATGGAGAAGAGGTCATATAAGGACACAATGAAAAAAAAAAATTGTCTACCATCCAGGAGGCATGTCCTCACCAGAAACCAATGCCACTGGCACCTTCATCTAGGACATACAGCCTCCAGAACTTTGAGCAAATAAATTTCTGTGGTTTAAACCACTTGATTCTGTGGTATGTTGACATGTCAGCCTGAGCTGACAATTATATAAATACAATGACAAAGCCTTCTTAAAGGGTTCTGAGAAACCTGCACCTATGTTCCCTGTTTCTGGGGTCTAACCTTTCTCTCAATAGCTGCCCCTTATACTACAGCCAGAGAAGTCATAGACTCTAGGAATATTGGAATTAGATATTAATAACCACCCAACTCAGAATCATCAGTTCTGAAGAACACACATACCCCACCCCACACATGGTTAAATTACATCACATAAATTACATTAACTGAAATACTGGTTCTCCTTGGAGTAATCACTTCACCACCTCCCTGGGGCCTATCCACCTCAGTGCAGTCCAAGGACAACCTTATACAGGTTTTCCCCAATACACAACAGTAGAACATTGCTATGAAACTTTTCATAAGTTGAAATTATGAAAAGCAGAGAAGCAATTACCATTAATTTATATATGAAACCCATAACATGACAGTACCATACAGCAAAAGCAGGACTGACAGATGCATACACAGCTTGTAGAAAGCAGTCCCCAGGGAAAGCGCTTGGCCAGGTCACACTTGCAGCTGGGGTGTGTGCTGCCTGTAGAAGGAAGGACTCTGCAAAATCCATGCTGAACACTAGGTACTTTTTGTCTTAAACAAGAAATCCTCTTCAGATTTCTTTCCATTAGCAGAAGCAGCACTAATGTAGGTTTGTGTGTTTTTTAAGAAAAGGTACAGTCAGGAATGAAGGCAGTCAGGATGAGAGAAGTACTTGATTTATTTTATTTAAATGTTCATCTAGGTTGTTCTCCCTGGACCCCAGTCTTGAACTGGGGACCTTGGGATGTCTGAGGACTAGGCCACAGTGAAATAACCCACAAGGCCACCAGGGCAGGCCATGTAGTTCTTTTGTAAAAGTATAGTGGTGCAATGTGAACTTTCAAAAAACAGGGTAGTTTTGTACCTCAACTCCTGCCAAGCCAACAGCAAATGTTCATGATTCCATGCCTACTTCTCATGCTGTAATCATTATCATCTAAAGCTGGTGAATGTACCCCATCTTCTCCCCCACCCCTGCCCCACCCCAAATAAAATCCACCATTTTCAGGGAACCTTTAGGCATTTCTCACCCCTATAATCTAATGGACAACAACTACGGAGTGAATATTGATGTCCATTTATTATGCAGTGTGGGCTACATAGTACTCTTGTATTTTTAATAACCAGGGCTTTGCATTACTGCTAAGGGCTCTGAAGGTCTATCACCTGTGAGGCTCTGTAAGCAGCTGGAGGTAGACATAAGGAGTCTCCTCAGCAAACATCTGAAGGAGTAAATCACCTGACTCTGAATGAGGCAGGCACACCCCCAAGGGCTTTGAGTGTCCTCTCTTCTAATATATACATTCACTCAGAATAGTCACTGTCCCTGAGTGGGAAGGATAACCATCCAAAGCCAGAGTGACTTCAGAAAATTCCAGCAAGACCGAGCAGGCAGCAGGACACTCCCCTGGTTCTAGCCTTTGCTCAGCGCTCAAAATCCTCCTTTCTGTCAGCTTCCCCTCAACATTCCAACCAATGAACAGAATCAAATGGGTACTTTTCTATATAACAAAAGTTCAAAGGTGTGTATTTTGAAACAAAAATCTACTGATTAATAGAATTATCTATACAAGAGGCATTTAGAAAGCACTTTCAGTTTACTAATTGAAGTTTAAACTTATTCTAAATTGATCATTTATTCTCTCACCTTTCTCTAGTGAGTTTTTCTCATGTACCATATGATATCTATTCTCCAGGGAATATTTTCACATGAGCATAATCTAGACTCAAAAGCAATTCCATGTCTGTTGGGAAATTTGGTAAGCATTTTTTCCACTCCCCATTTCCCAGTAATGAATTAATTCCATACAATTAGTTGAAATATAAGTAATTTTAAGAAAATGTTCACATGCAAAGCAACGTACTTTTATTTTTGTTTTTAGATTAACAATAAAACTTTGGAAAGAACAGAGAGAACATAAGTTAGTGGGCAGTTTCAAATTCAAGATATAATTTAAACTACATAAATCATATATATATATAAATCATATATATCAAATATATAAATCACACACACAGGGGTCTCGAAAGGAAATAGCAAATACCCGAAGCAGAAGTTTGATTTGTTTATAGAATATTAGGGAAATTTTTTTTTTATTTTTTAGAATTCTGTTAATGTGGATATTTTATCTATAAAGTACAAGTCAAGCTGTATGCTGAGAGTTTAGTGGGGTAAGTCTGTGGCTGGCACAGTCCACATTCAACTCAAGGATCTGGGTATGAGGCCTGGGATTGCAGGGAAAGAACCAAGATGAGCAACTAAATAAAAATAAATGAAGGTTTCTTCCTCCTCTCTCTTCCTGTCAGTCTGCTCACCTTCATTCCTGCCTGCACCTTTCTTTATAAAAAACAACAACAACTAATGTGGCATGCCCCGGTAGAGCAGCAGTTAGGTCAATCACGTCCAAAGGACACAGGCCCCATACCTCTGGGTTCAAGTCCCAGATCACAGTAAAACAACCAGTGTGAACAACTAAATGGAAATGAAGTGCTTCTTCCTCCTCTCTCTTCCTGCCTGTCTGCCTGCCTGCCTTCTTTCCTGACTGTACCTTACCTTTAAAAAAATATATACAAGTGGAATAAAGTCTGAACTCAGTGGTTTTGCATGGTACTGGGAGCTATAGAGAAGTAGGAACTTGAGGCTGGGGGTGGGTGTGGGGAGGGGTGGGGGATGTGTGTGTGCGTGCGCGTATATGTACGTACATAGTAGGTTAAATTACTAAACACTTTACAGCGGGATATCCTCTGTTTAAGGGTCAGGCATTTTTTTGTGCTTTTTCCCATTTTAGGAGGATGAAAAATTACTAGGATGAAATCCTAAAGTCAGATTTTTTTACACATCAGATATAGTTTTTGGAAAAGATTAACATCATAAATCACAAGACAAGAAGGACCCTAAAGAATCCAGGGTCTAAAATTACTTGATTTTCATGGGGTTGCTTAAAGTTCTTCTATGCATACAAAGGCAAGACCTTTAGAGGTGAGTTGATGGAGGCCTAAGGACGGATCAGCAATGAGCGGTCATGTCACTCACCTCATCCTCTGGCAGGAGGACTCTGAGCTGCGAACCTGAATTCTAGCACTCACGGGCAACATCTAGGCTGTGAGCGACGTGAAACACATCATCTCGCCACTCTTTTCCTTACCATCTTACTTCTAAATTAGAGCTATAACACAGATACCACAGCTAGGATCGTTTCTGACGCTGGTCTGAATTCCTTTTCAAGCTTGTTCTGCAGTAATGAGTGAGCTCAGCAACAAACCAGAACCACCTGTTTTAGAAGAGTCGTTGAAGGGAACTAGCACCGGCCACTGTCCGGACCACAGGTGTGAGTAGAAGAAATGTGTTCTGATGATCGCAAAGATCACAACCAGCAAAAACTAGTTTAAAAAAAAAAACATAAAATGCCTTAGATTGCCACAACCTGCACCTTTGACAAGATTAAACCTTGCTCCAATCAGAGCCAGTCAATCACCAAATGTCCGCCCCTCTACTTTCCCATCTCCAAACCCTTTAAATGCCTGCTCTGACCCCAGCTGGCGAAGACATATTTGAAAAGTTTTGTCTCCTTTCTCAATGCCAGTTTAAACCCACAAAACCACATTTTCCCCATTAAAACCTGCTGCATATTATTGCGTTTTACATGTCTGGCAGCAGATCCTTGTCTGGTAATAAAGCTAGATATCCTTAAATCACACAAGGCTGCTTTTGGTAGTAAAAGAATATAAAACAAACTTTATATTGTTTGTCTGCAAACATTCATAATGTTAACTAAGTAGTGATACTGACCTGTTTTGACTTAATTGCTCAGATCTTCTTTAATGATAAGTTTTCTAATGATCACTTGTAAGATATGATATTTGCTAAAATAAAACCGTATTAAGAGGCATAAGAACTAGAGAAAACATGCCACATGGGAAAGCCATTTCAGCTTGAACTGGAGCACAGCTGTATCCCAGAACCTAACCCAAGTGTTGGCACTTAGCAAGCACTCAACAAATATTTGTTGGATGCATGATTGAATGAAAGAATGAAAGATGACATGGAGGTGGTCTGATACTTTTTATATTAAATGAAGCTGAAACTGAAGGTCTGAATTCATGGCTCTATATTCTGCCTGAAGTGCAGTGCATGTGAACATGGAAATAGTATATGGTACTTACTTAAATGAACTACTGACAGGTTCAGAATTGTAAGCACTGTTTTAACACAGAAGCAATATCCTGCCTTCACCTCATCTGGAATTCAAATCATAAGAGAATATGTGGAATTAAGAACTTCGGCTCCTCAGACCTTGAAAGGCATTAGCATTTAGTATTTTGAATCACATATATGCTTGATTAGTAGAAACCCAAACAATTCTGGGTTCAATTTTTTTAATATTGAGGAATATGGGTTCTATTAAATTTTGTACTATTTTACTGGGCTGTCATGTGTGAGGGGGAGTTACATGGTGAAGCCTGAGCTAAAGGAAACTCTCCACCAATGTGTGAAATTATGGTATTTCTAGCTATTGGTGTGTATGCTAATTAGTAATCAATAATTATTAATATTTTGTCTGGTCAAAAATATAAGTTTATAAGTCACTCAGCAAAATTTTCTTATCTGTTGAAAGACAAGGGGAAAATAGAAATCACAAAGGAGTATTAAATTTTGAAACTGATAGTCTCATTCTGCACTGTGATAAGTTGAGTCTGGTGGCGCTTGAAAATTTAATTGTGAGAACAAACGCACAGTATCCAGAGTGAAGATCATGAACTTGTAATGGAGTGAAAACATTTATTCAACCTGAGCGTGCTTTAATTCAAAATGGGAATGCAGTATGTATTCTCAAGGTTTACATGCCATGATCATTTAATCATTATTTTTAATGTAAGACTAAACATATCATTCTTTGTGTCCTTTGCTACCTACCCAAAGAATACTGAAAATCACTATCAGTTAATTGCTTATGTATTGAAAACAACAGATCTTCACATTTCTTGACTAAAAAGGTAAATATTCAATAGGGATTTGGGGCATACATAGGAGTTAACCTAATAATTACAGTTTTACCATATTTGTTTAATGAATGGTGTTACCTTAACAGAACTAAGAGTTCTTATATAGAATATGGATGATCAGCATGACAATAGTGCCTTATTCTACCAAGAAATAAAGGTGTGCAAACATCTATTTTCAAATTCCTCCAGCAAATCCTTATGCTTAAGATGTTAATATTAAAAATGTATTCAGTGGGGCCTGGTGGAGCAGTGAATAAGTCAATTGCCTCTGAAGAACACCAGCCACATACCCCTGGATTCAAGCCCCAGGTCTGAGGGAAACAACCAGTGTAAACAATTAAACGGAAATAAAATTTAAAAATGCTTCTTCCTCCTCTCTCTTAAAAAAACAAAGTATTTAGGCACACCCTGGCAGTTTAATGGTTAAGTCCAGTGCCTCTAGCCTGTGCAATCCATGTACATTACAGGTCCTCCCACACCAACCCCCAACTGCCAAGATCAACAACTAACTAAAATAAATAAATACTTCTTCCTCTCTTCCTGCCTGCCTACTCACCTCATTCCTGCCTGCACCTTTCCTTTAAGAAAAAAAAGTGTATATGCAATACAAAGAAAAGATATTCTGTAGTAGTTATTACTGGTACTATTTTTCATTCATCTTTGAGGATCCTAGTGAAGATGCCTGGTTTCCTCTTAACTATAAAAACAAAAACACTACAAACATTTTGAGAGGGCCACAGGTCACTTTTTCCTATCATTTTCATTTGTATATGAGGAAAGGGTAACTGACCGAGATACTAGAACAGTAAGTTTCACCAAAACACAACCTTTTGGGAAGTAACAAAATGGTGTCTTTGCTTGCAGCTGGGAGCTCATATATGGGGGTTTGAGTGGGTAGGAGAAATAAGAAAAATCCCAGTGGTCGTCAGGCTCAAGAGGGAGAGGAGTTCCTCAGGTAGCCACTAGGATACAAGTCCTTCTTCCCACTCATGTTAAAAAAAAAAAGTAAACCCCTGTAGTGACCTCTTCCTCATTCCTCCCTTCCCCAGAAAACAAAGCAAGGAATCTCAGGTAGGAAAAAGATGAGACATAAATCAACCATCACGAATATTTCAGGGAAACCAAGCCATGAAAATAAAAGAACTTTAGTATAATATTTTCTTTCTTTTCAGGGGGAGAATTTACACCTGAGAAAACTTTTTTTTTAAATCATTAGGACATTAAAATCAATGTAATTAAAATGATCATAAGGATAAGCAACAATATCACATCACGAAATGAAAGCAGGTCTTTATGGACATTGTTGAAAACCAAACCAAAGAGCTAGAATATCAAGCCAAAGAATTCTCCCAAAAGGCAACACAGGAATAAAAAGATAAAGACCATGCATGAAGGTAAAGGGGGCAGATCTAAAATTTCAGCGAAAGTCCACAAACATCCCACTGATTTGGTTGTCATCTTTCCTGCTCATCTTCTTAGAAGCCTAAAGTAAAGCCTCTTAGCGGTTTTTCCAGTGACTGCTGATTTCGGGCTTGCAGAGCTGGTTTGGGGCCCGGGTTTTCCCCGGAGATTCCCACACCAGCAGCACCTGTAACTTACTACGCCTCAGTCTCCCCAAGCCCAGGACCACCGGCCACTTCAGGGCAAGCCTGTCCCCAGTCCTGCACATCCACAGCCAATACTTTGGCACACACTCGAGCACCGGTCGGAGGCGATGTTGCTAGACGTGAGTGAATGCAGGGCTGAGAACATTAGACACCTTTGTGAGCGAAGACAAAGTCCCAAGGTTTTCGGAAGCCAGGCGGGAAGCCCCAGTTGCAGAGCGTCCAGAGGGCAGATACCGAGGCCCCGCCCCTGCTTGACCACGCCTCCTCCGAGCGGCGCCTTGTGGGAATTGTGGTCTCGGGAGCCCGCTTTTTGTGCGGGGGGGGGGTGGAAGGTGGAGCCGTGGGCGGAGCTAACCTCGATCTCTAATGATGCCCCGCCTCCCGGGTCCAGCTCCGCGGCGGCCAATGAAGTGCGACCACAAGGGCCCCCAAGACCAGAGGGCCAGACACACCGCCCTCTTCTTCCCACGTCCTCCAGTCCTGTCACTCGGCACCCTCCTCCGCGCACTCCAGCGTAAGGAAGTCCCAGGCTCTTCTCCAGTCCCAACCATGGACCACCACCAAGGCGGCGGATTTGACCTGGGCTTCCGAAAACGGGGCTGTCCTCTCTTTCGTCCTTCTGCATCCTTATACCTACAAGCTCTTCCAGGTTACACTTGGACTTGTAGGATTCTGGCATAAACAGTGGCTGCTTTCAGAAACCTGACATGCTGCGCCGTCCATACAGGCAGACATGAAGGCCAGGACTTAGAAAGTAGCTCAGGCTACTGCGGAATGAAACTGCAGCAAGAGCCTGTTGGGAAGGTGTCCGCCTTTTCTCCAGTTCTTGTCTTGATAAAAATCCCCGCGTCAACCCATTTCGTTTGCAAGTTTGGAGTGTTTAGAAGTTTCTCCTGTTAGTAACACCATAAATAGTCGATTTTAATCAGACGATAGGGGAGGAAAAAGCCTTTTCCTTCTACCCTCTCATGCGCTCCAGCTGGGACCCTGGAAATTAAACTGACAAAATTCCTGGGAGTTTTGCAATGAAATGAGACTTAAGGAGTCAACCAGTGAGGCTGATATGCTATTGATGGGGTTAAAACATGACATCCCAAGTTTTCTTACATGTGCCACTCTGACATAAAGAACTAAGGACAGTAGGGACAGCCCCAAAAGCAAAGGAGAAGCTCCTTCTAGCATAGCCGTTCCCTTAAAGAAGCCATCTGCTACTCCCTGGGCTTCCATCGACCTCCTAAAAAAAAATTAAGTTGTGTCCCTATTCTCCAGAAGAAAGGAGAAAAGGAGAATTATTTATTCTTTTGGAGTAAGAATAAGTATGAGTCATTACTTGCCAAGTGGAGACCCCCCTCCATTCTCCCCTGAGACCCCAGATCCCCTTTCCATGCCTCAGCACAATATATATAAATCGTTGGTCTATCTCAGCTACCTCAGAATTTACCACCGTGAAAATGCTCCCTATGTATGTTATTAAATCTGGGCTTTTCTTACTAATCGCGCCTAATGTTAATTTGTTCATCCATCCAGCCTGTGAAGAAACTCAGAGAAATGAGGGAACTTTTCCTCTGATCTCCATACTATTCATATAAGTGATTGAGACCAAATGAGTGTGGGGTTTGTCCCTGAAAGAATTCAAAGAAAGACGCCTTATTCCAGCAACATGTGGTAAATTTATTGGAAAACAACTGGACAAAAATGATGCACGCAGCTCGGAGGTTACAGGAGCAAGAGAGCTTGCTGTTAAAATGGTGTCTCTCATATACCAGGGGAAGGATCTCTCCTTTGGGCCTACCCAAGGGCTGCAGCTCTTGTAACAGTTCTCAGGAGAGTTGCCTGGAGTTCTCCTGCTGGGTAACTAGGTAGTAAATAGTAACTAAGGGGTATGTCTCTAGACACTGTGTTAGGCAGGGGCTTAGGTTTGGCCAATTAGGCAACTCTCCCACTCATGTATCTGCATACTGCCCTAGAGATTTAAACTGTGCTGGCCCCCCATCAGCTATTGTAGTCTAAACACAGAAAAGCAGGTTTCTGGGCTGCTGGCAGGTGGTGTGAAACTAAGTAAAAGGAAGGGAAAGAAATGTATGATAAATAAAAATTGTTAAATGCAGATAAGAGTATCAGCTGATGAACAGTTTTGTAAGTTTCTTCCAGGTGAGATATCTTTACAAATGGAAATTTCCTTTATAAATGTACATTTTCTTTTCAAACAGGGGAAATTATACTGTATTTTTAGTCAGGGTGTGGTTTTTCCTGCCTCTGCTGATTTTCAGTAGCCTTTAGCTCAAAATAATGCACACCGCAGAGTGCATATTTTGGGGTGGCCTATTGCCACAGCCTCAAGTTGCTCAAGGCCTGGGCATAATGCTTTCCGCTTCCAAAGAAATCATTTGGAGGCCCAGCAGCATGAGGCAAGAATTTACTTACAAATTCAAGGAATGAATGGTTGGTAGGGGAAGACATTGCCAAAATGGCAGCAAACTGTGCTGTGGTTATATGGGATGAGATTGATCAGTGCTGATTAATCATTGATTCCAAAGCTTAGAACAGAGTTTAGTCCTCTAGTGAAGAGCATGTGGGCTGGGGTACAGAAACCAGACATGCCCCCAGATGTTCTGCTATAGGAAATGGTCTGCCCTGTGCTTGGGGTCATGGTGCCCTGAGAGATATTATTACTGGCACCTGATGTTAGGAGGGATTTGTAAGAAATGTGGTGTTAGGTTTAGGGTTATGGTCTGCTACAGGAGAAGATATACTAAGTGTGCCCCTAGACACTGATTCTCCAAGTGCTATCCCTCCTTCATCATGAAGAGCATTCCCTAGGAAAGTAGAGTGGCCTGTGTTTCTTCTGACCTTTAAATGCCTGTGTCTTTTAAGGATCTGCACTCATTCATTGCACCCTCTCTCACCACACTCCCATGACCCCCACCCCATCTTACCACCCCCCTTGCTCCCCCACACCTTGCCTTTTCTCTGTGCCTCTTTCTTACCCTGCTGTGTCTCACACTTACATTATCACCCCCACAAACGCTCCAGTGACCCTGCCACCCTCTTCACCCTAAAGAGGCAGAGCTCACAGCACTTCGTAAAACATGCATGGGGCAAACACTGCCCTTGCAGGTTATGGAGGGTTTAGAAGAAGCATAAAACATGAGAAAGTTCATTTCTCAGTTATTCTGACAGGGAGTTCTGGACTTCGACTACAAAGAGTTCAAGAAAGAATTCTTGAACATTAAAGTGCAGTTTTATAAGTTTGTTAAATAAAATGGAGGCGAAAGAAAGTAAATGCAAGAGATAGCGTTCTCCTGGGCAGAGAGGGCTGCACTGACTGCATGAGATTACTAAATATATGCCCTTGGGAGAGGACTTTTGGGAAGATCAGCTTTCCAGTGTCTGTTAATTAGCAAAATAATAGGAATCACAAGGAAGTTCAAAAGCAGTAGTAGTGAGATTTTCCCAGTAGTTCCCCAGGTCTGTGAAGTTGTCTCTGGCATTCTGGTGGTCCAGCATCTTGCTGCATTGGGGAAAACTTTAGGCTGATGAAGAGATCACATGACTTTTTCCCAGAGGGCTAACAAGATAGGAAAGTACATTCGGAAGTGGACCAAATGGGCAACTACAATGGCTCCAAGAGGTGGAGTTTGCAGCCTGCTGCCTGTGCCCTGGGGCTGGTTTATGTCCCCTCCCTTTACCCTGGGAGCTGATCTGGTGGACTGTTTCAAGCCTGCCCCTTTTTGGATATTTCCCATAACTGCCAGTAGTTTCAAAATCTCCCTTCCTCAAACTCCCTCTTCCGCACTCCTTGGCTCCTGTGGTTTCTTCCTGCCTCTTGCCCACAAAGTTCTTTTATGCTGCCATGGCTGTTGCCATTTTGTGGGTTTCTGGTCTCAAGTCCCTTGTCTGACCCCAGCTCATGTCCCTCCAGCCTAACATCACCTGGAAATAAATTGAGAATTAGCAAACCTACAGCAAAAATGAGGAATCTGTGACATTTCCTTAACATATAATCTAATTACAGATAAACTGGGAGACACAGTCAATGGATTGAACCAGTGTTCTCCTGCCTGAACAAAAAAGACTTGTAATCTGACCAATGAGCCCACAGAATCCTGGACATTACCCTGCCTGCAGCACAAATACATCCCTCCACTGCCCCTCTGTATGTGTACTTCATCTACATATCTCTGTTATTCCTTCAGTGTGAAGTGGGTATAAAGAACCTGAAAAGAAACATTTATACTCCATGTTTATCTTGAGCCCTAGGTCAATGAAAGATCACCAAGCCAAAACCAAGATATCAACTGACAATGCCCCAGCCAGCTGGAATGCACATCCCAGAGGCACAACTCCAAACTGCCTGGAGAAGAGGATGCAAGACCTAAATCTGTCTGAAAAGATGGAAAGCCTTGTTTTCCAGAGGAGGCAAAACCCTCCAAGCTACCTGGGAAGAGCCTCAACAATGGAAGCTACGTGAGAGACTGGAAGGGCATCCTGTCTCTTGGGTCCCAGACCTTCGAGCCCCTGGGAAACAGAAGGCTACCCAGTCTCCCAGATACATGGGATGCTGAGAAGCTTCCTGCCTCCCACTCAGTTGCCACCCTCACCCAACTTTAGATGAACCCAAATCCCCAACCATCATAGGTTGATTCCCCTCCTTGAGTCTGGTCTCTCTCCTCCCTGGGAGAGTGAATAAATCTTTCTACACTTGCTCATAAAGCTTTCTATTGCTTGCTTGTGAACTCTTTCACACCACTCTCTGGCCATCTCCACCTTAAATCTACCTTAAAGTGGGATTTGACATTCAGCAGCAAATGACCAAGAAAGGATTCTTAGGTCTTTTAAATCAGTGCACATGTATTAAAAGGATAGAATAGTAAGGCAAACAATGTCCAGTGGGAAGAAAGATTTTATATACTATGTAGTATGTAAAATATATAATATACATAATTATATATTAAATAATACATCATATATGTATACATATGGAGAGAGAGAGAGCGAGTGTGCATGGGGCTAGAGACCTGTGGGCAAATAGAGAACTATTGCTGCTGCTTCTGCTGCACCACTGGGCTGAGTCATGACCAGAGATATACCTTAGTCTGGCAGGAGAAGGGGGCTTTGGGGGCAGACTAAGTTCCTAGGAAAAAATGCTTTCGTCATTAAAGGAGTAAAAGAATAGTGGTCATAATTTTAAATGAGAGAAGAAACAGGTAGGGAAGGGCCTCTTATGAAACTTTTCAGGAGACTGTGAAGTGCTCCATGTTGCTAGTTAAAGGAATTTATGTCTTTTTTGTAGCTTGTTTCCTGGGAGGCCTGAGGCCTAATGAGGTTAGTTTTGTCATTTCTCTTGTGGGTTTGAAAACTTACAGAAATGATGTTTCTCTCTGATCTCCTGATCAACTAAAAGAAGTGGATTTGAGACAGAGCAGGGCTCCCAATTCCTTGACTGGGGCCTCTCAATAATAAACCTAATTTTCTTTCATCAGTATATGTCCTCCCAAGGATCAGCCCTTTGGGGGCAGCAGGCAGCAGCCTGGGTCTGTTAACAATCCCAGTGCTGTCTAAAGGGACATCACTGGCTTTGGAGACACCATTTTATTTGTATCACATTATAAAACCATATCAAGTACTTCATCAGATTTCAAATTTCCACTCGTAAAAAAAGATGGCATCTCAACAGTCTCCAAATGAGTGAAGAATCCTCTTTAGACAGAACTACTACTCAGCAAAGCAGAGAATTCAGTAAGACAATGAGTTTTGCTGCCAGTTCATTATAGGTGAAAACTTAGTATTCCTCCTTCCTCTGAATGAGATCCTGTTTGCCTCCAAGGACCACAGGAAACAAAAAATCCCTGCTCAGCTTGACAATGGTCTCTTTGCAGATGTTAACTTGAAGGCTATAGTTGTTAGCAACTAGGAATTCCCCCACTGGCCCCCATAAATGTCCCGAGGCCTCCAAGTCTGCGGTATTATAAACCCGACAACACAGAATTACAAACCCTTATCTCAAGGTGCACAGATTCACTGTCCTGGCACAAAAATGTGTCATGTATTTTTCTCTTTCAATTCAAGGAACAGAGTCTGTAAGGGAAGGAGCCCTATTAGGATTAAGGGAGAGAGAAGTGATCATATCAATAAAGGACTTTCTTCTGGCATAAAAATGCTTCACTTCCAAATTACAAGGAACCTAAAAGAATCTTGAGGCATGACTGATGAGGGAAAAGGAGGGGCCCTTGAAAACAAGGAAGAAGATACAGACAAACAAGTCAGCAGGACATTAGCTAACCACCCAAGACACAGGCATGCTAAAAATAAGTTGGCACCACCCAAAGCACAGGCATACTAAATATAAGATAGCAGAGAAGACATTTCCTTGTCAACCACAACACTTGCCAATTAACTGAAGCGACAAGTGGAAAATTCCATGCCCTGGGTGTATAAGACTTCCCTCAGCTTAGCAAAAAGGAGGGATCCACCTTGTCTCTTCGTGTTCTTCCTGATAAATCTGCAGGGTACTATTATCAAGCATCTCCAGTGAATCCTTTCTCAGACTGACACCAGCCTCAGGAAACAGGGCTTCTCTGTGCCCACTTGTGACACGACCTGAATAGTATGGAGAAATGGGGCTTCCAGATAATATGCCATCTGTGAGAGCACTTCGTTTAACGTGATTCATCTGTTGCCAGTGATTGTTGGTGTTTTGTCTAAATAACAAAAAGTTTTAAAGGAAGGGTACAAGCAGGAATGAAAGCGGGTAGACCATCAGGTAGGAAGAAAGAGGAGGCAGCAGCATTTTATTTGAATTTCATTGTTCACATTGTTTGTCCCCCTCCCCGCACCAAACCCAAGACACAAACTAGGGTCCCTGGGACGCACACAGACTGCACTCTGGAGTGGTTGACCCACGTACCGATCTCCACCAGGGCACGCTGATAAAAAAATGTGATATGTAAAATGCTTCATGATTATTGTCCTTAAATCAATAGTCTTTTTAGTCTATCCTACAAAAGTGACAGATTAAATTTGAAGCATTATTGGAGGCATGTGTGTGTGTGAGTGTAATATATCCATTATAACAAAAAGTAATATGGATCTATTGGAATAAATAAAGTGATCTTTTGCAAAAATTGTGTAACCAAATGACAGTTTCTGGGAAATAAATGCTTTTCTCCAACTCTTGGTTGTGTTGCATTGAAGGCAGAAACACTGTGAAGACATACATTGTCTGATGATTATGACAAGACTTTTCCTCTCAAATTAGAATAAGAGCACTTCTTTCTGACTTATTTCACTTAGTATAATTGGCTCAGGTCCTATGATGATTTCACTCATTTGTGGGCTATAAAGAAAAATCAAACACATAAAACACAACAAAATTCTCAAGACTCTAAGTGCAAACTGTGGTTAACAGAGTTGGGGAGAGAGTAGAGGAGAGGAGGGAACCTGGATAGAAAGAGTGAAAAAAAAAGATAGTGGTGATTAGGACTAGACACTGGAGGTGGGTGAGGTGTGATACGCACGTTGAAGTGTGGGTCGATTCTCAAGGAATTGCAAACAGTAAAATAATATTAATAATAGTAATAAAGGAATAAGAGCACTTATGGAAAGATAACTTTGTGATTACGTGTTTCAGACAGTGGTCAGGCTCAAATGTGTCATGATTGTCTGTCCTGGTTTAAAACTATGTTAACATCCATCCAAGTTCAACACCCATTTCTCTCCAACTTCATTTCATGCACAAGAGTTCACAGCCTGCACATTTTGAATCATTTCACTGAACTCAAAATGAATAGATAAGTATGAGTGTGAAAACAGGAATAGTTTCATTTCTCCAGCATTTTATCAAAGATCATATAAAATGTCAAATCTCATATTTAGACATCACATGGATTGTGGTGTAACGTGATGCCTGTTTTAGTGCACTTTTCATCCTGGCTCCAAAACAATGAGCCTCTTCTAATATCAAGTGAATCGTGTTCACCAAATTCAGGTTGGTCAAGGGCATGTTCCTTTTGTGTTTATATTGCAATAAATTAATCTAATTTTATTAAGAACTCCCAACCTTTATTCATAACTTATATTGAACTATAGAATGGTTTTTATAAATATAAAATTATAATCAAAATCATTAATGAGTATTATCAGTCTGAAATAAAACTCCAAATACAAAAAAAAAAAGTATAAAAGTGAATAATTTAAAAATCTACTGTCTTGATTTCTTAGATCGCAACCTGGAAAAGCACTGTCTTTGCTACAATCCCAACCTCTCTCTACCCAAGCAGGGTAGGCATTCTGACAAGGTGACTAATCATTCTGCATCCCATATATTTTCATCAGCAAAAAATATCACATGAGTGCCTATTGCAGAGTTATGAATATCTTAAAACTTAAAGCTTGTCATATGTCCAGTGATTTATACAAACTATTATTTAAAGGTTACTATGGTCAATAATTGGAAATCTCTCTTTTTTTTTTTAAAGAAAGGTGCAGGCAAGAATGAAAACAAGTAGGTAGGCAGGAAGAAAGGAGAATGAAGCAACTTTGTTTTTATTTAGTTGTTCACAATGGCTGCCCAGGACTCAAGCCCAGGGCTTGTTCTTTTGGGGGTGATCTGCCTGACAGCTGCTCCACCAGAAATCTCTTAACAACAAAACCAGGTGTGCTTTGTGCCCAAGGGCCTGAGATGACTGAGGTGTAGACCATGTAAAGATCAAGAACCTGGTTCAAAACCTGAAGTTGGGGGTGGGGTGAAGGGCAGTAAACCAGATTCACAAAAACAAAATAAATCAGCTGCTTTCTCCCCTCTCTTCCTTTCTTGTCTTTAAAAAATACCTTTATTTATTAAATTTTTTTAATGGAAACCAGCAGTAAAGGCAAAATATTGGGTTTCAGCTTACATGATACATGTAACGCTTGTCTCATAATTCCATGAATTATGCTCTGATCATGAAATGACTGTCCGTCATTCAGAAACGAGCAGAAAGGCCTCCAGGCATTATAAGAGTAATGACGTTTTAATTTCACACATTAGTGGGAATCTTGAAGAATTTCTTTCTTCTTTACCAATAAATCTTCCTTCTTTTCATTTAGTGAAAATTAGAGTCCACAGATCTGATTCTCAAAGACCTGACCAGAACCAGTTTTTGGTTATTCTCTGTGGAGGAGTCACACCAACAATAGTACGCTTGGTTGAAATAATTCCTCATATGATTGTGGATGCAAATTTATGTTTGTTGTTTAAGGGAAAGGCGCAGGCAGGAATGAAGGCAAGTAGGCAGGCAGGCAGGCAGGCAGGAGGAGCGAGGAAGAGGAAGATTCCATTTTATTTTTATTCAGTTGTTCACACTGGCTGTTTCCCACTAGCCCTCAAACACAGGAATATGTGGCCTGTGCTCCTTCAGAGACAGTCAACCCAACTACTACTTCACTAGGGTGAGCCACAAACTTATGTTTTATGTTCATAAAGTTGGCAGAGGTATTTCCATTGGTACCACCTGCCTTTAGAGCATCTAAAGGATGACCACGATCTGTCCCTGGAACTCAGGTGGGCAGATCTTCCAAGTACACTGAGACTCTCATGTTCCTTAAATGGATGCTAATCATGTTAACCCACCTCATTTTTGTTAAAGATGTAACTAGAAAACTGAGCGGCAAAAACATCCCACTAAAAATATGATAATGGACATTGTTTTTCTATGACTTAAGCAGAAGTCACTGTCTCAGTATTTGGAACAGTGCTATTGTTTCTGGTGTTTTCTCTTTGGACTCAAGTTCTGTACCAGTGGCTCCATGGTATCCACATTGTGCAGTTAGAAGAAGCAAGTCCTACACAAACACAGGATTAAAATCAGCTCCTCCCCTGAGGCCAGAGCCACCCAGAGCATTTCTGTCCAACTGAGCACCTTTATATCACTTTTCACCCCTTCCTCACATCTTTCATGTCTGTTTTACTCCTCCCCATCATCTCAATTGTTTGATGGTGAACATTTCTGCATGCTGCTTCATGTTTCCCAGCTGTCAACCCTTTCTCTTGTGAGTCATGACTCCAGTCCATATTGGCTCTGCTGTGACTGGATGAAGGTATACAACTGTCCCTAAGATAATCAGAATAACTTAAGTTATGCAGTATCTTTTCACAATGCTGATTTGTTGATTTACTTATCTTTCTTGGTGGCCTACACACTATTATAAAGTCACAGCACAATCAAATAGTGATCAAGACACACTGAGCTCTGAACCAAAAAAGCTACCTTGCAATTGAAAATGAATACATTATATTCCAGTGCGGATACTAATACTAGTAAAATTTTATTAGTGCTTACAGTGGAAAGGTTCATAATCTATTAATTAATATAGCATTAGGCCCTAAAACAATCCAGGAGATTTTAAATAAATACTTGAATGTGATTAACTTTTAACATGACAAATTAAAGAGGTCCACATGTTTTCTAGAATAAGGAAATATGATAAATTCAATCAAAAAAGGTGATCATTCACAGAAAGGAGAAATGAACACACAAAATAATAACGTGGTGGCTGGATGGCCATTTCTGGTTTGGGTAGTAGAGACTTTGTGAGCCAATTTACAAGTTTAGCACATGACATCATGAACAGATCATTCATTTGAAATATGATAAAATCCCTATAAATTCCTATAAATTCATTATATGATAAAATATGATAAAATCCCTATAAATTCATTTGAAATATGATAAAATCCCTATAAATTCCTATTAAATTGTCATAATATGAAATTGGTCATATATGAACTTGAGTTTGTCAAAGGAGAGCACAAAAAGATTGATTTTTAAAGATATCAAGTGACCATCCAAAAATAAAAAATACAAAGACTCGGATCAAATACAATATATTTTAGACCCACAGAAACAGTTTTCTTCATCTAATTGTTATGCCAATTGACAATATTGAGCAAATGAATTTGTGGGAGGGGCACTCTCGTGCAGTCAAAGTGAAGAAGTCTGAGTGACTATAGTCATTAATCTGGAGTAGGGTACAGGTGCCAATTTTGAGAAAGGTTTTTTTGTTTGTTTATGGAGAGTTTGTGATTTAGATTTTCATGGGAGCCAAATTCCCTCATTTGGGGGAAATATTTTAGTATTTAATATAACTCTCTAATGACATTATTAATCTGATTCAAAACACTAAGCATTAAAACTTAGAATAAACAGTTTAATCTAAGGCATTGTGTTATTGATGTATCAATTGTACATATACTTAAAAGGCCTAATGAGATTTTACCATTTGTTAAAAAATCAGATAACTAGTAGATCTCCTTTGAAATGGGTTCTAAGGTGGTGGACTGGTATGATCTCAAGTCCAGCACCTCCCCAGACATGACAAAACTATATCCATTTAAGAACGATAGCCTTTGAAAGTGAATGGAGAATTGGAAATGAGGGAAAGTGACAGACATTGGAAAGGAAAACTGAGAGATCGTCTAGAGAAAAACACCATCTAGAACTATGACTCCTGGTTCCGGAGGGACAGCAGTGACAGAGAGCCTCTTCCCAGGGATGGAGGACTTACAACCACATCACAGGCCCCTAAACCTAAGAGCTGCACCTATGAGGAGTTGTGCATTAATCCTGGTGTGAAAATAGATGGGCTTTCCTTTAAAGAAAACAGGACTCTGGGAAACACTGATATCAGGACAGAGAGCACGGAGAGCAGATACATAACATGTGCACAGATCTAACAAAGGCATTTCCTTTGTTGATCAGGCATTTCCATGTGAACAATAAGAGAGACAGGCTCCCCATGAACTGAGATACTCCCCAGGGTCTCTCTTATCTACATGGTGCAGGCAGTGGCAGCTGTCAGACCCAGAGGGTGAAAAGCTCCTCATCTCCCCTGTGCTTCTGGTGTCAGACAGTTCCCTCTCACTGTCACTTGTCTCCGGGATGTGGGGGGCAGCACTCGGCCAGGGTACTGACAGGCAGCACGGCCTGCAACCCCTGGCACAGATAGCTGAGTGTTTTCCTGTGAACTTCAGTGTGTGGACTCCCCATCAGCAAGATCACTAGAGAGGCTCCAGCTGTCTCAGACAGCTGGCCTCCCTTTTCTGGGGCTGCTGCTGAACAGCCTTTACACATCTCTCTGCTGCTTGCACCTTAAAGCAGCTACAGCTCCCACCCCTGAGTCCCAGGGCTCATTGGATGTGGCTCCCTGCTGGGACTGCAGCCTGCGGAACTGAGAGACTTCGCTGTGAACTGTTCCTGAGGTCTGTGGGAGCCACACGGCCCATTCCTACTAGTGGCCTCAGCTGGACTGTGGCCTGAGCCCATGTCTCCTGGGCCTCTCTATTTGTGATCTCTTCTTGCATTGTGACAAGGGGGGAAATTTGCTTGAGGATATGATTAAGATCACAGCTAGACAGAACCTGAGGCAACAGTGACAGCCCCAGATTAATGAGAAAGCTTCCCTCCTTCTGACTGGTGCAGTCTTTAGCCTTCTCATAAAAAACCCCAGTATTGTGGGCCAACACCCCCGGCCCATACTCTGTACCCTGATATCCTAAATCAAAATCATTAAATCAAGGCAGGAAAAAAATAAGCCTAATCATAGAAATAAACAGTATCAAGGCAAATGAAGAGACACAGAAATATACTACAAATGAGGGATCATGCCTAACCCCAGGGAAAAAAATCTAAGTGGAAAAGAATTAAGTAAACTACAAGAAGTTTTCAAAGAAATAATCTTAATGATGCTCACTAAAATTAGGAGAACAATGAATGAACAAAATGAGAGCTACAGCAGAGAAAACATAAAATAGTTTCCAACATAATTCGTGGAAGTAATACAATGGCTAAAAAAAAAAAAAAAAGGCAACAGAAGGGTTCAACAGTACAAGTTCAGATTGAATCAGTGAGCTAGAAGTTAGGGCAGTGGAATACATCCAAGCAGACTAGCAAAGAGAAGAAAGAAAGGACAGAAACCATGATTGAAGAAATAATATCTGAGAACTTCCTTAACCTGGGATTATTCAGAGTACATGTGATGCTAACGGGAAAAACAACTTTCCAGAGGAGGAATCTGGCAGAAAGCACCAGGACCACGGTGAACAACGCCAACATTGGCTGGAATGGGACTGATTGATACCAGCTGCCTCACACACACAGACGACTTATTGCTGTGATATTGTTTCAGGGGAAAGGTAAATCATAATATTCTAATCGCGAGACAACAGCAGCTCTGTATAAATGTCAAGTCACACCTAGCGCCCATGTTCTTAGTTCTGGTGTGTTTTAAATGGCAAGTCTGTCTTTAGCATTCTGGACAGCAGGTACTCTCTCGCTTTCAGTATTTTGAGTTCTTCTGTTCATGTGCTCATTTGGTTAATGTGTGCCTTTGCTCAGGCCTAGTCTCCATAAAACTGACACTGAATCCAGACTGAATTAAATGTATGTCTTCTCCATCTTTACTAGTATCTCAGGACCAGGCTCCTTCAATGTGGGAATTCTGAGTATCAATACATTCCATGTTTCTTTCTCACAAAGGGAGCATTTTTAATAATTACAGGTCATTAATCCATGGCAAAAATTATTCATGCTTTGCAGGGAACCCAGATGGAGAGAAGGGAGAAAAGGCTCTGGGATTTAAGACAGAAATATACTAAAGAGATCAACTTGACTGTCATTAGAAGGGGAAAAAGTACTTACTAATAAATCTGCTAGGCACGACCACCAGAGGTATAAAAGAAATGCTTATAAATTCCAAATCCAGGGCATTTCAATAAAAAGGAGGACAGAGCCCCAGACCTGGATCAAAACACTTACCTGAGGACCTGCTACATCTTCCTCTTCCTTCTTCTTCCCTGGAAGGCTTTCTCAGGCATATTATGTAGAGAAACCACACCTGTGTGTCTTCAGAGGCATCAGCACAACCCCCCACCCCCACCTGCTACCTTCACACTCAGAGGCAGAAGGATCTTGAGACACCGAAAAGGGCATCCTCTCCTGTTCTTTGTCACAGAGAGATACATAAAATATGAACTCCATATGGAGGTGAAAATGATTCTCTCACTAACTTGATGTGTCCACCACCCCCCAGACACCCCCAAATCTTCTGCAGCTTGACCTACTGCTGCCAACACCACCAAGAGCAGGCCACTTACTAAATCTTGCACCAAAGTCTACAATTTCTTAAATGACCCAGATCCCTCATGCTTGACTTTACTTTAGAATCATCTGGAGAGCTCAGTCACAGAGAATCAGTAGAATCAAGAGACAATAGAATCTGTGAGAGAGGGCACAGGAGATGTTCATCCTTAAAACCATATGATCCTGACTCACCCTGGTGGAGTAGCAGTTAGGTCAATCACCTCTGAAGGAGCAGGTCACATACCACTGGGTTCAAGCCCTGGGCCTGGGGGAAAATAACCAATGTGAACAACTACATAAAAAATAAAATGCTGCTTCCTCCTCTATTCCTGCCTGCCTGTCTACTACTGCCTTCATTCCTACCTGCACCTTTCCTTTAAAAACCAAGACCAAAACCCACAACCACCTCATTGTAGGCCTGGGTCTTAGGTAAGCTGTGTCTCAAGCTTGAATGTCCACAGAAATTACTTGGTGTTCCGGGCACTGCTGAAGGAATGTGGTTCTGCACGAATGAACAAAGTCCATGAAGTGGACATTTGCAGGGTCCCTGTTAGTGCAGAGATGCTCCTCCCATAAACCCATTTTCAGTGACCCTATGGTAGAGAATGTGGGCCACACTGCCTGAGCCCCTCTGCTCATCTTCTCTTAACACAACTCCTGTTGTTTTCAGTGAAGGCCGCCACCCTGCTCCTGAAGGATCACAGGCTCTGCTGGCGCTTCAAAGTTTACAAAAGGCCTGACAGCGCAGCAAGTGTCTCTTTGGAAGGTCTATGCCGACGTTAACAGCGCAATGTTTATTGAGCACGAGCTATGCGTGTACAATACGCCATGCTGCTCTGCGCTGAGCCCCTCACCTATACCGTCAGTGAGTCCTCATAACGTTCTGGGGGCTTGGGTGTTCAGTTTCCATGACAACCAGGCGATGTAGAGTCTAATCCCCTGTACCTTCCTGCATGTGTCTTCATTGCCAGTGATTAAAAAGCAAATGCTTGTATATTGTTGGTACTAAGTAGGGATGGATGGAGGGATACAGGATGGAAAGGTAGATTTGAAGTTCAGAAATTTTTCATTGTGCTTGCATTTATCTTTTGTTTTTGTACTACTCTGCTGCAGCCACATACTCTGGTCATGAGTCTGCACTGCAGTCTCTGCTCTGTCTTCACATCACCTTCGTAAGCGCGCGAGAGCTCTCACGTCTGCTCGGATCGCAGGTGGCCACAATCCCTCTCTCATTCTCCGACTCATTCCCTATTTCCGGTCTGAACTTCTGCTTCAGGTTCTCAACGGCCATCAAACACTCAAAAGGCAAAAGCAACCGGACATGAGCTGAAACCCATAACCCCAGGATCCTGCTCAGCCCTGAGCCCTCCAACACCGAGACTGAGAGTGTTTGCTTGCTTGCGTGCTAGCCGGTGGCCCCACGGACTCAGGCAGCAGCGATTCCTCCCATCCCCTCCCACACCCTTCCCAACCCACAATGGGGCTCAAACCTGCAACCTCGGTATTGAAAGCCTCATGTCTCTGATGTAAACTAGCCAGTCAAGCAACAGCGAGCCAGGAGCAAGACCTCGGCCCACCATCCCATCCAAGCTGAGGACTGTGGACAGGGTTCCACGGTCACAGGGCAGCCTCCCATCTCCTCCCCCCACCCGAGGGGAGGGGGGCCAGCCTGTGCAAACCGGACTGTTAACGTTTTTTGGGGGGGTTTGTTTGTTTTTTTAGTCTTTTGACAGTATTTAATAGTTTGTACATGCATATTTGCAGTTATTGCACTTCTTCCTGAAGACTTCTTTTCTTTCTTTTTTCTTCATCCCTCTGTCTCTCCTTTAGTATGTGTGTATTATAAATGGTACCGTTTTTCTTTCAAATTCCAATTGTTCGTTACTAATTTATGGGAAAGAAATTGACTTTTGTATGTTGATCTTGTTCGTTGTTTCTCGTCGCCTCCATCCATTTTCATCAAGACACTGCATACTGAGCTCTGTGCTCTTCGAATTTTGCAAATTGTGACTTCGAATAAACGTACACGGGATATAGGTGATTCAGCGGGAGACCTGAAGAGGGCGCCCGGGAACCACGTAAAATGAACCAGCGCGCGCTGCACTGCTCGGGCCGGCCGGCAGGAGCGCTGCTCGCCACGCTCTGCTTTCAACGAGGTTTCCTCCAATTGTCAGCCAAGTCTCCTTTTCTAGATTTTTCCCACGTGTTTCACCCTTAGCTTTCTCAGGATTTTGGCAAGTTTTATTTTACAAAAATTCCTTTCACTGAGAATAGTTATAGATCAACATCATGTTGTTCTTTTAAAAAGTTTCAGTATAATTTCAGAGGAAAAATCCCAAAAATAATAGTGAAACTACCAGAGACTAGGGGGCCTTCAGTGGAAGCTGCTGTGGACGCTTGTACAGACCATGCACCAAAGCAAGGGTGCTCTCAAAATTCTAAGCACTCTCAAAATTCCTTTTTCTCCTTGGAGAGAAATGTCTGGCCCTCTAATCCTTGTGCTACTTTGCATAATATCCAGATTGTTCCTTGGAGAGCTTTTTAATCCATTCCTGTCCATTCCTGGTTGCCCCAAGACTCCATCCCACACAGTTAATTTGTACAAAATATTGACATTATGACGCTTTTGCTTTCAGTGTGGTCTAGTTCCTCGTTCGATATTACACATTATTGTTTGATAAATGTTGGAGCAGAAGTGCCTTGCTTGTCTTTTTTGCCCTTCCTGAGGAGGTTCATAGGGGAAAACCTCTGTATCACCCCAAGCACTTCTCCACCAGGTGATCTGTGCCAAGGTCATGTAAACCCTTTGTTAGCCCAGAAGCAATACGATTCCTCAAAGGATTCTTTTCTGCAAGGGACAGAGATAAGGGGTGATCCTGCAAAGTCCCTCGAAGCAGTGTTCCCCAACACAGTTGAAACATGCAAGCAAACACAGCCTGATCAGTGCAGCTGAACAGAAAATTCTAGCTGAGAACTGAGCTTTCATGTGAGGGGAGGGTGAGGAGCAGCAGCGAGACTGGACCATCAGGAAGTTGGACCCGAGTCTGCAGTTTGACAACTGAGCACCCCTCCATCTGCAGCCGGGGTGAAGGGTGGTGAGCGGTCTCCAGCAGAGGAAGGACTTCCGAAGGAAAATGGACACCCCTGTGCCCACTTCTCCCACGAACCCCCACCCCCAAAACATCATGAGCCCAAAGAAAGTGTGGCTACTGATAGATTTACATAGCACCTCTTAGTAACATTCAAACTCTCAAGAGGGCTGGGGACTCTGGCTGAGCTGGATTTGGCTTGGACTTCGCCTCTATAACCAAAGTGATGTCGTCTCTGCTTCCCTGCGGGGTGCTGACAGTTCATTTAAACAATCATTTATTTTCAAAGCACTTCAACTGCGTGGAGTGACTGCAGCAGCAGGACCAATGCTGCTCCTCCCTCCGCGGCCACATGTCCCTGCCTCTTTGCACATAAACAGAGGAGTAGATAAAGAAAATGTTGTTAAACACACAAAGGAAATCTATTCAGCCATAAACTGAACAAAGTTCTGATACATCTACAAGGAGCAATCTTGAAATATTATTTTTTATGAAGAAGTCGGACACAAAAACATCAATATTATATAATTATTAATATTAATATTATATACTTATATGAAATATCTAGAAGCAAATTCACAGAGAATGAAAGTAGTTTAGAGATTTCCAAGGACTGAAGAAGAGAATTAGAGTTATTAAAGTGGATAAAGTTTCTGTTTGGGGTGATGAAGTTTTGGAAATGGATAGTGTGGATGGTTACATATATATGAATGTAAGTAATGCCACTGAAATTTATGCTTCAATGTGGTTAAAAGGGAAATCGATATTATATATATTTTATAAATTTAACATATATATCATATATACATGTGTCATAAAAAGCTATACAGAAAGATATTTTCAATACCAAAGAACATTTCTTAAGAAAGTTCAAGTAACCCACTGGAAGGCAGAAAAGATAAAAAAAATCAGAAAGAATAAGCAGTACACAAAAAATTTAATAACAGATTTAAACATGAAATGTCCAGACAGAACTTGACCAAGTGATTTTTATAAAAACCATGACCTCAGTTAAATGAAACCCACTTCAAATATAACTATACAGATAGCTTACAAGTTAAAGACTGGAAAGGATATTCAAACATGAATCAAGAGGACCAAAGAATAGCTATATTACAGCACATAGTGTAGCCATCAGTATAGTGAAAATTACCAAAGACATGGAAAGAGACTATGTAATCATAAAAAGTTTGGTCCAACAAAATATGTATCAGTCACAATCCACTAGGCACTAAACAAAGAGCTGCAAAATATGTGAAGTGAAATTTGATAGAACTGAAAAGAAATAAAGGCTTCTAAAGTCCCCTTCAACAACTGAGAGGACATTCGACAGAAAATCAGTAGATACAGAAGCTATATGCCAACAAATGGCATGTAACTGACATATGTAGAATATTCCATCTAACAATAAAATACTCTCTCTTTTCAAGTACCCATGGAACCTAGAGCAAGAGATCCCATGTATTGAGCCATAAAACAAATCTCCCAAAGCTTGAAAGAATTGAAATCATACTGAGTATATCTTCCAGCCACAATGGCATCACACTAGAAAATTATAGAAAGATACGAAGAAAATCTCCAAACACTTGGTGTGAATATATCTTAAATGGAAAGGGGTCATTAGATGAAAAGATTTTGAGATATATGTTATTTTGGAGATCCCCATGGGCCATAAATAAAACCAGAGGTGTTCTTATAAGAGAGAGGGAAAGACTATAGAAGAAGGAAAAACAATGCGACAACAGACGGGTGCAGAGCGTGGAATAATGCGGCCACAAGCAAGGGAATGTCTGCAGGCACCTGAAGACAGAGGAGGCCTGCGATAGATTTTCCCCTGGAGTCCCCAGAAACACTTGACCCTGCTGATGGGAGCCCCACAAGACTCAGCGCAGACTTCTGGCATCAGAACTATAAGCAAATATGCTTTTGTTTTATATCACTATATTGTAACAATTTGTTACAGAAGCAAAAGAAAACTAATATATTCTGACTCTAAGCAATATAGTCTAATCCATGGGTTTAAGAAGTCTCAAAGAAAATTTTAAAATGTATTGAACAAATCAAATTATATCAAAATTTATATAAAACATGACTAGACCATTTTGAAAAAAACTTATAGCACTGTGAATTTACAACATTAGAAAAGTTGGAAAGACAGCTCTATATTCTAATCTTCTAGTTCAAGAATCTAAGAAAAGAAGGGCAAATTAAAGCCAAATGCAAGTAGAAGGAAGGAAACAATAAAGAGTAGAATTCACTGAAACTGAAAACAGAAAAACAAAAGAGAAAATTAGTAAGATAAAGCCAACTCCACACATAAGTTTTACAATTTAAATCAAAGGGACAACTTATTTGAAAAACATACCACAGCTCACTCAATATGAAATTATTTGAATATCCTTACCAAGTTAAATAAATTTAATTTGAAAGCTTTAGATTTAAAAAGTTAACCCTAAACTCGGTTTTACTCTAAAATTGTACAAAACATTTAAAGAATTAGCACCAATTCTAGGTATCTTCCTAAAAATAGAAAAGGAGGGAATACTTCCCAATTCAATCTTATGGAACTAAACCAAAACAATACGAGGTACAGAAAGCTAATTATCATCATGAACACAGACACAAAAATCCTTAACAAAACGTTAACAGTTAGAATTCAGCTATATATAAAAATATGTAAACACCACAGCACACCTTGGAAAAGTAGTAGTTGGGTCCACTGCATCCAGCCAGCATGGTCTGCATTCATCCCAGGACACAGATTCATGGCCTGGGGCCTGGGGGAACAATCGGGTTGAACGAACAACTAAATCAAAATAAAAAAGAATACTACTTCCTCTCTCTCCCTGTCTGCCTGCCTACTCACCTTCATTCTTGCCTGTACCTTTCCTTTAAAAAAAAGAAAAGAAAAGAAAAGAGAATATTTCACCATGACAACAAAGCAGGGTCTCTGTCAGAAGTCTAGTTCTCTCTTTGAAAAACAGCCAATGTAACATCCTCATCCTACATTAATAGGATGGAGTAAAAAGATGAAATGACCATGTCAGTCACCATAGAAAGAAGCATTTGACAAAATGCAACACATATTTGTGACTAACAATTATCAGAAATAGATATAAAGATATTTACTAGCTTGAAAAAAAGTACCTAATAAAGAACTAACAATGTAATTTATTGTGAAAGGCTGAATGATTTCATCTAAGATTTGATATTTTTGTCACTCTTATTCAACATATTGCTGAAAGTTCTAGCCAGTAAAGCAACAGAAATTATCTAGATCAGAAAGGAAAAAATATTGCTTATTTGGAGATGACATGAAAATCCAAGGAACTCACAACAAAAAACTCCATAACTAGCAAGTGAGCTCAACTAAGTACGGGCTATAAAATTAACACACAAAATTCAATTTTATTTCTATATATTGAAAATAAACACTGTGCTTGAAACTGAAATTAAAAATACATTTACACTAACTCAAAAAATGAAATATTTAGATAGAAATTTAACAAAACAGCTTGTTGAAAACTAGATTATGCTGATAAAAGAAATCAGAGAATATCTAAATTAATACCATATTCATGCATCAGATGATTAAATACAGTGAAGATGTCAATTTTCCCTAAATTGGTATACAGTTTAGAGGTAATTACTGTCAAATTTCCAGCAAGATGTTTTGTAGATGTAGGGAATATTATTCTAAAATTTACATGAAAAGACAAAAGAACTATAATCCCTAAATTTATCTTATAAAAGGATTAATGTGGGAAGGATCAATCTACTTTTATTACAAGACTTACTGAATCATGTGAGATAAGATGGACGAAGAAAAAGATGAAGATCACTGGAGCAGAAAACAGAGAATGCAGAAAAAGACAACACAAACATTCCCAAATGATTCAGACAAAGGAGAAAAGGCAGCTCAATGGAATAAAGGTAGCCTTTCAACAAACGAAGCTGGAATAATTGGCCATTAATAGAGAGAAAAAATAAACTCCAACCTCGGTGTCACGCTTCATGTAAAAATTAACACAAAATGAATTGCAGACTTAAATGTAAAATACAAAATTCTAAAATTTTTAGAAAAAAGAATAGGAGAAAATCTTCAGGATCTAGGGCTAAACAAAATGTTCTTAGCTTTGACATCAAAACATGACTCTCCTTGTACTGTCCTGCCCTCAAGTGGCTGGAGAACTAACATTTTGAAGAAACGTGAGAGCGTCCCAAGCTGTGCAGTGCTGTGAATGGACTGGAAGTCCAGAGATGAGGGAGATGACTATATGTGTCCGTGGTACCTTAGGATTTTGTGTAGGAGAAACAGGAAGAATGAGGAGATCTAGATAAGCAGCATGAGCAATATCTCTTTTAAAGGAATAAACAAACCAAGCAACTGCTGAAGTTCCTAGTTATTCAGTGAGCTAAATTCTCCAGTGAGTTCCGCAAATACAATGTTAGTATGTGATTTTCCAGTACACTTTAAATTAATTTCAAACATAATTTCATTCATAGACAAAATAAGTTCAATGCGAGAGGTATTTTGGGGGCATCAGAAGCAGAATGAAAAGGTCCTGGGATTTCTTGGATCTAATAGTGAGCCACGATATCATCACATCTCAGGAGATCTAGGCACTCGCAAGGCAGAGGCCTTAACCATCACCTCACCTCTCCTCTTATCCTGGACACATTGTAAGGCCTTTCAGCCTCTACCAGGGCATGGCCAATAACAGGGAGCTGACGACAAGGGAAAAGAGGCGGAGGAAGTCTTCCAGGCAGAAGAATAGAATATGTGTGGGCAAATATCAGGGTGACAGAAATTGACCTGATGAAGGGGACATTCTGGAAGATGTGCTCATGTAGGGATGTGTGAAGTCTGAAAGATCATCTGAAAGTTCAAGGCTGCAGATGGACACAGTGCTAGTATCTGAGTAAGAGACAAGACTCCTGCTGGGAAGGTCCATATAGACACAGGAGTTAAGAGTCAAGGGCAAACGTTATATGGAAATTTGTTTGTTTGTTTGGTTGGTTGGTTCCTTTAAATAATAGGAAAGATGCAGGCAGGAATGAAGTTCTTAGAAGATGAGTTAGGATGAGTTAGGAAGTTTCTCTTCCTCTTCAATTTTTGGAAGAGTCTATGAAGTATGGTATTAGACTTTCCGGGAAAGTTTGGTACACTTCACCAGTAAAAACACCTGGTCCTGGCCTTGGCGACTGGGGAGGCTTCTCATTACTTTTTAACTTCCTTATTGATTTATTCAGATTTTTATTTCTTCATGATTTGATCTTGGTGGGTTGTACAATTCAAAAAATTATCCAAGGTTGTCCAACTTGGTAAATGAGCAGTCTTTTATGACTGCATTTCTGGGCTACTTGTTGTAATTTCTCTTTCATTTCTGATTTTCTAGAATCTTTTTATCATCTCCCCAATGGTATAAGGCCTTCGAGTATAAATCTCTAAAAGATTTAAAATGTATAATGTTGTTAACATGTTCTGAAAGCAACCAAATTTATACCAGAACTGTGATAACTGACTGAACTGTTTCAATTCATATTTCTTTCATTTCCTTCATGAAAGTTATAGTTTTTTTAAAAAAAAGCTTCCCTGAGTATTCTTATGATATTTTTGGTAAGTGAAATCATAATCTCAACAAAATTTACTCTTGGTGTCAGAAAGAAGGATTTCAAACTGTTTTGGCCTAATTGCCAAAACCAAAAACTTTATTAGCATTTATTTCTTTTTTTAAACTTTTTTAGTATTTTATTGCAGTAACTTTGTTTTACAAATTAAAATAAGCCCATATGTATAGGTTCCCTTATGTACACTGTCTCCATTCCTCAGATAAATGTCAACAGGCCCTGCCTTCCAGCACAACGCCAAGTGTTCTTCACCACTGTCCAGTGGGGCTTGCCATCACTTGACTCTGCCCCCTGTGAGGAAAAAGTTGCCTGAGAAACCTATTAAGATCCTGCACAGCTGCAGCTGAGTCAACAAATACAACCCAAGGCTACTGGGAAAGCTCTGGCTGAGGAATTAGAAGGCCAGGATTGGATGGCTTAATTTATTGGTGAATTTTACTAAACTTTCTGAGAAGAATTAATACCTATTCTTCTCAAGCTCTTGCAAAAAACTGAAGAATAGGAAACACTTCCACTTTCTATGAGGTTAACATCACACTGACAATAAAAACTGATAGAAACATCACCAAAAAAGAAAATTACAGACTGAGATATCTCATGAACATAGAAGCAAAAATTATCAATAAAATATTAGCAAACTGAATCCAACAGTACATCAAAAGGATCACCCATCATGACCAAGTGAGAGTTATCTCAGGGATGCAAGGATGGTTCGACATACACAAATACATTAATGTAATAAACCTTACCAAAAAGAGCACAGAGAAAAATCATATAATCCTATCGACAGATGCAAAGAAAGCTTCTGACAAGATTCAACACTCATTTATGATAAAACTACATAAAATGGGGATCAAAGGTATATACCTCAGAATAATAAAAGTTGTATATGATAAACCCACAGACAACTTCATACTCAATTGTGAAAAAATTGAAGTGTTCCCTCTAAGATCAGGAATAAGATGAGGCTGTCCACTTTCACCACTGCTATTTAATATTGCACTGGAGGCCTGTTAGTCCCCACCATCCCGCTGCCCCGCTGCCCAGCGTCCTCACAGCCCTGAGAGTCATGGTGTCCACCCACATGGGGACTCAGGACCCTGCGCAGCCACCTCCAGGAAGGAGGGCCCCTAGGTGTGTGTGCTGGAGCTGAGTCTTGTGGACGACCTGCTTCTCCTCGGGGTCCGGATCAGCTGGAAGGTCAGGGCTCAGCCGAGGTGCCCTGGTAGGTCAGCTCTTCCTCACTCACCTTCCCCGAGCTTTAAAGACAAAAATTTGGAATAACATTTTCAACTGCTAACGTGGATTTCTGAAAATCTACCTTTGATATGACTATGTAAGTCCTTAAAATTGGAAAGAAACTTAGAAGTAATTGGTAAAAGACCTAGAAAATGTTAAGCCTCTACTTGACCAGCCTTCTGAATGCAGATAAATCCAAAGTAAGAAATGCAACGTCTCCTGTGTGTGTGGAGGTGTTAGCGTTCATTTACAAATGCAAGTTGTGGGTGTGGGTGTGGGAGTGGATGCAGGAAAGAGTCCGGAGTTTAACCAGCTGAAAAAAACGGCGGAGCCCTGACCTGCAAAACATCTCAGCAGCCTCCAGCAAAGACGGAGCTTTGAGCAGGAAAGCACTAGGCCACTTAGGCTCTAAGGGTTCTGCATTAGTCAGTCATCATCCTGCCTCAGGTGTTGGTGATAACGGTTCTTTAAAAACTAACTAAAAAGAAGAAAAATTTCTTTAAGTTTTGGCCTCCCTCAGAGGGTGAGGAAGGGAACTGGAGGCCTGTAGGTGGTTCATCTCATTTCCTGACAACAGTTGTTTCATGTCACTCCTGAGAAAGTCAGTGTCAAGGCCATGAGAGCCCAGGAAAAACTGGGACTGCTCAGGATGAAGGGCATTCAAAGACCCATCACGGAGATGCAGCATGTGCTGTGGGATAAGACTCAACATTAGAGCAATTGATTAAACTTTAGTGAAGCCTGGGAACTTAATGGCAGAAAAGCAGCACCATTACCAACTTTCTGAGCCTATGTAAGCAGGAGACATTTTCTGAAGGTCAGCAAACTGTTGGGGAAACGATTGCGCATGGGGTCAGCCACTTTGTATCAGGAAGTCTTTGAATCCTATTTGCTACTCTGTATGTTTGTGATGAAGTTAAAATAAAGAAATGTTTTTCAACGTTCCCATTTCAGAGAATATGGATGTCGAGTGGCAGCCTATACTGCTACGGACACTCGAGTGGCGGCTCTGATGATAAAGGTGGAAGCAATGGTCTAGCTATGCCGAGGGCCGAGGGGGGCCCATGACTGAGGGCCGCGAGCCCACAGCGTCTCCACATTCACGCGCGTCCGCACACACTGGGTTCTGTCACTGGTGCTTTGCCATCATAGTAGCAGCTACTCATCACTGCTCAGTTATTCCTGTGGCGTCCGGCCTGAAGTGCACAAACTTGACTCTGCTCCTGCAGCGTCACACCAGCTGCTCAGAACACACCTGTGGACTAACAGTGCGGGGCGGGAGGGCCACGGCTGTCAAGGGTCTGATCCTGGGGTGCGGGGTCAGTCCTAGGTGCCAAGTAGCTTGTGCAGAGGCTCCAGAATGTGAGGGCAACATCAGTCACCTCACTGAATACCAGAGTTGATTCAGCTGATCTGGCTAGTTAGGCAGAGGTCCCCTTCCTTCCTCACCGTCCCATGCGCATCCCTCGTGAAGCTGCGTCAAGGACAGCCCTCTCCACAGACTGTTCCCTGGTCAAGGGTATGTGAATCCCTGCCTAGTAATGTCACTTACGAAACAGACATTAGAAACATCTGAATATCCATCAGTGAATGCATCATCACATGAGATATTAGCCAATGACTGAAATGCAGGGAGTGACAGGGACAGGTGTCCAGGACAAAGAAAATTCAATAAAGGGAGAAGTTCGAAAATAAACTTTAATTAAACAGAACTTTTTTTTTTTTTCAACACAATAAATCACAACTTGAGGGGGAATGCACTCTGTCCTGGTACCCCACTTTGCTTCCTCACAAACAGAAAAGCCAGAGCACTGGCCAGGCCTCGCTCACAGTCACCTGGGTGAGGAGTCTGCCCTGCCACAGGACAGGCGGGGGGTGACCCGCAGGAGAGCCTTCTTCCCCCACAGAGGCCCTCACTTCCCAGAGCTCACTGGCTCAGTGAGGATCTGAGGAGAGCACACCCGCCTTCTGCTTCTGACCTCAGGAACATTCCTCCAACAGTGAGTTGCCGAGCAAACTATTCAAACGCAACAGGGGTTCAGCTCCCGATGCTTCAGTGAACCCACCAGGGAGCTCCGGGGGTCTCCTCTGCAAACAGGATAAAGCTCTTTAACTTGTGTGGAATGGCCAGACGCCCCTCTGCTCCCAAAGGCCCTGGCCAGACTCTTGAGGGGCAGATCAGCCCAGGTTGCTCCCTGAAAGCTCCAGGAGCATTCTGGCTCCCCAGAAGGTGTCGCTGGAGGCCTGGTTGCCAGACCACTGCACCTGAAAAGCCAACGCAGGGTCACACAGGAGGCCCCTGAGATGTTCGCCACGCCCCAACCCCAGCTCCCTTCCACTGACGTCCAACCTCAAGTCATCCCTGCCCCAAATCCACTTCTGTTCCATGGATTCACTCCAAGGAACAGGTGAAGCCCTCACAGCACTCAGCACCGAGGACTTCAGAGCTAAGAGGAAGACCCGTGGTGCCTCACAGCAGGCTCACCTGGCTGGAGTGCAGCGGCTGGCTCAGCTCCCCAGCAGACACAGGGCCTGGAAATGCAGGTGAGGCCGGTGCCAGCTCCGGAGGGCTGGAAAACACGTGATGTCAGGATGGGCCTGACTCAGGGGCATCAGGTCACTGTCCATCCTGTGGGCAGCAGCCCTAAGAGCTCCTGCAGGTGCTGCAGGCCTTCAGGTGTGCAGGTGTTAGAGGGGCTGTGTGACACCTGGAGTGGGGGGCTAGCAAGCACACCAGAGTGGGCTCACAAAGAAGGAGCAACAAGTGGAAAAGGGAAGGAAGGAAAGTTCCCAAAGGAAGACCAGGCAGGGTGTGAGGAGGCGAGAAGCCACTAGGGCCAGATCAGGGAGCAGTAGGGAAGGCGACAGGCACAGCCACTTGGAACAGTGGTCCAGTAGTTCCTTAAATGGCCAACATACACCTACCTCTGGGTGAGGACAAATCCAGGAGACTGTGGTGGGAGCTGAGTCACCAGGAAGCTGCCCACCTGACCTCCTGCCTGGCCACCACTCTCCTCCAGGTACGCATTCTGCGGGCTGCTGCTGGGTGGGTCAGCAAACCCTGCTGGGGAGAAATTCCACAGCCCAGTGCTGACAGGAAGGAGCAGGCCCATGCTCAGCACAGCCGAGACCTCTACGGAGAAAGGTGGCATCCAGCTGGCCACCCTGGCCTTGACCACCCTCGTGAGAAAGGGGTAGCCGTGACCCTTGATGTCAAAGGCTTCCCGAGACCAGAACAAAGTCAAATTTTGCCTGGTCATTGCAAACCTCACACCTGAATCTTCCCCACAGTCCTGCTTCTGCATGACATGGGAACACTCTCCCTCCTCTGGGTTCATCAAAGTTTGAGCCACCAGCCCTGTTTACATCTTCCCCCTTTACCATAGGTTTCGCCATGATTTCACTGGGTGCAAGGTGTCACCGTCTTACCTGCTCCTTCTGACAACTTACAATGTTTCAAAGACTATCTCAGGATATCTTTGCCTCTTAAAACAAGCCACTGTGGATTTGGTCAGCTCTGGACAGTTAGGAGAAAAGTGAGCCGAGGAAAGAGATGCACTTCTGCCCCGAGGCTCCCAGGAAACTAACCTGAGTCCCTAGTTTCAGACCCAAGCAACAGGCTGCCTGGCAGGGCTCCCTTTGTCCTCTGTCCTGTCTGCAGTGACCACCTAAGTCAGCAGCCAGCTCACCAGACCTTCTCAGATGAAAGGAACCTTCCTGATCATCTGGGGTGTGGCTCTACTCTGCTCTTTCCTCTTTCCTGACTTGAAAGATACTTGGAAGTACAGGAAATCGAGTCAAAGCGCTAATCTGAATGTTTCTGGTTCGAACACAGTAGGTCAATGAGTTACATATTCTTCCTCCAAGATAAAGAGAAGCAACAAGCCCAGGACAAGGCAGGGGTCATAGGGGGTGACTAGCAGGAGGGGTGTCCATAGTGGTGTAGACTCTGGGCCTCTGAAAGGAAGTGGGGCACAGGGCCAAGGACCCTGCAGGGTTTGAAAAGAGGAAGGAGTGTGAGGCGAGCAGGTAACATCCTGGAGCTTGGGCGGCCAGTCTCCATAGCATCCGGCCACCAGTTCCCCACATCCATCACCATGCCACTCCAGCCCCATTTATAAGTACAAGGGAACATGAGTCTCTGATGGTGAAAAAAGAAAGGCAAGAAATGAAAGATCCATGTGATCGGTCTGGAGCAGCTATGGGGCATCTCCAGGTGCCGGTCTCCATGTTCCTGCCTCTTTCTTTCTGCTCGAGCACGGGCCAGAATCACTGGTCAGCAGCCCCTCTTCAGACAACTAAGTATATTTTTGAAATTTCTAACTAGGATACTCAGAAGAATAGAATATATTATATTATCAAAAGTAACACTATCTGTGAAAAAAGGAATATTCAGAGATTAGAAAAGAGAGCTTGAATTCTCTTAAAAAATATCTGTCAAATTATACCTGTCAAAGAAAATATTGGAAGACAAACTGAAGGAACCTAGTTCTCTTGTTCTTTGAAGTGAAAGGCATAATGGAAAGATGAAGTAAAAAGACTCACACAAAGACCGCCATTGTGTAGTGTCAGAATACCAAGACTTCAGGGAAAAAAAGAAAAGGATCTGGAAAAGAGACAATAAGAGATATGCAAAGGAGTTAATGTGAGAATGAAATCTGACTTATGAAAAATTATATGATGCCCGTAGCCCTCCCTGCCCAGGAGAACTCTATTTTCTGCTTCTGCTTTATTTCTCCTCCATTTTTTCTAATAAACTTATGAAACTACAAAAGAAAAGGTGTGATGGTTTCATGTTTCTAAGATAAAAAGTATTCTAAACTCAGAATTCTGTCAGTGCCAAATGGGTAATCAAATGTGAGGCCAAATTAAAGATAATTTTAGAACATTCATGACTCAATGAATTTGTCCCACAGGAACCCTTTCTTGTAAAGTTAATTCCAGACATTCTCTAAAGTAATGAGGGAGTGAAGTAGAAGATTTGAACTTCAGGAGACACTGGAGCAAACCCAGATAAGCAACGAGGGGTCTGGGGACGGTGGCCTCCCCAGGTCTAGGGATGGTTGGATGAGAACAGGAAGAGTGAAGACTCCCAGCAGAAACACTGGAAGAAGTTAAGGATGTGACAAAAACAAACTACGTAAATTAAAAAATAAATAAAGGCAATTGGAAGCTCCAAGAATACGTGTGTCACTGCAGAAAACTAAGAAATATAAGTAGGTAAGAGGCTAAATTGTCCTCACAAGGTGGGATGTCACAAGAAGTTACTGTATTCGGTGGACAAAATATTTATCTAAATATATCTTCTTTCATGTGCCCTGGTGGAGTTGCAGTTGGGCACAGTCCACACACATCCCAAGATCCCAGGTTCACATCCCAGAGCCAGTGAGAACAAGATGAATGACTAAATAGAATAAATAAAATGCATCTTCCTTTCTCTCTTCCTGTCTGCCTCTGCTCTCACCTTCATTCCTGTCTGCACCTTTCCTTTAAAAAAAATATTCTTTAAAGGAATTCATAACTACAATGAGTAGTAAGAAAGAGAATTGTAAATGTCGCTTTTATCATGGGAGGAGAGTGGAGCAGCGGTCCTGACTAGGGAGCAGCAGGTACTGACAGGTGGGCCACATGAAGAGCGTCAGGTGGCAGCTACTTCGTCCCACTTTCTTTTCTCACTACAATTTTTCCTTTTCCTTTTTTTAAAGGAAAAAATGAATGCTCATTTGCTCAAATGTTCATCTTGGTTGTTTCCCCACCCACCCAGCCCCCGGGACATGAACCCAGGTCCTTGGGACGTATGTGGACTGCACTCACCTGGAGGCAGTGGACCCAACTGCTACTCCACCAGGGTGTGCCCTCTAATATTTTTCGATCGTGTGCATATTTCATTTTTCAAAATGAAATCAATTAGAAACATCTAGGATGTCTGTGGGAATTGCCTATTCCAGCTGCACTGGTTCTGGCTCTAAACAAACATAACATTTCAGCTGGAAAGTCCTGCCCTTCCCGCTCTTTGCCCTCCAAACTCCAGTCAAGTATTTGCAATCTGTCCAGAGGAAACCCACCTATGGGACTGGGCTCACTGAAGGTGGTGATGGACACAGCATCTGCAGAGCGCACCATAAAGTCCAGCCCGTGACTTTGAACCAGCTGCCCAGTCTGAAAGGAAGGTTCCTTGGAGGACGCCAGGGCAAGAGACATCAGCCAGGACTCAGGGGCAGCCAGAGAGGGCTCCATCATGGTGCTGTCAGCGGTGAGAGGGCAAAGGACAGAACCAGGGCAGACAGGATGCAGAGTGGCCAGGTCACCGCCAGGTCCCTCCTGATACATCTCACCAACTTGCAGAGACCTGGGGACACAGCGAACACTGTCCCTTGGTGGGGAGAAGCTCCCTCAGAATGGGGAAGTGGGACCTGGGAGGAGGCTTCAACCCAGTTTAGGCTCTAGATTCCAAATAAACTCCACCAGGGACAACCGTGGGGTCTGCACATTCTAAATCAGGCTGCTTTCAGCGTGCTCTCTGTGGCTGCAGGGCTCTGGGAACGACATGCACTGCTAGTGGAAACCTAAGACAAAAGGGCAGCTTATTTATAACAGCCTTCTGGAAAGCGTTGTTCCATGATTTGAAAGCTGAAAGCAACTAGGAAATGGTGTTTATAAAATGGTGTATAAATACAGTTGTGTAATAAATGAGAGTCCTTAAAGGAACATCAGGCATCAGTGGATAATATTCTAAAGAATTAATGTTCTGTGCATGCTCACCGTGTCTCAGAGAGTTCCTGAGCTTTATTAAGCCCCCTCCCACCTCTGTAATCCTTGCAACAACATGCAGGGCAGATCCTATCACTGTGTCCAAGTCACTGGCAAGAACAGCGAGGCCAAGGTAACAGAATCTGCCTGTGGTCAAACAAAGGGGCAGTGCAGCCTGGGTGCCAAGTGCCAGGCCTGCAGTGTCCAAGGACGCAGGGTTGGAATGGTAACTGCACAAAGACGCACAGCTCTACGGTCACACACCACATGGGCCTCATGGTCCTGGATCAGTGGCACCCCTTGTCCTCAGATCAGGTTCATAAGCCACCGGGAGCACAGCCTGGTAGGCAGAACTCAGGAGCTGCTGGCTGTCACTAACTCAGTGGAACACCAACCACACGAGAGCAGCGATAAACCACCACAAAGACGGCTGGGTGGAGTTTAGGAGGTAGGTTTACATTTTTTTCTAAGTCTGTTTTCCCTGTTCTCCAAAATGTGCATGAAATTGGGCTGAGTGAGAATCTGGGGAGTAATGTGGGTTCCCTGGAGTCACAGCTGCCACTGACCTGACCCAGGGTCAGTCCCACATTCCCACACCCTCTCCAGGCTTGCTCTCAGGTTGAGGTGGGGAGCTGAGTAGACAGATGATCACACGGCCTGTGAGGATGGCAGTACCTGACCGGTGGCTCTGGCATAGTCTCCCTTCCAGGAAATTCTGGGGCCAGGGCCAGAGGCCCCCTGGATGCATGGGTGGTCTCTGGGGACTGAGCAGGTCCACTTTTCTCAGGTGCTGCTGAAAACAGATCAGAGGGCAGGGAAGGCTGACACTCTGACCCCCAGCTCCCTAGCTGTGAGAGCAGCCCCTAGGGTGCACGGAACGCCCTGGGTCCTGCTTTGCTCACTTTCCAAATCTACTCACTGACCCCTGGCCCCAGACACACAGAAACCTTTTGATGCAAAACAGCAGCAGCCCCACCTAAGCCCTGCTGACCTCAGTTTCAAGATTTCACCCCCCACCCCCAACCCACCCCGCGAATCAATGTGCAAAGTGGGGTGAGGAGAGGATTGTCCCTGTACAGAGATCCTGTCTATGCCTGACCCCAGACACAGGCACAGGGAGAGGGCCCATCAGAAATCAGTCCCAACCACAAGAGGTCACTTACCTGACCACTGCGGACTGTCCACATATCCAGAACCAATGTGGTGGGGCCCTGAGGGCTGCAAGGAGTCCGGACCCCTCTCTGTCGCAACAGGCTCCTCTGCCATCGCCTCTGGGACTGGCTCCATGCGCTGGAGAAGGGCCCTTTGGCGCCGTCGGTAATTGGCAAACCAGTTGTACACCTGCTCTGCGGTCAAGCTTGTCTCCGAGGCCAGGTTCTCCTGCCCCAAACAACACCACCTCTCCTGCCTCCGCCCCAAGCACAGGGCGGCTGGCGCGGGCAGGGCACGGGAAGACTTGGACAGCCTGCCTGCTTGTCAAGCTGGCTGGGCTATGCATCTACTTGATCTCATCCCTCACACACGTGCACACGGGCTTGGAGAGGGCCTGTGGGGCTTAAGCCTCCCCTGGCTGCAGCAAACCATGGTACCTTTCCTGCCTCGGGAGCCAATACAGGCTCTACCCCTGAATCAGAGCTCTGGGGATGTCCTGGTCACCAGAAGGGGAGAAGCAGGGGCTGGCCACTGAGAGCCTGGATGGGAGAGAAGTGGGCAGAGGGAGCGGACCCAGATCCCTGAGCAGCAGGAGCCTCCCACTCCATCCCTGCTGCTCCAGGGATTTGTGAAGCTGCAGGTGCACCTTGCAGGTACTGGGCTCTGCGGGCAGCGGCACCTCAACATAGGGGCCCCTGGAGATGGAGACTCCCCTGGCCTGCCACCCTCGGCTGGCAGCAGTGAGCATCCTTGAAGCCTCACAGTACGCGGGTGTTCTGGAAACAACCTCCTCGTGTGCAGCTGGGTGGTCAGGGGTGGCCGGTGAACTCCCCTATCCCCAGGAGCTTTTAGGGGAGACCTACACAACCAGGACTGGCAGTCAGGCCACTCAGAGGCCTGGGGGCTATGGGTGGAGCTCCCCTAAGGGAGGGGGTTGCTGAAGGGAAGAAGGGCCTCATGCTCTCACCCGCTCAGCCTTGCTGGGGTTGGTGCTCACAGCCAAAGCGAAGTCCAGCAACTTCCGGCGAACCTCTTTGGGAAAGTTCCGGCTCTTCAGGCCATCAGGGCAAAGGGAGGGGGGCGGGGGGTTCCTGGATAAGGACAGCGAAGAGGTTACAGAACCCACACTTTGTGGGAACACTGTGCACCCTAAACTTGCTCTCATCCCCTGCTACCCCTCCCACTATGCACTGTGGCCCCGGGGACCTGAAGGAGACGTCCCAGCCTGGCATGGCCCGCTCCCCGCATTCTCATGGTTTGGAGCCCTGCTCACTGCTACCCAAAGGGTTAGGGTTAGGGTCAAAATCTCTGGAAGCTGGACGATGAGGGATTGAGGTGGACTGTGCTATTCTCTTGACAACTGTGTCTCTGAATTTTTCCATAAGAAAAAAGTGACATGTAAACAAACAGCATTTTACTGTGTAGACTCGCCATCCAAACCCAATTAAACAAATCCACCTCCTTCGGCCTCTCCCAGGGCCTTTAAAACCGCCTGCCTCTGTTCCTGCACCAACCTTCCTCTGCAACTCCAGGGTCCCATGCCCCCGGGAACACGCCCCATGCTCTGGCCTCTCCGGAACCAAGGCTTGGATGGTAAGGTGCTGACTGCCCAGTCTCAAGCAGCCCCCTTCCCAGAGCAGAGACCCCGTGTTGTTATCCTCTTCCAAGCACAGCCTCTGCCTGGCTTTCTGCCCATCGCCCACACCTCATCAGCTGCAGGAGAGCAGGGCCCAGCCTGGACCCCCCACACCTCCAAAGCAGCCAGCAGTCTCTTCAAGGACATTGCTGTCTGGTCCACATATGGTTTACTTTGAACTTCATATAGCGCGACTGCATCCTGGAGGACCCTGAGGTTGCTCAGCTGCCAGCTTTGAGGGACACATCTCTGTCTCCCTATTTGGTGGGCACCAAGGAAAAAACTATAGTCCAAAAGGAATCCATCTCTTCTTTCAGTTACCAGGCCATCAACCAGAAATCACCTGTCACGTGGGCTGTCAGGAGCTCAGAGGGAAGCCTGCAGCCCTCCTGCCTTGGGAATACCCAAGATCAGGAAGAAAGCGCCCTCTCACGTATAACTTTGGACAAGTCATGATCCTTTCTGCCTGCTCCTCATCCATGGATAGACTGCGGCAGTAACAGGCTGTAGTTATGGCGTCCCCTTAGTGCTGATAACATTGTGATGGTCACTGTCACCAACCCCTACTTAGCATCCACCACATGCCACTGCCGGATGCCTGCTGTCCCAGGGCGGTGCTGGGTGCAGGCTGAGCTGACTGTGGGGCCAATGACCTGAGGCGCCAGTGCACCCACCTCCCACGGGAGAAGGTCAGGGTGTGCACAGCTGCTCCCACCCCGGGGCAGAGGTTCCTACTGCAGCTAGAGTCCCGGGCAGACTCCCTCTCTTCGCCCCACAGCTCACTCCTTGGCGGTGTGGAGTCAGCGGCCTTTGGACTCTTTGCACTTTGACTCCCTGCCCTTCACTCCCGCCTCTGCCACTTGTACCTTCTGCGGTTTGGGACAACACATCCTGAGGGAACCCCAGGGAAGCACCAACAAGGCTGTGCCTACCTCTTCCTGCAGCGGAACTTCTGCACCGGAGTCAGTGTGCCCACACCCAGCCGCTTCATGGCCAGATGGTAGTGAATGCTGTTCCAGAGCTGCACCAGCTCCGGGCGGCCTCCGGGCACCCGGCAGCCCTGCCAAAAAGAGGCCGCTGAAGCCTGGATGCCCTTGCCCACCCAGAGCGCCTCTCTCTGACACTTAAAGCAGAAACCACAAAGGTAGGAAGGTACCAGCAATATAAAGAGCCAGCCTCTGGCAGAAGGAATGGCATGTGCAAAGGTCCTGAGACAGAGAAATATCTCAGAGTTTGAGGAACACCAAAGAAGCCAGCGCGGCCCTTGTGGAGGGAAAGTCCTGTGATGAGATGGAAAGCAGGCAGTCTCTGGGGCCACTGCCACAGTCCCACCCGCAGTTTCGAAACTCGCTCTGGCTGACAGGAGGATACCACATTGTGGGGAAGGATGGGAAAAACTGGAAAGAAATGATTGCTGTAAAGGCAAACTCAACATGAACTACTCATGGGGAAAAAGAATTACACAATGCGGGGAGAGAGAAGAAAACAGGCTCAAATTCCTTATTCTGGAATTCAGATTGTCCCCGATTTGGGGAAGTAATGTAAACATATACTAAATAATATGCATTACCCAGTATAATCTGGGGCAAGCAAAATCCTGCAATCAGAACATCAGTATCTAGGTAGTAAAATGCACTCCAGCCACGTTATGTAGATAAAGAGCATAAATAGCTTGACATCAGTGCAGGCCTGTTGAACTCCTGTTGAAATCCTGGGATGCCACGTCCCCAAACCAGGACCACTGCTCCGTATGCACGTGACAGATGGAGAGTTTTATCTCACACCGCCAAGGCAGTTAGTACTGAGCCTAGTGAGGGTGGCCCATCCTGGCAGGTGACAGCATGCCTTCCAGGGAGCTGCTGCCTTCTGCACATTTCCGCTGTGTTTGGGGTGATACAGCTCCAGCCCAGTCTTTGCAGCACCCTGCAGATCAGCCCTACCTCCAGCAGCCGACAGGCGGCCTGGTGCTGATCCTGCTGGGCCAGCACGCGAGCGCACACCAGGGCCACATCCGCATTGTCCAGGAGGTGCAGGCGGAGCTGGCTGTCCAGCACGGCTGTGACAAGGGGCTGCACTTGGGCGGGGTCATCCTGAAGGTCCCGGAAGAGCCTGCCAGCGAGGGTCACTAGCTCCACCAATGGTGGGCCAGTGCCACCACTCCCCCTCAGTAACGTCAGGAAACTCTGCATCTCGCCTGGGGTTAGGCCCTGCTGCAAAGAAGACAAGGGTCATGACAAGACCAGCACTGCCCATGGGCTGACTGCACACCGGTCCTCAGGCCAGCTCTGGAGGCTCCCTGGCCACAGGACATAGCCTGAGAAAAGACAGGGGCATAGATGCGCTCTAGGATTTCCTCCTGTCTCCCAGACACAACTGAATGGGCTCCTGGTGCCCAGAATGAGGAGGCACTTCCTCTACACCAGTTCATCTCAGCAGAACTTTCCCCACCCTCTTCCTCCTCAATGGCAACTTTTGTTTCATTCTTTGAGCTCATTAGCGGCAGGGACCCTATGAGTCCTAGTCATTGGATCTCCCACGATCTGCCAAATGGTGGTAGAGGCCTCTGGGAGCAGCCAGGGGATGCAGTGGGCCAACATAATTTACATTCCTGTCTACTCAGCCATGGAGCTGTTTTCCCCTGCCCCCCACCGCTCAACTGGAACCACCAGGTGGGTGGGCCTGATTTTGAAAAACAAAGCCAAACAATTGAAAAATACACCTCAACTTTTGAAAAAAAAAAAAAAAAAATCTAAAGGTTGCCTTAACACCCCCCCCCACCCACACACACACACGAGATGTCTGGGCCTCCCTGTGTCTGTTCCTCGGCATCACTTCTCCATGCCCTGGTGGCACTCCCCGCTTTGCCAGGCAAGAGGTGGAGGAAACTTGCAGTCCCAGACCCTAGCAGGCTGCACTGACCCATCACACCCGCAAAGCCCACTCCAGTACCCCACACTCTACTCTGTCCCACTCGTCCTGTAAGTAAGCCTCCAAGGTTTTCTGTTTCTCTATTGTACAAAGCGAGCTTTGCCTCCACAGCTCGGTTTCTCACAGCGGCGTGATCGCTGACAAACTTCAGTAGGCCTGTCGCATGGCGGGTCCTAGTCCGCTTGCCAGGCCCTGCTAGTGCTCACCGAGGGGCCGCGCCTGTTTAACCCGCCCCCGCTGCTGGCCCTTCAGGCCGCTCGGAAGCGAGCTTTTCAAACAAAGATTCACAAGTACTCGTGCTTCCCTGGAACAGGCGCGAGGAAGTGGAGTAAAGGGCGGCGCCCCTGGGCTCTCCTTTCAGCCGGGCTGGGCTGCCGAGAGCCGCCTCCACCTGGCCGCCCACTAGAACGACGCCTTCGTCTACGCTGCTTCCCAGGCTTAAGCGCCGGTCACCGAATCCTGATTCAGGGCCCCGCTTTTCTCCCCGCCGCGGTGGGCAGGACGCCAGGAACCTGCGTGCTCGACGGGCCGGCAGGGGAGCTGCACTTGGAACCCGGTTCCTCGCGGCGCTGGTGCCCCCACCAGCCCCAGGAGGGGCAGGGCGGACCGGCCTCGGAGTCCCGGAAGGCAGCGATTCCTGCGGGCACCCGGCACCCCGTCTATCGCGGTATGGCACCCCCGTACCTTTCGGGGCGCGCTGCTCCCCGATGTGGTCGACGCTGGGCCGAATCCAGTTTCCGCACCGGTGCACGTGCTCCGCCACCTCGCGGAGCGCGGCCGGTGGTGGCTACAAAGTATCCGGGCGGCGGCCAATCCCCACGAGGGACCGCCCGGCGACCCTGCGCCCCGCCCTGCGCCCCCTGTGGGCCGACCGCCTGGGTCGGGGCGGGCTCTAGGGGAGCGGGGGAGTATTTGGAGTCCAATTGGGGCTCGTTGAGAGGTTCTGTGGAGGTCTGAGGATCCCGAGGCTCCTTGGAGCCCGGGGGTGCTGAGAGGTTCAGGGGTCCGAGGGTTACGGGGATCCGTAAAGTCTCCGGGAGATCTGGAGGTTCAGGGTCACCAACAAGCCTGTCTCCTTGCACCCTCAAGTCCCAAAGGAACAGGCCGGAGCCCTGGAGGTCTTGTGCTGCGGGGACAGTCCGGGCCGACGTAGGTGGGCAAGAGGGTGCCACTACCCCTCCCCCTGTTGGCTGGAGGAAGCTGCAACCCCTGATTGACCCCCGCCGACACCCTGGGCACAGCTGAGCCAGAGCACCGCCGGGGTCGCCGCGAGTGGAGAGAGCACAGGCCCTCGCTGGAGGGAAGGCACCTTTCAACCCAAAGTGGCGCCCAGGACAGGGCTCCACTAAGAAAGGACTGAGTAGAGGGTGGAGACTGGTCCCTCGTGGTTCTGAGTGCGTCTCTGGAGGGGCTCTGGGGACCCAGGCCACTTCTGCTTGGACACAGTCTGGCTGCCGCAGAGGCAAGCGCAGTGGTCGTTTCGCACACGAAGCTGGAAGGCGCTCAGAGATGGACAGGAGGACCTAGGCTGGTTTGTAAAAAAGTTTCTGCCATCATCATGCATGCAGGGCTCATGCAAATATGCGGCAGAAACTGGAACATTTCAGCGTTGGAGGCCAGGAGGTGCTTATGGCCCCTGTGCTCGTAGTTAGTAAACAGAGAAAAGTCACGCGTGAATGGAGCGCGCCTCTTTCTAGATTCCGGCTGCCCTGGAGTGGGAGTCATTATGCCAGCGTGTTTACTGTTTTTATTAAAGTTTCTTCGTTTTGCTTGTCCTTGTATAAAATGATCCTTTATTAGTTTTCAAGTATTGGAAAAAGAGGAAAAAAAAAAAGAGACAAGAGTTGGGGAAACAATCCCAAATAACAGAGACTAATGAGGCTGAGCATTGTGGGTGGAGAAGAGATGGGAAATCAAGATCTCTGCTGCAGCAAACCTTCCCTTTTATAGTGAACACTTTATGGGAATAGAATCATAGGTCCTTCTCTAGGACATTTAGTTATTACTTAAAAGTACTCCTGACTGCACTCCTCCCATTAAACACCAATGAATTAAACTCAGTGGAACCTGTCATAATACCTACATTGTTAAAATTTGTTTCTATACCAATTCATTGTTACAAAATTAGTTGTTTTTCTCGGGTTTTTTTGGGGGGGTTGCCATTTGCTGAACACTCCACATGTACGAAGTAAGATGTGACTTGTCTTATTTGGGACTTCACCCCCTGCAGCCTAGCATATTAAAATGAAATAGGTCTGGTGGTGTTTGTTTCCTTTGGCCCTCTGAGTCCCAAATCGGGTCCTTGGGCTTTATTTACATGACCTGCACCTGAGCCCCTGCGCTTCAGGGGTGTGCAGACCTCTTAAAATTTTAAAACAATTTCCAGATGCTTTTTTGTTTTGTTTTGTTTTTTAAGAATTAAGGAAGGTAGGCAGGCAGGGAGGGAGAGGAGGAAGTAGCACTTATTTCCTTAGTTGTTCATTTTGGCTGTTCCTCTGATCCATGGTCGCGAACCCACTGCAGCCTCAGACTTAACGCCGTAGCCACCAGGGGGCGCCACAATCCGGAATGAAGGTGAGCAGAGACAGGAAGAAATAGGGGATGAAGAAACACTACTGTATTTATTTGTTCATCTTTGTTGTTCCTCGCCAGAACCAGGACGGGAACCCGGGACCTTGGGATATATATGGCATGCGTCTAAGGGCTACTCCACCAGGGCGCGCCCGTTCATTCATTCATTCATTCATTTCTTTTTAAAGGAAAGATGCAGAAAGGAATGAAGACAAGCAGAGGCAGGCAGGCAGGCAAGCAGGGAGACAGAAGAGGAAGAAGCGCTTTATTTACTGGCTCATCTTGCCTGTTCCCCTGGCCCCGTTTCTCCTCTCAAATATCTGCCAAGTTCCCCCTTATTACTTTTCCTTTCAGAAATTCCCTGGAGATTCTTGTATTTTCTCCATCATAGTTAGTGGAACACTTAAGTGTCTGATCCACAGACCGTGGGAAACCCATCCAGATTGGCCTCCCCACACCCTCCAGGGAGTTGTCTTCCTCAGGGGCTCCCCTGTGAGTCCCTACTCTCTTGAGGCCTTCTCTGTGGCCTTCCCTGGTTTTAGTGCCTCTGAGAGTTTTATAGGTGTGTCTGCATAGTGGGGGCAGTGGCATACAACTGTTGGAGATCAGTCCTTTGGGTCCTTCACTGGGTTCAAAGAACTCCAGGAGAGCTTTCTGGGGAGCCCCTTGAGAAACAGATGCCCGACAAAAAGACAGGTGTCAGACGTCCTGGACATAAGTGTGTGCAGAGGAAACATAAATAGGGACTAGAGAGAGTCATTCAACCACCCCTGCCTTTCTTAGGAATAGGCAGGTGCAGATGGGAGCAGGGTACAAGAAATCAGAAGAACCCCAACAAGTTCACCCAGGGTGTGAGAACTGACCCCATTCTGCTCTGACAGCAGTTCAAACAGACCTGCTGAAGGGCTGGCCTCAGGTTCTTTCATAAGCTCGTTAGCCTGATGAGTTGGAACTCCAGCTGAAGACCTCCCAGTGGGTCAGCCCCCTGCAGTGACCAAGTCATGGACTAGCACCTACCCCCGCCCCTGACATGTGTCCTCTGTCACCCACGCTTCCAGTTTCACCCTACAGAGCAAGGACTCAGCAGGCCAACACTCCCTCAGTCTGGATGTGTAAGGGCCAGGCCGTGTCCCAGAGTCCTCTTCCTCCAGAAATAGTGTTGGGTATGGGTGAGGGGAGGCATCAAAAAACTCATTACCAGGGTGTGGCTCAGGCAGCCAAGCAGCCTAAGGCACAATGATGTAATGTCAAAGGATCCAGGTTTGAGACCTGTGGCAGTGAGGGTGGGGGGGACAAAACTCAATACTCTAAACAATATTTAATGCAATATTTTTGATAGGAGCAGGGAAGGGACAAGAAATCAGAGCCTAAGAACTATTTACTGAGCATTATGGGCCTGACTCTGTTAGGTGGGTATTTTCCCATCAATTTCAATGAGAAGATGTCCATCAGAGGTTGTTACTGGTCTGGAATCACAGAATTGATAGAGCATAATTTGAGGTTAACCCACTCCCAGCTGGCTTGAGTGTGTGCTATGTTTGAGTTCAAATGACCCCTGCCTTTGGAAAAGCTTTCCGCCCTTAAGTGTCTGCTGTGTTTTCATGAGATCCGGCAGTGCATGGGAGTGGCAGAGAAGGAAGTCTAACTACTCAACCAGCTTCCTCCATGTTCCCTACACTCCAGGTCATGCAGGTCATATACAGTGATATATATGTGTACCTGCTTCTAAGAAATCTATTCTCTCAAACAAAAATTGTTGAGGAACACACTGGTAGCTTAGTGGTTAAGTCCACAGCATCTGGCCTGTGCAGTCCACATACATCCCAAGTACCCAGGTTCGAGACCTTAGCCGGGGCCAGGGCCAGGGGTAGGAAAACAACCAACACACTAACAACTAAATAAAATAAATGCTTCTTTCTCCTCTTTCATCCTGCCTGTCTTCATTCAGCACCTTCCCTTTAAAAATTGTTGACTGCCTACCTAAAGCATAAGCTCTTTAGCCAAAAGCATTTAAAATTAGCTTAAAATTACATATGAAAAGTTTAATAGAAACACAGCCCCGCAAATGAAAGCATATCATGAAAGCCCTCAATGATTTTATAGTATTATTTCTATTAAAGTATAACATAAAATGTACATTTTTTTAAAGAGAGGAAGAATTTGTTTTTATTTTCACCCCACCCCCATCCCAGGCCTCAGGTCCTGAACCTGGGTCCCTGGGCTTTACATGATCCGCACCCAACCTAAGCTGCAGGGCACGACTGTTTTTATCTGCTTGTGCTGACAGCCAAACTGACAGCTTTTAGAATGGTTAAAATCTTTCTTCCCTTTCCAGCCTTCTTTGAGTTGCTTACATCTGATTTCCAGTTCTCCCTTCCCTTTTTCAAACTCCCAGAGATAAATTATGCTCTATTGCCTACTCTGGGTCTTCTGTTAAAGCCCAGAATGCCTTGGAAGTTTTGCCTCCCCTTTCTGAACCTCCTCCATCTATCGTATCAGAAAGCCTGAGTGCCTGGGGCAGTTGTCATGTGGTGGTGGCGGGCATGAGAGGGATGTGTTCTCAGTTCTCTATTCCTCTCTCTGCTTATGAGCTCAGATCACTTCGAATGTATTTCTCTTAACTGTTGCACTGTCTGCCTTGCACTTAAGGGAGAATCTGGGCGTCTCAGCACATGTTGTATGCTCTTTCTGCTAATATCACACTTGCCATCCCGTGGCTAAGGATTCCTGATAACCCATGGGAAGGGGTTGGCTGAAAACTCCTGATGGGGGTTCTCTGGGGCTGTCAGTTCAGCCTGCAGGTCCCTGTCATGTTAGCTTGCTCCCCTCTTTCTACTTTGGACTTTCCTGCCGTTTCACTGAGAATGACAGCAGCAAGTCTCTCTTCTTATAGAGTGTTCCTTTCATTTTAGGATATGTGTTTTTAACTTGGGTTTTAGTATGTTCTGGGTTTTCAATGATTTTGTACCTAACCCAGCAGTTTACACAGAAGCAGGACAAAATGACTGCTAAAAATCAGTCATATATACCTAACACTTGCTACTCCGCTTGCAATTTCAAACGGCTGGAGTTTATTTAAATAGAAAATGACATTCCCCAACAATAGAATTTTTGTTTCTTCCCTCATACTCAATTCCTTACAATTTGGTTTTCACACATTGGCTAGAACTGCCATTATATTACGCAATAGAAATGACGAGTATCCTTGTAATGGTCTTAATTTAGAATAATACATCTACTGTTTTACTATTAAGTATGACATGTTATATTACTAAAAGTTAAATTTTATTTATAATAGCATTTTAAAAACATCTGTATTTTATCAAATGATCAAGGATCAAGTGATTTATCTATACATATTGCAATAATCCTATGGTTTTTCTTTTATCTGGTTAGTGTGGTTAATTTTATGAAATTTCCTAATGTCAAATCTTCCAAACATTCTACCATATTTCAATTAGAATCAGATTCACCTGAATATAACAGAAACTCTCCTTCCACTCAAAAAAGTAAGGTGACTTTAACAAGAAAATTCATTTCTCTATTGTATGAAAAACACCTAATGTTGCTGAGTTAGTGGCTCTAACATCAGGGATGTTATCACTCATCTTTCCTTTGCAATCTGGCAGATGCACCCATCTTCAAGACGATTCCGGGTTCTAAAACAGCTGCTAATTGCCAACTATTATATGTGTTGTATATTAAAAAGAGGAAAGATGGTACACCCCTGTGGCTCAGCAACTAAGGTGCAGAATAGGTAAGCCCAAGATCCCAGGTTCAAAACCTGGGTCAGAGGAAGGAAAAAAGGAAAGATTAAGACATTAGGACTTTCTCCAGTTGCTCACTTTCTTTTTAAAGAGTGTGCCATTAAAACTTCTCAGCAAATTCTAGCTCCATTTTGTTACTCAGAACTTAGTTGTATGTTCACACTTTAGCTACAGTGAAAATGGAGAAAAGTAATTTTTTTTTTAGCTGGGCAGATTTCCATTATGAAAGAGTGACTCTACTGGTAATGAAGGGTACTGGGGGCTTACTACCTGCAGTCAGTTAATAAATGTCAGGTCTTTTGAACATTAGATGCATTTTGCTATAGTTACATTTAGGACTTTTAAGTCTGTTAATAAAAATGACTTGCAAGTCATTGCCTCCCCCCGTTATCTATTTTCTGGCAAACATTAAAAAAATAATGGAATTATATTTCCTTGAATTTTCTGGAAACTATCAATTATTATTTTAGAGTGTCTGGAGCCTCTTCCCTGGGGCTGGAGTAGAATTAGATTTTCAAACTAGAGATTCATTTTTTACTTTTCATTTTTGCTAACTGGTTACAGACATACTCATTTCTGTAAGCATAAATTTATCTGGTCAATTTTCAATTTCATTGAGACTAAATCTAGCATTAGCCTTTCCCAGAGTTTTTTATTTCTGTCTTCCACATTATATCGACATTTCAGGCTTCAATTGCACGATGCTGCATGCAGATTTGCACCACACAACACAGCAACCTTTAGAAACTAATTGTGTGAGTAGAATTAAGTCTTTCTCTTACATACTTTTAATTGATTATATTTGGTGTGTCCTGGTGTAGTGGTTGAGTCTGCTGCCTTGGTTGGGCATAGTCCATATATATCCCAAAAACCAGGGTATGTGTCCCAGGATCGAGGGGAACAACTAAGATGAACTTAACAAAATAAAAACATTTCTTCCTCCCTCTCTCTTCCTTCCTACTTGCCTGCCTCTGGCTAAGCTTTATTCCTAACTGCACTTTTCCTTTAAAAAATGATTGTTTGTTATCTTTCTTGGAACATCGATAACAAAATACATACTCATATTTTCTAAAATTAGGTGACTTTAGAATATATCAGAAATTATTTATACAAGTTTTTCTTCCCTTCTAGAAATCATTCTTTGCTCCAGGTATCTTGAAATTAGATCCTGTATAATGAGCTAAACACTATAATGATTACACATTCAGAAATTATTAAATACAAACTTCAAGGAAAAAAGTTTCTTTGGATAAGAGAGAGGATTCCATGCTCAAAAGTACAAAGTGGACAGTTTTAGAAATATTTGCAGTTTTGAATCCTTATAGTCCTCCAAGTCAGTCTTAATTTAATTATCAGGGTCCCATCATTTTCTAGACTAATGCTCACTCACATATGCAAGTTGCAAGGCTGTGAAGAAAACTGATATTATATGCAAGGATTGTTAGAAAACTTCAGCCTTGCTCTACAGCTACACAAATACATTTCAGCTACATCACTTAAAGTTACTTATATTTGTTACCTGACTGTATTAAAGGGACATCCAGCACACCTTGGTAGAGTAGTGGTTAGGTCCACTGTCTTCAGGTGAGTGTAGTCACAGTCATCCTAAGTGCCAGGTTCATATCCTCAGGCAGGGAGATACAACCAAGACGAGCCACTAAAAAAATAATAATAAATGCCTCTTCCTCCTCTATTCCTATCTTCACTACTGCCTGCAACTTTTCTTAACAAAAAAAAATACCCAATATTTCAAATTAAAAGACAAGTGAACTAAAATAAAAACTGACATAACTAAAGCTGTTCTAGGTAATCTGTATATATAGAAGTAACTGAGTAGAGATGCTTCCAGAAAACAAAAGCTAAGTTTACTTCTCTGTACTTAAGGAGTCCATCAAAAATTAAAGTACTGAGTGTTCCAGCCTACTTGATCATGACCATTCTGTGACAGGGCACCTTGCCTGATGACCCATCATGACCACATACACTGAGGTATTATTTCTCTTATAGAACAGTCTAACCACTGAGGGCAGAACAGATCCCAGAAGCCCAAACATACAAAATGTAGACCACATTGATATATTAACTAAAGAGGAAACTGCCAGCCTCACTTATACAGGGTAGAAAATAATAGGTTTAGAGTTTTAATATGTTGTATTTTAGTAAGTTATATTATATCAAATTAGAAATACTGCTAGAGTAGAAAAACCTAAGAAACAGTGTTGTATCTAATTAATTACCATCTGTGATATTCACAAGTAAAATGTCACATTACATAAAACTCGAATATTTCACAAAAAGAATATACTACCTAAAAAAATGTACATCAGGTCCCAAATAACACTTTGCTCAAAACTGTTTCACTAAAATTTTGATGAGAAAAAAAGGATCCCAGCCAATGATGAACAAAACATTTCAGGGACTTAGTTTCATTAAGTTTTGCTTAAAGTTGTAATTTCCAAGGATCTTTTGACATTGAGGACTTACTGTATCTCATTATTCCAATTAAACTAATTCACACTAAAAAATCTTATATTCTATTATGAACATACCTGTCATTTATGGTTGAATGTACTCCAACTTTTTCTAAAAATTTGGGACATGTGGGATATAATTTGTCTTAATATCTAGAGATTATTTTTCAAAGTTAATCAAAAACAATAGTGAAGTGAACCTTCTTGCTGAGGATTTTCCCTATCAGACACATTCATAGATCTTAATTATTATATTGATTCTAGATTTTGTCTAATTATGGCATTTCTCTAATGTGTGAGCTTCTAATACCTAATATGTACTATCATTAATAACTTCCATTCATTGGTTCTATCTTCACTCATTAAAATCCTCACGTTTCATGAACTATACCTTTCAAAGGAATATATTTTTTATTCATTTGCTTTAGGAATTTCTATTGTGTAGCTTATACTGAAAATGACCGTCCAACATACATTTCATTCACATTGTTTCTCACCTGTAAAAATTCATAAAAAGTATGACTTACTGCTGAAAACCTTCATAGGGCTCACTGGATCTACAAGGTCTGTGACAGCACTGATGGATTTATACACAAAATACAGCTTTCTAGAGATGTCCTTCTACATTCATTAGGTTTCTATTCAGTATGAATTTGCTGGTATACAATGAAATGATTCCCTTTAAAGGGTTTCTCTTCTGTATGAACTTGCAGGTATTTACTGTGAAATGACATTTGAGAAAAAGTTTCTTACATTAAATTCATCAATATGTTTCTCATCTGCATGAGTTCTCTGATGCATTATGAGCTGCGATTTCCAACAAAATGCTTTCCCACATACAGTGCACTTACAGGGTTTCTCTCCTGTATGAGTTCTCTGATGTGCATTGAGAATTGACTTCTGAGAGAAGGTTTTCCCACATTCACTGCATCCATAGGGTTTCTCCCCTGAATGAGTTCTCTGGTGGACAATGAGCTGAGATTTCCTAATGAAGGCTTTTCCACAATCACTGCACTCATAGGGCTTCTCTCTTGTGTGCATTCTCTGATGTACAATAAGACGTAACTTTCTATTGAAGGATTTCTCACATTGACTGCATTTATAAGGATTTCCCCCTGCATGAGTCCGCTCATGTACAATAAGTAGTGACTTCCAAATGAAGGCTTTACCACATTCATTACATTCATGTGGTTTCTCTCCTGAATGCGTTCTCATATGTATAATGAGGTATGACTTGCTGCTAAAGGCTTTTCCACAGTCACTGCACCCATAAGGCTTTTCACCTGCATGAGTTCTCTGATGGGAAATGAGTTGATCTTTCCTATTGAAGGCTTTCCCACACTCATGACACTCATATGGGTTCTCACCTGTGTGAATTCTCTGATGCACAATAAGTTGTGAATTAAAGCTGAAAGATTTCCCACATTCATTACATTCATGTGGTTTCTCTCCTGTATGAGTTCTCATGTGTATAATGAGATATGACTTGCTCCTGAAAGCTTTCCCACATTCACTACATTCATAGGGTTTCAGGCCTGTGTGGCTTCTTTGATGTACAATAAGCTGTGATTTCAAACTAAAGACTTTTCCACACTGATTACATCCATAGGGTTTTACCCCAGTGTGTGTTCCCTGGTGTACAATGAGCTGTGACTTGAAAGTAAAGGATTTTCCACATTCGCTACAAACATAGGGTTTCTCTCCTGTATGAGTTCTCTGATGCACGATAAGGTTTGACTTTGTATTAAAAGCTTTTTTGCATTCATTGCATTCAAAGGGTTTCTCTCCTGTATGAGTTCTTTGATGTATAATGAGCTGTGACTTCAAACCAAAAGTTTTTCCACAGTCATTGCATTCAAAGGGCTTTTCTCCTGCATGAGTTCTCTGGTGTGAAATGAGCTGATATTTACGACTGAAGGCTTTACCACATTCATGACATTCATATGGATTCTCTCCTGTGTGAATCCTGTGATGTATAATGAGTTGTGATTTGAAACTGAAAGCTTTCCCACATTCATTGCATTCATGGAGTTTCTCTCCTGTGTGAGTTCTCATGTGTATAATAAGGTATGACTTGCTCCTGAAAGCTTTCCTACATTCACTACATTCATAGGGTTTCACTCCCGTGTGACTTCTCTGATGTACAATGAGTTGTGACTTCAAGCTGAAGGTTTTCCCACACTGAATGCACCCATAGGGCTTTACTCCTGTGTGAAGCCCCTGATGTACAGTAAGTTGTGACTTGAAAGTAAAGGTTTTCCCGCATTCACTACAACCATAGGGTTTTTCTCCTGTATGGGTTCTCTGATGTACGATAAGGTTTGATTTTGTATTAAAGGCTTTGCTGCATTCACTGCATTCATAGGGTTTCTCTCCTGTATGAATTCTTTGATGTGTAGTGAGCTGTGATTTCAAGCCAAAATCTTTCCCACATTCACTACACCCATAAGGTTTCTGTCCTGAATGAGTTCTCTGGTGTGAAATGAGCTGGTCTTTCCTACTGAAGACTTTACCACATTCATAACATTCACAGGGATTCTCACCTGTGTGAATTCTCTGATGCACAGCAAGTTGTGAGTTGAAACTGAAATATTTCCCACATTCATGGCATTCAAAGAGTTTATCTTCGGTATGAGTTCTCTGATGTACAATGAGGGAGGACTTACTACTGAAGTCTTTCCCACATCCATTACACTTATAAGGTTTCTCTTCTGCATGAGTTCGTTGATGCACTACAAGGTATGACTTGCTGCCAAAGGCCTTCCCACAATAATTGCATACAAAGGGTTTACTTTCCTTTGACATATGTTGGCATAGGAGTTGTGATTTTCTGCTGACAGTACTTTCGGATGCATTACTTTCACCATACTGTAATCCAATAACAGTTTGTTCATGTTTAGAATGGAAAAATGATTCACTACGTGTATTAAATCCATTAGTATTATTTCCAACATAATTATTAGTAAAATCTATATTATATTTCAAACTCTTTCCATATTTATGAAGTTTCTTCCTTTGAGAAACATAATTTGTACTAATACATAGTTTCTCAAATGCAATATATTCAGAGTCTTTTGCTAGACTTTCCAGCTTGCCTTGATTTTCTTGATGCCATTTTATATGATTGCCAATTTCCCAGACTTTATCTAAAAATGAAAAAAATTATCTTATAATATATAACATGATTCTAAAACAGCACACAATTAGCATTAAAAACGTGATGTCATTAGGTTATTATTTTAGTTCCTTATATCAGATAGGACTGTAAGTAAAATCTCAAGAGCAAATGTATGTGAATTCCAGAACACTGAGGAAAACAAAGCAAAACTAAAAATAAACATTGGCACAGGAAATTGCCAATAAATATAGTTCTGAGAATTAAAATTATTTTTCACAATGGGTAAAGGCAAAATAGGCACAAGGAAAAATGAAAAAACATATAAAGAGGTTGCAGCAAACATCTCAGTGTTAGAATCAGCAAGAAATAATTATTGAGGCACATTCTGGTGGTCTAGTGGTTAAGTCCACCATCTCCTGGTGTAGTTCACATACATCCCAAGAATCTGGGTTTGTGACCCCAGAGTAGGGGAAACAATCAAAATGAACAACTGAATAAAATGCTTCTTGATCCTCTCTCTTCCTCCCTGCCTTCATTTCTGCCTGCACCTTTCCTTAAAAAAAGAAAAACTTATTAGAAATCTATTATGTGCCAAAAACTGTGGTAAAGTCTGGAGAAAATAGTAGAAAATATTGAAGATTAGCTTGCAGTCATCCTGGAAATAAAGTTCCACTGAATAACTCACACAAATAAGTGAAAATAAACTCTCATGAAAGATCACCATGATGTTTCAGAACACTGACAAAAAGCAACAGCTAGTAAAGCTTTCAGAGAAAATAAAAGTATCATAATGGTTCAAAACTACAATGGCATTTGACTTCTAATTAACATCAGCAGAAGAGAATGAGGTAAGTATAAACATTTTCAGATGTACAAGTCTCAAAATTTATACAATAGGCACCCTGTCACAGGAAGCTACCAGAGAGCAGCTGCAACAAAATAAACCAAGAATAAAGATGACACAGATTAAATATAGAAAATAAAATCTGGGAATGCCCTGAAGAAGTGGTGGATAGATCAATCACCTCTGAAGGAGCAAGTCACAAACCCCTGGGTTCGAGTCTCAGGCCTAGCAGGAATACCAATGTGAACAACTAAATGAAAAATAAAGTGCTTCTTATTCTTCTTTCTTCCTACTTGTCTACTATGCCTTCATTCTTGCTGGCACATTTCCTTTAAAACATAATTAAATAAAAAAATAAAGGGTGATCAGTAGGTCTTGAGGAAAATCAGATCAGAATGGAGCAAGTCAAAAGACATGGTGTTTATGTCATCAGAAAAGCAAAATTGACAGAATTACCAATTTGGCTGAATGTACCTAAAGACTACTTAGATATCTGAAGAAGTCTGGAGTTAAACCAATGAAAAATATATTAATGTTAACATGGAAAATTGGGCAGGCAAATAAAAAAAAAGAAATAAAATACTTATGAACAAAAATTAACCATTGTATACTTGTATCATTTACTGTGAACAGAAAATTTATAGTTGCAAAGATGTAAAAAGTGAAGACTGATCTAACCAAAAGTACAAAATAACTTTATTGAGATGATGGAGTTATAGGAAGAGATAGTGTTTATATTGTGGAGAGTGTGAGAAGAGGGTAAAAAGAGAATGAAATTCTCACTCCTCTAAATTGAGTAATTATTAGGGGAGAAAATAAAAAGTATAGAATAAGTTAGTTACTAAGAAATAAGAAGGTAAATACTGTAACAGAGTTATAAGATATTAAAGCGGTTCTCTGTGGTGGAAATGGAAAACGGGGGGGTGGGGGGTGGACTATAAGCTAATTACACAGAAATAAAAAGTCTAACATACAAATAGGGAACAAGACATAGGACCAAGTCCTCAGGTACAAAGACAAGTTTCTGGAGTTTGAATAGAAAGAGAATGGGGAGCATTACTCTAGCTGCTCCAAAGTAATATGTTGACCAAGACAAGAAGCATGTCAGCTCTGGAGATAGCAGATAAGTCTTAATACCTCATTCTAGACTTCCCTACTGCCAATATCCAGTAACTTTTATCCATTCCTCACACAACCTTCAAATTATATTTTCCCAAACATCAATTCCCAATTGGGAATATCCTCCCTGTGGATACACCAAGAAATTATTGTGGTCACTTCTATCACAATGATTTGGGAGAAAGTGGTACTGCCAACTACATGGCCCTAAAGTCAGACATATTCCATCAAGATATAAATAGGTCAGTAATTAATCTCTGTCCTAGAATCAAGTTTGTTCTTGTGTTTGGCTATCAGTATTACCCCTGTAGACTTTCAGGGTCCTAACCATCAATTCTAATACTTTACTTTTGCAACCCTTCTGTTGCTGATACCATATTCATTCTTATTTTTGTTTTTCCTACATATCTGGCTTCCTTCATTTGATTTTCTGGGAAATCTAATACATTTCTGTTGAACATTCTCTGTGCAACAATAATGGCAAAAAATGGTATCATAAGGAAAATTTTTAAAAATTCAGAAATCAGGAAAGCATACCAAAGTCAGTGACAAGAAGCTTAACATGTTTAACCTTAAAAATTACATAAATAGGAGCACCCTGGTGGAGCAGTAGTTGGGTCAACTGCCTCCAAAGCCAAACCTGGGTTCGAGTCCTGGGTCCGGAAACAACCAGTGTGAACAACTAAATAAAAATAAAAGAGAATGTTTCTGCCTCCCTGCCTATCTGCTTGCCTTCATTCCTGCCTATACCTTTCCTTTAAAAAAAAAAATTATGTAGTTAGGTCAGTCATCTCCAGAGGAGTACAGTCTATGTACATCCCAAAGACCTGAGTTTGTTCTTGGGTCTCGGACAATAACCAAAGTGTGTGAACAACTAAATAAAAGGTTCATTCTCTCTTTTCCTGCCTACCTGCCACTTACCTTCATTCCTGCCTGCAACTTCCCTCTAAAAAAATAGTCTAAACATGATTAGTCTATATTAAAAATTATTACAGGTTGTGGTACTAAGACAATCCCTGAGAGCCAATCTGTACCAAGAGAATTGAGATTCTGAACTACAGAAAGTATTCTTCCCGATGAATGTGTTTAATTTAGTCACAAAGAACAAGAGAAGGAGAAATTATGTTCAAAGAGCAGGATCAAGGGCTCACTGCCACAGCAGGAAATCCTGGCATTTCCTTCCTGAGCAGGGTTTCAACTGCAGTGCAATGATTCGTATGTTCACTGCTGCTGCCCTCCCAGGATGGGGGTTCCTGTTTTGTCTACCCTGTACTTGCTAACAGTCTATTTGTCTGGTTGGTTTTGTGAGTATAACTTATTTTTAATTATAGGTCTCCAGACCAGAAAGAACTACTACTGGGTCTGACTGGGAACATGAATCCTAGAGTTGCATTCACGCAATGTAAGAATGAAAGGGGATAGAATATTTTTGAAGATGTATAGATGGAAAGAAAACTGCTGTCTACTCAGAGAAATTAGCTGAAGCTAGACAGGCTACCTACCCAACAGTTCTTCTGCCCTTTTATAGGTTGGCAGAGACCTAACCTTTAAGATCACTTGCTTCAGTAATCCATCTCAATCCCCACCAACCCCACCCCAGAAAGTGAGTCACTAGTGACAGTCCCATTTCCCTTGCCAGTCTTCTTTAGACAGGGAGATGTGATAACAATCTAGCATTCTGATGGGGATTCCTGGGATAGGTTTCTGATAATCATCTTTCTTATTCTAATTCAAATTATCTTTCTTATTCTACTGGCCATGGCTATAACTGCAGGTGATGGCTAGAACCGTAATACAGCCATCTGAAGACCACAAGGGGAGATTATCTGAGGAAAATTCTGACACACTTAAAATGGCAGGTAGGAGATGAATCCTTGTTGATTTTACTGAGTCTATCATTTAGTCAGCTCAGAGTGGCCTGACTTCAGGATTTGGTATGATGGGTAGTAATAAATCTCCTCTGCTTAAATACGTTGATTTAGGATTGAAAAATTGCAACTAAAACAATGCTAATTATATAAATACTGTTGATTTATTCTGTATGTTTGTAGCAGAGTAATTGGGTTCTTAGGGAAATAAATCTGACAGAAACATCAAGGTGAATGATTATAAAAAGAATAAAATGAATGAGCTTGACTAATAAGTAAAACAATACAAAAATGAGATAATATTGGCCTTGTTTGGGGTGAAAATTAAGGAGATGGGGTTCTTAAAAAGATTTTTTAAAACATTAACATAAAAACAGGCAGGAAGTCTTGTAAAAATTACAATATAAAATGAAAGTGGAGTATATAAAACAGAACTCAGAGGGAAGAGCAAGGGAATCCAGCAAAGCATTAGGAGAATAAGCATTTTATTAGAGGGTGAGTGGGTTAAATGGAGTGTCACTTGAGTAAGGAAAAGTTGGAGGGGGTGGGGAAGGTAGGATAACTGCTATCAAATAATTCAGGGATTCACTTAGAAGAGACAATGAGAACAAAGTAACTAGCATGGAGAAACAGATGGGGTAGAATTTCCTTAATGGGTTTTCAAGGAGGCAAATTGGGGCTGGAATTATTAAATATAAGTATAAGGCATTTAAATATACTTTTTTTTCTTTAAGGAAAGGTGCAGGCAGGCAAGAAGAAACAGGAGAAAGAAGTATGTTACATTTATCTCAGTTGTTCATCTTGGTTGTTCCTGCTAGCCCTGGATGCTAAACTAGGACCCTGGGTTGAATGTGGACTGTACCCAAACACTACTCCACCAGGATGGGCCTAAATGTACAATTTTTAAAAAAGAAGGAAGTTTAAAAGTTGTGGAAGTCACATCAAGTGCGATAAAGAAGAAAAGCTTGCTTTAAATGCATAATGAAATGAGCCCTTACCAGAGGAGAGAAACTGAGAATGCCAGAGAGTAGACTAATGCAGAGGGAATGGTTAGAAACACGGGGCATACACCTATCTCAATAAGGAAGAAAAGAGCTAAATGTTCTGATCACTCACCTGGATGACGCTGACTTGAGATTTGCGCCTGCATCATCCACAGATCTTCTTGTTCCAACTTGAAGATGATATCAGGTTTGGTGTGTTGATACCCTGTGAATGGAAAATCACAGACAACCTGGACCAAAACTGTCTAGGATTCAGGGAGTCTGAAAAATAGGGAAGATTCTGTTTAGATTGCAAGATGAAGTTGCAAAGTAAAGACTGTTCAACTGGCACATTCTGATGCCAAGTGGAAAAAAAGAAAATCTAGCCTCTAAGTGTTAAGTCCAAAAATCACTCAGTATTTAACAGAGGTCCTCCAGCTTTCAACAACCAAGAAAGGGAAGTCTAGAGATGATACACACTCCTTTCAGGGAGGCAGCACTTACCCAGGGACACCAGGTTGCTATAGTTCTCCAGCATCACACTTCTGTACAGGTGCTTCTGGGCTGGGTTTAGCAACTGCCACTCTTCCCAAGTAAAGTCCACAAACACATCCATGAAGGACAATGGCACCTGAAACAGCAAATTCTCATTCAACCTCAAATTATTTTACGTATGGTAAGAAATAAGCCGCCTAGGGTATCTTAATGCTAATATCCTACTTTGTGAGAAAGTAAAAAGTTATTGAAACATCTCATCAATATACATTAAATCAGTCAGTCTTTCATTCAACACATATGAATACCGGGTGCCAGGTATTCAGCTAGGTGCAGGTGTATAAAAATGGTGTAATACAGAAAATTCAGTATCAAAGAGTCGCAGAGTTAAATGTATATAAATGTAACAAGAAGTGAAAGAAGTTAAGCCGAATGAACATACAGAGTATAATGTGAGCACAAATGAGGAAATGAGCAATGGTGCTCACTAAACACATATGTGTGTGTACACACACACACACACACACACACACACACACACACACATTTGTTTATGTTACCCTAGGAATCATTTAAACAGGGAAACCAACCATCCTAGCTTGTCCTGAACTGAGGGACTTCCGTAGACATGAGACCTCCTGCGTTCAAGGTAGGACAGTAGTAGGCAAATACGGTAGTTGGTTATTGATTTCTGTAATGTTTACTGAACTCTTAAGTGCCAAGTATTCAACCAAGTACAGGTAATATAAAAATGAAAGAAAGAGAGTCCTATCTATAAAAAGTGTTCAGTATTACTGAGGCAAGACACTTCTCCAAAAGTTAAGTATATACAAATGTGGTAGTCAAAAAAGCTAAGATGAAAAAACAGAGAGGATACAAGATGAACACAAAGAAGGAACTAAGTCATGCAATTTAATAATGCAATTTTAGCCTGTGAAAGTTTACTATAGACGTACCCACCGGCAGAGAAGATACTTTAAAATTTATTGAAATAAAAATGGCGATATCTATAGAACTAGCCAGTTTGTGTGGCAAAAGATCTGAACATGAAGATATACAGATGGCAAGTAAACATATAAAAAGATACCCAACATCAGATATTATTAAGGAATAGCATATTGAAACAATGAGAAACCATTACCATTTATTTGGAAGGCTAAATAAAAAAACAACAACAAAAAGAAAACACATACACCAAATGTACCAGGAAATATAGATATAAAGAATCAGAAGATCAAAGAATCTAAAGATGTACTCAAGGAGACCCATAGCAACACTTAAAATCAAATTTTCTAAAGACAAAAAAGAGAGGCTCTTGAAAGCATCAAGCAAAAAATGACTTATCATAGTAAGATCAGAAGCAAATTTTTCCTTATAATCTTTAGAGGTCAGAGGCAATGAACACATTCAAACAGCTGAAAGAAAAACAAAAATTTAGTGAAAAATCCCGTATCTGGCAAAAAAATGAGGGAGAAAGTCTTTTCAGCAAATGGCGCTGGGAATACTAGACAGTCAATACAGAGTACAGAGTGCTGTCTAACACCACTGACAAAAGTTAATTTAAAATGGGTTAGAGACTAGGACATAAGATGAGAAACCTCAAAGCACTTAGTAGTAGAAAACATAGGCAATATGTTTTATGACATCGACTTTAGAGAGAACTCAACTCCCATGGTGAGGAAAACATAAACAGACTACATCAAACTAAAAAGCTTCTGCACAGAGAAAGAACCTATCACCAAAACGAAAAGACACCTACTGGGAGAAGACATCTGTACATCATAAATCTGACCAAGATTTAATAACCAAAATATTTAAAACTCAACAACAGAAAAACAACCAACCCAACCAAAAAAAATGGGTAGAAAATCTGAATAGACAATTCTCCAAAGAAAACATACAGATGACCAACAGACATGTGAAAAGATATTCCTATTCTCTGGTTATTAGGGAAAAGCAAATCAAAAGGAGACACTATCTCACACCTGTGATAATGGCTATTATACAAAAGACTAGAAACAAGAAATGCAAAAGATGCAGAGAAAAGGAAACCCTATTGGTAGAGGTGTAAAATAGAGTGAAAATTTCATATGATCCTGTCATCCCATTCCTGAGTAGTTAGTGAAAAAAAAACCACAAAAACAGTACTTAACAGATACATGTACCCTGCCCCTATGTTTACTGTCGCATTATTTATAATAGCCAAGAGCTGGAAGTTACCTGTCTATCAACAAATAAATGCAGTAAGAAGATGGGGTCTAGAAAGACACAATGGAATACTACACAGCCCTAAAAAAGGATAAAATCTTAACATCTGTGATAGATCTAGAGCGAATTATGCTAAGTGAAATAAGTCAGAAAGAGAAAGACAAATACCACTTACATGTGGAATATGTAGAAATAAAGCAAACAGACAAAACAAAAACCAACCCTCTGGGTATGCCTTTGTGGAGTAGCAGTTGGGTATATTGCCTCCAAACAAGTGCAAGCCACATACCCCTCAGTTTGAGTCCCAGAAGTGGAACAAGTGTGAACAACTAAGTAAGAATAAAAGAAAATGCTCCTCATCTCTTCCTGCCTGCCTGCTTACTCACCTTCATTCCTGTCTGCACCTTTCCTTTAAAAAACAAAATAAAGCAAAACAACTCTTGGACACTGACAAGACAACTGAGGTTACCAGAGGTGAAGGGTAGGTGTGGAACCAAGTGGGGGTGGGAGTCCAGTGGACCGTAGTGAAGACTATTGGCAACCTGGCGGTGGGCACAGTATGTTATATATTTAAGTGACCATACACATTTAAAGTTATATTATTTTATAAATCAGTTACCTCAAGTGCTCATGGGACATTTTCCAGAACAGGCTATGTCTCAGAAGACAAATTATGTCTCAATAGATTAATGGGAAACTCTTCAGCCTTATAAAAAGGAAGGAAATTTTGCAATAAGCTAGAACAGAGATGAACTTGTGGACATTATGTCAAGTGAAATAAGATAATTACAAGTAGACAACTAACTACTGGTGTGCCCTGGTTGCCTGACGGTTCAGTGCCCCAGCTTCAGTCCACATACACCCCAAGGTCCCCAACTCAGGACCAACGGCGAGGAGAGACAACTAAGATGAACAACTAAATAAAACAAGGTGTTTCTTCCTCCTCGTTCTTCCTGCCTACCTGCCTACTAGTCTTCATTCCTGCCCACATCTTTCTTTTAAAAAAAAGACAACGGCTATAGAATCCCACTTATTTGTGACATCTAGAGTTGAAGTCACAGAGACAAAACAGAATGTTGTTTCCCAAGGGCTGGGGAGGTGGGAATGGGAGGTTAGTGTTTAACAAGTGCAGAGTTTCAGTCTGGGAAGATGAAAAAAGTTCTGGAGATGGATGGTGGGGATAGTTACAAGCATTACTAATGTATTTATATCACTGAATTGTTCACTTAAAAATAAAGAAAATTGTGCAAAACCTTTATTCTCAACACTAGTTAATGCTATGCATACTAAAGTATTTAGAGGGTATGCTGACATCAAAAATATATTAAGAAACTATAAGATGGCTGCATAGAGACAGAAAGACGGATAATGCAATAAAGTGAGTACAGGTGACTACTGAACAAAATGGGAGTTAGAGGAGCCAACATCAGAGCAGCAGAAACTCTGAATAACCTTTGATTCCCCCAGAATTGTTAATAGCCTGCTGTTGTCCAGAAGTCTTATCAATAACATAAACAGCCAATTAATGCATATCTTGTATTTACTATTAAATGGAAGTGGGTCATCATAAAGGTCTTCCTCTGCTCATGTTCAAAGTGAACAGCTAAGGAGGAAGGGGAAGAAGAGCTGGCTTGCTATCTCAGGGGTGGCAGAGGTGGTTGAGGTGGAGGAGGTGGAAGGAGCAGCAGTAGAAAGAGGGACATGTGTAAATTTACAGAAATACATTGTAATTTGTCTGACTTATTTGTTTTTTCATTTCTCTATATGTTTCTATTACAGTAACAATCCATCTTTCATATATGCTTCAGTTTCAGTGCTGATATCAGAGGGGTCCATACTGTAAAAGAATTCAAAAGTCAGATAATCAGAATCCTTCTGCCAGATAGTCTAATGTCCATTCGCTTTCTGGCACTGTTTTGATATCTTTTTCACTATCTGGCACTGGATGGGAAGCACTCATTTCTTGTATCATTTTCTGTTAATTCCTTTGATATGCTACTAGATCTATAATCTCTACTTTTCAGTCCTTTATACCACCCCCCACCATTTGTGTGTATGTGTGCCATGTTCACAATCCTTTTCAAGATTTCCTTGACTGTCATAAATGCTGTGAAGTCATGTACAACATGTGGATAGTTTTCTCCAGCAGGAATGTATTTCAGATTTGAAGGCTTTCCTAGAAACAATGACATCTTCCAACTCTCTTGATGTTCCCTCTGTTGAAAATACTCTTCCACAGTGTTGACAATACTTTCCATAAAGTAGTGTGAAATGAGCCTTTTAAAGGTTCATAAGACTCCTTCCTTGATCCAGAGGCTGAATTAGAAATACTGTGTTTAGAGAAAGGAAACCTCTTCCTGACCTTTGGTGTTAAACTCTCTGGTTTCTGAATAGCTGGGACACTGTCCAATGTCAAAAGAATTTTAAAAGACCTTCCTTTACTAGCAAGTTACTTCCTGATTTTAGGGACAAAACAGCAATAGGACCAACACAGAAAAAGCATTTTTATCTAGGCTTCTGATTGTACAACCAAAAGACCGGCATCTGATCTGTCTATTCCCTTCAAGGCTCAGGGGTGAGCAGCCTTGTAATAAGGCAGCCCTGATCATAAACTCACTGCATTTGTAGGAGAAACAGTAGTTAGTTTCTCTCTTCCTGCTTGAAATTAAAGTGCTTCCTTTGAAACATTGTTTCCAGAATAGGACACTTCAGTCTGCATTAAAAACCTATTCAAGCAGAGGTTCCGTCTCTTGAACTATTTTCTTAATAGCACCTGAGAACTCTGCTGCCTCTTGATCAGCAGAAGCTGCTTCACCATTTATTTTGACATTTCTTAAGCCCAACCTCTTTCTGACAGTATCAAAACATCCTCCTTGGGCATTAAATTTTCCAGTTTTGGTGTGTCCTGGTGGAGTTAAGGTTAAGTCAGTCGCCCCTGAAAGAGTACAGGCCATACCCCTGGGTTCAAGTCCCAGGTCCAGGGGTAAATAACTAGTGTGAACAACTAACTAAAGTTAAAAAATAAAATGCTTCCTCATCTCTCTTCCTGCCCACCTGCCTACTTGCCTTCATTACTGCCTGCACCTTTGCTTTAAAAAAAAAAAAATTTGTAACACACATAAAAGAATATCCATAAAACATAAAATAGGTTTTTTTTGGGGGGTAGGGCAAAAATGGAAATCCAGTTTAAGAAAAATAAGGGAGGCTTGCCCTGGCAGAGTAGTGGTTAGGTCCGCCACCTCTGGCCAGTGTAGTCCAACCCAAAGACCTGGGTTCACGTCTGGGGATAGGGGAAACAATCGAGATATACAATTGAAGTAAAAATAATTAATTAAAAAGAAAAATAAGGGGAATATATAAATAAAGGTAGATAGAAACCCTACATGACCAATGATGACAAACAAGTCATGAACGGAAGGAGAGGTTAACTTAACCCTTTGACCTAAGTCTCCCTACCGCCCTTCCAAAAATAGTAACAAAGATTAAAAAAGTATGAATAAAGAAACATACAACTCACCTGACACTTGGCAGTTTTCAGCTGCTCCTGGGAAATCAACAGCCACTCTAGGGCTTGCTCTGCACTCTTGTGCTGCTGCTGAGGTCCTCCAGGAAGAGGACATCGGTCAGGTGTCCCTTGACAAAGGATGGATCCCTGACATCGGAGCCTTCTGATGCTATCGAAAGTAACACCTCCTTCCTGGATGGGTGGGATCTGTGGACTCAAGAGCAAACTCACTGCAGCAACCATCTTTTCCCTGGGCCCCAACCTTGTTCTCCTTTGCTGATGAACCTGAGGGTGTTTGCACACACAGTTGTGTGTGGAGAAAGGGCCTTGTTCACCACCACATGCTTGGGACCTTCAAGGGGGCCTGACACAGTGGACAGTGAGTAAATAGCTGGAGGTGAAAATACGAACTCTGCTTCAAAAAGCAAGCTGTAAGGTTTGCATCTAATTGGATGTTCTTTATATTGAGAGGCTGTTTATTGTTGCATTAAGAACTGGAGCTGCCTGTATTTGAATTCTTTTCTACTACTTGTATGTCTTCTACTACTTGTAGCTGATCGCTGTACCGGTCGCACTCTCCTTATCTTTAAAATAGGGCTGACTAAAGTTACTACCTGCTGCTGCAAAAATTAGTTTGTAGCTGTAAAGTGCTTACATCAGACCCATGGTGGGGCCATAGTAAACACTATGTAAACACTGGCTAATATTATTGAAGCTGCAAAGCTTTCTTTATAGAAATCCTCTGAATTTCTTAGGTATATAGTAATTTTTCCTTTTTCACTGCCATTGTTAATAGGTTCATTTCTTTCATTATATTTTCTAATTAAATACTATACATAAATAGAAAACCTATTGATTTTCAGATTGATTTTATACCAAGGTAACTATGGATTCTTCTCAAGCTACTACTGTTTTTCCATAGAAACAAAGCACTGTGATTAAGTCTACATCACTGTTCTGCTTTCTCATTCCCATTTCTGCAGTCAAATGTTGTTCCCACCTCCCCACTCCTCTCCCACCTTACCCCTACCCAACCCCCCCCACAGTGCACTCTGTTCTAAAAATGTATCTGTATAAACATTTATGTGTGTATGTGTTTTTTGGAAAGGTACAGGCAGGAATGAAGGCTAGTAGGCAGGCAGGCAGGAAGAGAAAGGAGGAAGAAACACTTTGTTGTAGTTTTCCTTATTTCACACTGGCTGTTGCCCTCAGACTCAGGATGCAAACCCAGGTCACTGGGATGTACACAGACTACAGTCCTCCTGAGGCAGCTGTCCCAACTGTTACTCCACCAGGGTGTACCTGTTCTAGAAATATTATCGTAACATCCAAGACTATCATCACTACTGAATGCAACTTAAACTTTTAATATTTTTTAACTTATAAAGAGGAATGAAGGGAAAAGAAAAAGATGCGTTTTATCATTGATTTGTCTCACTTGCTCCCACTCCCACCTCCGCTCCAGATCACAAACACAGGTCCTTGGGCTTTAGATAGTCCACACCTCAGCTTTATCAGGTGCCTGAGCCACATGGGCACACGCTTAACTTTTATGATGTACTTTTGTGATGTACCTGACCTCTCATGGGCATCTCACACGGCAACCATTTTTGAAGTTTCTTTTTCTACATCACTGAAACACAGGTCTCTTCTTTTCTCTCATCTCTGTTAGGCTCCATCTCCGTCTCCAAACTCTCCTCCTCTTCTTTCCCTTGTCAAGTCTCTTCTTTTCTCTCATCTCTGTTAGGCTCCATATCCGTCTCCAAACTCTCCTCCTCTTCTTTCCCTTGTCAAGTCTCTTCTTTTCTCTCATCTCTGTTAGGTTCCATCTCCGTCTCCAAACTCTCCTCCTCTTCTTTCCCTTGTCAATTCTCTGAGCACCATTCAAAGTCCTCTTTCATCATACACACTATACACACTCTTCCTGCGCTAATTCATTCATACCTAACCAGTATAACCCATCTAAAATACCTGCCTAGATGTGCGCTGGTGGAGGAGCATTTTAGTCAGCTGCCTCTGGCCAAGAGTGCAGGCTGCATATTCCAGGGACCCAGGTTCAAGCCCTGGGGCTGGGGTGAAAACCAAGATGAACAATGAAATAAAGTGATTCTTCCTCTCTCTTCCTGCCTGTCTCTGCTCACCTTTATTCCCACTGTATCTTTCTTCTAAAAAAAATAATAATAAAAATAAAACACCTGCCTAGCTACCTGAAAGGTAGATCCACAGAAAACAGAAATTACTTCTCACCCCCACCACTAACTCAGATACCTCCCCTGCCTCAGGGAATGACCCAGAGCACTCCTGCACTCATCCCTGCCTCTCTCACTACCAACACCAATTTGTTACCAAACTCAGTTACTTCTGACTCTTTACCATCTCTTTTTTTCAAAACCACTAGTTTACTTAAAACTCTCATCTAAACAGCCACCTATGGACTGTTCCATCCAAAAATTCTTTGTGAAAATACTTCAGTAAGTCTTATCCCTTACAGGATGAAATGCACATTTTTAACATGATGCTGAAAGTTCTTGATGATCTGGTTTCTGCCTATGGTTCTGTCCTCATCTGTTAATATATACTCCACCAGCAGCTCAATTCAATTACCAAACCCTCAAACGCTACATTTCCGCAGCCCTAAAGTGCTTAAAGTTTGCTCATTGACTAGGTTATTTCAAGTCTCTCAAATCTGCACACTGTTTCATTTTACTGGGATGATCTTCAGTCCCGTGTTCACCTCATACATATTTCAAATCTCAGTTTAAGATTCTCTTATGAATCTCTGAAGCATTTCTTGGGGTGTTCTTATTTCCCAAACTGACCCTCGGCTCTGTGTCCTTTATGCATTTTTACAGCCTGCTCTCAGAAAACCTAAGGTGCCATTGTGCCACCGCCCCCAGCAGACCATTGCTCCTCCAGGGCAGAGGCCATCAACAACTTAGCTTTGCACTCTTAGTACCTGTCCCAGTTCCAGAAAACAAAAGACAACAAAAACTACTGAATACATAGTAAGTGTATAATCTCCCAAATGAGGCCCAACGCTCTTGGATAATGAATAAGTACGTGCTGAAAATGTGTTAGATGGAACACCCCTTGCCTAACTCAAAGTTCAGGGAAGAAAATTGGCAGAAAAGAGACGGAAAGAATAAATTGAAAGTCTGATGACTAGAAGCATTTCTGAAGTTTAACATCCTCTGAAGAGGTATGGGAAGGGGCTCTCTGCAAGCTCCGACCCGGGAAGAGGAGGAATGCATGCACATCGGCGTTCAGGAAGAGCTTTCCAGAAACAAGAAAAATCTCTACTCACCCAGATTGCAGCTGTCCGGACCCTGGTGGCCATCCCCGCAGTCAGTTCAGGGCGGCCCGCGGGCGGTGGGAGGATCCGAGGGCTGCTGGTGGAAGAGCGAACATGAGGAAAGCGGTCTGGGTCGCCCTTCCCGCGACTGAGACCCCTGCCCTCCCGCAGTTGAAGGCGCGGTCCCCATAACACACCCGCGATCGGCCAGGCCACCGCTCCGATCTGGGCCGTTGAGCGAGGCCTGACTGGTCTGTACCTTCCTGCCGCCCTGAGCTGCGGGAATGGTGCGCCCGGCTCCGTCCCTCTGGGATGGTCGGCGGGTGGAGAGACTGGCCGCTTCCAGCTCCCGGGTGTGCAGCCGGGGGAGCTCCGGCAGCCCAGCGCCTCCAGACCCGGCTACACCTGCGCAGCTGCTCGGCTGCCGCGCGAGCGGAGCTCCCGGGCGGCGCGGGGCGCACAAGAAGTGCGTCGGCGGCCACGGGGCCGACGGACTACCGCCCCCAGAAGGCTTTGCGGGAGACCCCGGAGGTCGGCTACCCGCGGGGCCGCGGAAGGGCCGTCACTGGGCTTAAGTCCTCCAGAGAGTGACGCAATTGCGCGTTAGAACCGAGTCGGGAGGGGTTCCCTGCTATTTCGGAAGTGAACATTCTCTTGTACGCTTTCATTCAAAGATACATAGCATCCGGTTAACGTACATGACACTTCAATGAAAATAAACATACTTTAAACAGGAATGTTAGTGAAGGCGCACCCCTGTGACAGCAGCTAGGGCGCACGCCAGGGTCCAGGGAAGGAAAGAAAGAGCGGCACTGTTGTACTTTTTTTTTTTTATCGTTTTTTTAAATGTCTAGCTTGATAGAAACTGCTGGATTCCTCTATCTGCTTCTGCATTCAAACTTGTTTTGTGGATGTTCACATAAAGAAAATCTGGACTTAACGCGGGTACGTAGTCGGAAAAGGGAGGGGTAATTATTTTTCTTTTTAAAGGACAGGTGCAAGCAGGAATGAAAGCTATAGGCAAGCAGGCAGGCAGGCAGGCAGGAGGAGAGGATCAAGAAGCATTTATTTCGTTTAGTTGTTTATCCTGGCTGTCCCCGTCAACTGGGCCCGGATTCCCCGGGACGCTAACCCAAACTCTGTCCTTGGGATGTATGTGGACTGTGCTGGACCGAAGGCCCAGAACGTACCCGCTCAGCCCATGGGGTGCGACAGAGCAGGATAATACCAGAAAATTGCGGACACTTCTTAGATCCAACAGGCTGAACAAAGGGTAGTTTATTTGCAATGTACTATCAGGAAGCCACACAAGTCAACTTTTTCTACTCTAGTACCTTAAAATCTATGGGTCTGCCTTCCACTTTGAATGGATTTATCACACACGATTTTATTACAGTATGCATTGGTCAATGGAAAACATTGGTTCTTTGATTTATACAAATTTTCCGAATGTTATTAACACGTCTACACAAGATTAAAAAATGCATTTTTTATTATCATCACTGAGCTAAAGTATTGCAAAGCTGAGTTTACAGTGGCAGATATGTTTTTCAAAATTCTACTTTTCACTTGAAAACACTAATTTTACATTGACCTAAAATACTGGCATTTGTTTTCCTTAAATTGTCGAGCACACTTAGATGATTTTTTTTTTTTTTTGTGAGAAAATGTATGCCACATCCCCCCTCAGCTTTGTCTGTCTTTTTTTCATGCAAAGTTCATATAATCATGTCATAATCACACAAGTACCTTTTCTTGGAATAACTATAGAACTTCAGTAAGCAGTACAGAATGGTTTTTTCATAAATATTAAAAAGATACTTATGCAAGAGTTGACATATAATAATATTATTTTTACTGCTCCATCAAGGATAGATGGAAATGAAACTGGACCCTTTTTCATACACTGTGACTGAGATGATGAAGCATACAGTGACTACTGTCTGGTGTCATTTTCTTGATGCATGCTGAGTGCCAATATCATTACCCATCACTGCTCTGTGCACCATCAGGGCACATTCAAATACAGTATATAACATGCTGGATTTGGGACATCAGTGTTCACTATAGAATTCTTTCAGCTTTTCTGTTTCAATTTTTTCATAATAAAAATTGGGATAAATATTATGGAAAAGACAAATGTTTCATTAAGTTGTGCAGAAACAATGTGATTTACGGTAGAGAAAAGACTGTTATCTCATAATATATTTAAAATAAACTAGTTAAATACTCAATGTGGAAAGGAAGGCTATAAGTTTTAGACTGAAATATAGTTAGCATCCTGTGTTTACTGATTTGCTAAATAATCTGTTACATACTAGGTTCTCATATAGTGTTATTTCTCCATGCTGCTATAGTAAATTACTACAAATAAATTACTCAAAATAAGACATTTTTACTTTATATTTCTGTAAGTCAAATGTTCCGCATGGACCTAGGCTAAATCAAAATGTTGGCAGGGCTGCATTCCTTTCTGGAGGCTCTTGGGAGAGTTCTTTCCTGCTGGGATCAATAAAGAGGAAACTTAGTTTAGATAATAAATGCCTGGGGTGGGGGCGGCCCCCCCCCCCCCCCCCCCGTGCCTGGAAAGCTAGGTACCGCCCTGTGGGGAAAACTTTGGCAGGGAGGTTTCTGCTCCCTGCCCCCTGGGCTCAGGAAGAAGCCTAGGGCTGGGTAGTTAACTTAAACCTTTTAAATGTAAAATCACTTTATAAACAATGATTGCTAGAATGCCCAATTTACTTCTTGTATTTTCTGTGAATGACTTCTATGCTAGGAGTCGGTGACTTGGGGTGGCATGTGGGGATGACAGTTCCCCAGTTTGTTCATCCCCTGACCCCGCTTTCTTTCTATTTTGGTCTTTTTCTTTCTTTCTATTTCTCAATCTTTCGGGGCCCCTCCCTTCAGGTTCAGTCCCTGGAAAGGAGCTGGACACTTTCCTAACCTTTTCCAATCTAGAGGGACCTGCATTTCTTGGCTTGGGGCCCCTTCTTCCATCTTTAATATCAGCAGCAGAAGCCTGAGTCCTACTTCACTTCCACTGTGTGTGTGTGTGTGTGTGTGTGTGTGTGTGTGTGTGCGCGCGCGCGCCATCACCTCCTTCTTGAACTCAGGTCCATGGCTTTTATGACCTGTACTTTACCTGCCTGAGCCATGGCGGGGGCTATGGGGGGTGTTCCTCTTCCACATTTGAGGATATTTGTAATTGCACTGGGCATACTTCATATCCAGAATAATGTTTTAAGGTCAGTAGATTAGCAAATTTAGTCCCTTATGCCATATAACAGATTCATAGTTTCCAGGGACTAGGATCTGGACATCTTTCAGGAGTCCTCTTTCTGCTTACCACATATATGAGTGTTTCTTCTCTGGTTGATTCCATTGATTTCTGCTTGCAGTGGAGGTCTGAAAACTTCTTCTGTAAAAGGCTAGTGTATCATTTGCTAGGGCTGCCATAATAATAAAATATACAGACTGGGTGACATCAACACAGAAATTTATTTTGGGGACATGCCCTTATGGCTCAGGCAGCTGAGACGCTGGTGTGTAGACCAGATAAAGTCTAAGGACCCACATTTGGGCCCTGAGGCTGGGTGAAAAACAAAAAATAAACAACCCCCCCCCAAATTTCCTTCCTTCCTTAAATGCTTCTTCCTCTTCTCCTTCCCTCTTTTTAAAAATGTTATAGTAATTAGGATAGATAATATTAAGAATGTATTACACTTAGAAAATGGAGTGACTTATGCCCTGTTAAATGTCATAAAGTAACTGAGTGAAATGAAACTAACCTGAGTGCAAACATAAAGATAAAAACGCCACTAGGCGACACCCGTGTGCACCTACACCCTTAGATATCACAGCCCCAGGCAGCCCACGGAGCCCGCTGATAAGACACACTGAAGACACCAGAAGACACCCATCTAAGAGTATAAGAGAGGACTGAGAGAGAGCTGTTAGAGCCGTTCGTTCTGCTCCACAGACGTTCGCTCTCCACTCCCCTTATCACACCTGCCTGAAGCTCTGCCTTGGACCGCGAGTCCAGATCGTGAGCCGCAGAATCGGGCCCTGAATGAGAAGCCGAGACGCAGCTGCACGTCCTTCGTTCCAGTGTGTGTGTCTGTCAGCGTGGATCCCCGGGTGGCCTGCTGAAGCCTGGAAACCACCAGGCTAAGGTAAATAAACCTCGTGTGATTTGTGCAACTTCTGTTTGTCTCCTGTGTAATTTATGCTCGACCGAAATAGATATTAAGTACCTTGGGTCGTAGGTATAAGCCCAGTCCAATAGGATTGGCGGAGGCCCCCTTGGTCACCTGTGCTTACATCCCTGAAGGAGTTAATGGGACAAAAAGAAAAATTATTGTTTCATGGTTCTGGAGTTAGAATTCTGAGATTAAGTTGCAGGCAGGACTGGTTTCTCCTGAGGCCTCTCTACTTGGGCCTTTTTCACAGGGTCGCCGGTCTGTAGCTATTCTAATGGCCACTTTGTTTTTTAAAAGCCATGTGCAGGCAGGAATGAAGGTGGTTAAACAGGCAGTCAGGAAGAGAAAGGAAGATGAAATATTTTTATTTGTTATAATCTGGTGTTCTTCCTGATTGTTCTCCTGACCCTTGGATGCAGGATGCAAACCCAGGTCTCTGGGATGTACGTGAACTGCACTCAGTCAGAGGCTGATGACCCAACTGCTACTCCCAAAGGAGTGCACCTAATCTCCACTTCTTATAAGGACAAACGTGTTGGATTAAAACCCACCTTAATATCCTTTTTATTTAAAATACTTAAGGTTTAAAGACCCTATGCAATCACAATCTGAGTTACTGAGGATTAGTTTTCTTCAACATAGTAATTCTGGAAGTGGCAATTCAGCCCATTAACAGTTAGCAAATGTTTTATGTAAACGCTCCCGGAGCGCTTTACACTGGCGAAACGAAAGTAATCACACAGACGCGGAAGTATAAATTGAAGCCAGACGTCTGGTGGCGATTGAGCTAGTAAGTCCCAACAGGCCAACCGGGACACCAGCCGAGTGACTGGGCAAGAGAGCAATCCTCGACCCGCCTGGCCGGGCGGGGAACAATCTGTCAACCGGTGGGGGAGCTTACCTGGCAAGCGGCGACTCGGAAGTTCTGGGAGAAACTAGTCTCGCGGCCGCGAGCGTCTCGAGAGAACCAGAACCCGAACGGGGAGCGAGGCAATGTAGCGTCGCTTCTGAGCCCCTAGCCATCTTCAGACCGGCATTTTATTGAGCCATGAGCAAACAGTATTTGGTTTCTTCAAGGTATGCAAAAAGCGGGTGGTTAGGGTATTTGCATGTTATGGGGAAAACAAATGGTTTCGACAAAACGAGGAACCGGAGGTCGACCGCGTATGTCCGGTCCCTCGGTGAGTCACCCGCCACCTGTTTCCCGTCTGGGGCAGTGGTCTTGTCCGTTCCTTCCTTCTCTCGGCGGTTCCCGGCAGGGTCTTCAGGCTCGTCCGCTACAGTTTCAGGTTGCATGAAGCCATAGAATCTGTTACAAGTAGTGAACTCTTCCATAGTAGCACAAAAGCAGCCACAGATAATACATAAATGAATGATCGTAATTGTGTGCCTATAAAACTTTAATTGCAAAAAGTATGTGGTCCATTGTTTGCCAACTGCCTATACTATCAATATATCATCTTTTTACATCATTACAGTAAGCCTTGATTAGTGGGTCAAAGCCCTTTTTTACTGCTGTTCTTCAAAGTGGTCTCTTATTTTTATTCCTTTGGTGTTGCATGCACAGTTTAGCCTTTCATCATCACCGTCCCTGTGAAACACTTCATAATGAATTGTGCTATCTGTTAGGAGGCAGCTCCATGTGGCAAGCACTGCTGCTTCACTATCCAATAACAATCCTCTCCCCCTTCCTCAGAAGAACATGTATTTAGGAATAGGCTGCCCATGAGTTTACAGCATCTCTCTTTTCAGAATTAGCAACTGAATGTTGATTCCTTCATTCATTCAACAAGTATTTATCGAATTCCAACTATGAGCCTGCCACTGTTAGTTACAGAGCATAGGTGACTAATCAATACTGAGACCCCTTGTGAGGTATTCATTTTGGCAAGGGGAGATAGGTAATGATAGCTGATGAGTGAACGGATGGAAAGACAGCTTGTAGATACATGCATGACAAGTACTATGGAGAAAAAAATTTAAACATAGTAAAGGGGATCTGCAATGCCATTGGGTGACTATAATTTTAAATAAAGCAGTGTCTAGTTTCCTGGGGCTCCTGTAACTAAGTGCCAGAGTATGGACTTAAGCAAGAGAAACTTATTCTCACAGTACTGGAGGCTAAAAAATCCAAAGTCAAGGTGTTGGTTAGAGAGCTCTCTGAGGGACAGAGGCAGAAATCTTCTCCAGGCCTCCTTCCTTGACACAAAGACACATTTCTGCCAATGTCTTCACATTGTCTTCCCTCCCTGTACATGTGTCCAAATTTCCTCTTTTTTTCCCCCAAGGATATCAAGGTTAGAGTTCACCCTAAAGACTTCACTTTGACATGATTACCTCTGTAGCGACCCTTTCTCCTCTTCCTCCAAATAAGGTGATAGTTTGGTACTGAGGGTTATTAGTTCAACACATACATTTGAGGACGTAATTCAACCCCAAATAGGCAACTGGGGTACAATTTCTTTGTAAAGTAACATGACCTAAATTTAATCTTTTGCCATAGGTCCATGTAATGAGAACTTTGTCACTAGAAAACAATCTAAAATATATTTCCTAATGTATGGTGTCAACAGCAGCCAGCTTCTCCCATCCTTTCTACCAAGCTGTGGAACCACTATTCCCTTGCCACGTTTCTCCTTCATTCATGTCATTCTTGCAAGATCTTGCCAACCTCAACCAATAGCTCTTTATGCACACCCCCTACTTTCTTTTCAACCAGTTCATCTTGTACAGCTGCTGAGACACTAGGCATATAGTCAGTCTGTGACTTAAAACTTAGAACAAAGCTAACTAAATCAGTGTTTTTCCATTTTTTGCCTTGTAACAGGAAAGCCAATCCTGCAGATTCAAGTAATGTGTGCTTAATTTAAGGAGGAATGTTCAGACTTCCCAATTCCCCATGTACCTTTAGCATTAGTGACTGATGACACTGGGGCCTTTCTTAAAATTCCTCACTGGTTCCCATCAGCTTAGGATGGCACCAAGATCCTCAGATATGAGGCAACGAGGAGTAAGCTGCAGATGCCCAAGCCAAAGTGATTTGGGTTTGAATTTTAAGTCTTCCACGTCTTACCATATAGCCTGGGACAAGTCACTTTGAACTAGAATTATGCTGAAAATTAAATGAGATGGTACAGGTAGCTCACATGTCAGATGACTTGGGTAGACATAACTAGTTTACTTTCTTCCTATTCAACCCAATTTCCACTTAGTAGCTATGTTACTTTCAGACATGACATCATCACAGACAAGAGGGACATGAGATATTTTTGAGGGAGGTCTGAGTTAATACCTGGAGAGAATAGTACAGCAGTATTTTATATTAGAATAGTTAATTTTCTAAGACTCGATGTATGCCAGTCAATATCTTATTGGATATACACATATTAATAGTTCTTTATCTGTTTTTTTTTTTTTTTTTAAGGAAAGTTACAGTGAAGATGAGTATAGGCAAGCAGGCAGGGAGAGAAGGAAGCATTTTTATTTATTTTGTATTTAGTTGTTCATCTCTGTTGTTCCCCCTGGTCCCAGGACGTAAACCCCAGTCCTTGGGATGCAAGTGGACTGCACACAGCCAGAGGCAGAGTTCTCAACCATTACTTCACCAGGGTACACCTAGTTATTTTTCAAATGAAGGCTCACCATTAACTAGCTATATGAATTTGAGCAGGTTACTTACAATTTCCAAACTCTAGTACCCTTAACTTATAAAGGGGATAAATTTACATTCCTCACAGGGTTATAAGTAGAAGTAATCTAATGCATTATAGGACTTAGCAGACTGAATGCTTCATATTAAACTATATAAGGAATTTACTAAGATCATAAGTTACTACTTTCATTAGTATTCTCTTAGAGCTATGGATTTTCTCCTTTCCCAAATATGTTTTTCTGAGTATTAAAAAAATACTTTATTGGCGTGCTCCTTTGCGACTCAGGAAGCTGAGAGCTGGAATGTGGACCACGTAAAACCCAAGGACCTGGATTTATGACTTGAAGCCAGAGGGAAAAACCAAATTAAAAAAATAAAGATGCTTTTTCATTCCCTCACTTACTTCCTTTAAAAAAGAAACAACAAAACTTTGAGGTAGAATGTACATAAAAACTGGACCCACATGATGTCAGTCTGAGAGGTTTTGGGGGGCTCAACTCCAGCATAAGGGGAAACAAAAAGAAAAATAAACGATTGGGATTACATTAAACTAAAAAGCTTCTTCACAGTGAAAGAAAACATCACCCAAACAAAAAGACAACCTGTTAACTGGGAGAAGACATTTGCGTTCCCTATCTTTAACAAGGGTTTAATATCCAAACTAACAAAGGACTCATAACTCAGTAATAGGAAAAGAGGGAATCCAATCAAGAAGTTGGAAAAGAAATTGGAGAAATTTTTCCGACGGGGATATACAGATGACCGACAGGCACATGAAAAAAATGTTCCTTTTCAATGACTATCAGGGAAATGCAAATCAAAAAAACAATGAGATATCACCTCACACTTAGGAGACTGGCTATTATTCAAGTCTGGAAACAACAAATGCTGGTGAGGATGTGAAGGAAACACTTTTGCACTGCTGGTGGGGGTGCAAATCGGTGCAACCCCTATGGAAAACTGTGGGGATTCCTAAAAAAGTTGAAGATGGAAATCCCTAATGATCCTGTCATCCCACTTCTGGGTGTTTACCCAAAAGATACAAAAACACAAATTTGAAGAGATTTATACACTCCTGGGTTTATTGCAGTCCTATTCACAATAGCTAAGAATTGGAAGCTACCTAAGTGCCCATGTCAGATGAATGGATCAAGAAGATGTACATATATACAATGGAATACTACACAGCCCTTAGAAGAGATGAAATCCTGTCATTTGAATCAACATGGATGGAGCTAGAAGGGATTATGCTAAGTGAAATAAATCAAAAGAAGATACCAGATGATCTCACTCACAGGTGGAATGTGAATAGACAAAACAAAGGAACAGATGAAACAAAACCGACCCTTGGACACTTGCAACAGAACTGAGGTTACCAATAGGGAATGGGATGTGGGGGAAGGGGACAAGTGGTGGCAGAGCCCAGTGGACAATGGTGAAGAATACCTGGTGATTTGGTTGGAGGGCATGGTGTGTTGATATATATCTGAGGATGGAGAAACTGCATGCATGGGGAACTACACGAGTTGATTTTAATTTGTAAAACAAAGTTACTGCAATACAATTCTTTTTAAAAAAATCGGATCCATTAAAAGTGTATAGTTTGATGACCTTAACAGATAAATGCAGTCACAAAACCATCCACAATCAAGATACAGATAATTCCCAAGGGTTCCCTTATGGTCCTCTTTGAGGTCAGTTGGTCTCCCATCCCCAGCTCCAGGTAACCACTGATTTGTCTGATGTCACTATAGATTATGGTTTCTAGAATTTCCTAAGTGGGAGTCATCTAAGTATCTAATTTTACTTAGAATGTTTTGGAGTTTTAACCATGCTGTTGCATGTATCACTAGTTTATTACTTTTTATTGTTGAATAATATTCTGCTATAAGGCTACATTTCAACTTGTCCTTTCACATGATGTGAATTATTATACATATCTGTTGCATTTACTATGATTGTTGTTCCAGCTTTGGGTTACTCTACATGATTCTGAATATTTATGTCCATGTTTTTACATGGATACATTTTCCATTCTCTTGGGCAGATTCCAAGTAATGGAATGATGGGTTTATGGTAACTGTATATTCAATCTTTTGAAGATGATCTGCATTTCCCTAATGGCTAATGATGTTGAACATCCTTATATGGGCTTACTGGTCATTCATATGCATTCTTTTGTGATGCATTTATTAAATCATTGACAACATTTAAAAAAAATGGTTTATGGTATGCCCTGGTAGTGTAGAGGGTGAGTTTGCTGCCTCCAGCTAAGTGCAGTCCATATACATCCCAGAGACTTGGGTTCATGTACTGGAGCCAGGGTAACAACTAAGATGAACAACACAATAGAATAAAGTGCTTTTTCCTCCTCTCCCTGCCTGCCTGCCTACTTGCCTTCATTCCTGCCTGTACCTTTCCTAAAAAATAAAAAAGGTTTGTCTTCTTACTGTATGAGTAGGGGTTGTCTTCAAGATACAGAAGACCGCCTTATCTGTGGAGAATAAGTTGAGATCCCTAGTGGATTCCTGATATTGTGTATCATAACGAACTGTACACTGTTTTTTTCCCTAACCTATGATAAAGTTTAATTTAAAAATTAGGCACAGTAAGAGATTAACAATAAAAGCAGAGCTATTATAATAAAAGTTATGTGCGTGTCTCTCGAAGTACCTTCCTGTAATGTATTTGTAGCCTGTAGTTGACTACAGATAACTGAAAATATGGACACCAACACCAACATAAGGGGAAGGACTGCTGTCTTTGTCAGTTGCATCCTAGTGGATCTGCATTGTCTCCAGCTGCAGAGGGAACAACCAAAATGAACAAGTTATAAATTAAATTCTTCCTCCCCTTCTCTCTTGCTTCCAGCCTACTTGCCTTCCTCTTTATAAACCTTTGTCAAATATATGCACTGTGTATGAATACACACTCGTCTATAACTTGCCTTTTTATGTCCTTAATGGTGTCTTCAAGAGAGCTGAAGTCTTTAATCTTAATGAAGCCCAATTTATCTTTTTCTTTCGTGACTCATGCTTTGCCAAACTCAGGGTCATAAACATGTTCTCCTGTTTTCTTCCAGGTATTTAAATTTTAGCTTTTGCATTTATTTGTGATACACTGAGTTACTGTTTATATGTTACATTTTTCCTTACCAGTACCCAGTAAATTATACCACCATTCATTTAAAGACTTATGTTAAATTATTTTGGCACTGGTGTCAAAATTTAATTGACAACATATGTGTAGGTCAATTTCTGGACTCTATACTGCTTTACTGATGTTTATCTATCTTCAAGTAAGTATTCTGAGTGTAGTTCAACAATAAACTTTGAATTTAGGTAATAAAAGCCCTCCAACACTGTTCTTTTTAGCATATTTTTGGTTATTTTAGCTTCCATAACATTTTTTTATAAGCTTATCATTCCACAAAAACCTGTGAATATAAAGATTTTGAGAGAAATACCACCTTAATATTATGGAGTGCTCTCATCCCTTTTCATGATACATTTCTCAACTTATGTATTCTTTACTGTGTTCTATAATTTCTTTCAGTAGTATTTTTGTAATATTCAGTGCACATATCTTATACATTTCACTAGATTTACCTAAATATTTCCCATTATTATATCACTGCAAATGGAAGTATTCTGATGATTTCAACATTTACTATTAAGACAGAAATGAAATCAGTTTTATGTATTGATTTTGTAAAATGTGACCATGCTAAACTTATTAGGATTCTAATAGTTAGATAAGAATTTTTGAAGAGAAAACATCCCATCACTGAAAAGATATTCCTGATTCTAAAAGCAATATATAGTCTTTGAAGAGAACTTGTAAAGTACAAAAAAATTAAAAAGCAAATACCAATTCTACCAATATGTAAATTAAGTGCTATTAATCTTTTGACAAGTTTCCTCAGAATCATAAGCAAGATATAGATCAATTTTTAACAATTCATTTATTTTTACACATTTGAGTTTACTCCATATCAACAATTACTTATCATGCTTTTTTCATAACACATGACATCAACATTTTTTCTGTTACTAGTGTCCATAATTTTGTAAGCACAATATTCCACTACGTGAATATGCTAAAATCATTTTACTAGCACATAATTTTTATATTGCAAAATTTGGACTGCTTTTAAGTAATATTTCAGTAATCATCCATACACATCTATCTACCTTCCTTAGGGTATTAATAATAATAAAATTATTAATAGCTAATATATAATACTATGTGCAGGCATTATGTAATCTACACATATTATCTCACTTAGTCCACATAACATCCCTTTGAGGTAGATATTAGTGGTGTCTACATATACAGCCCAGGAAAAATGAACCACAGGTTATCAGAAATTCTAAGGGGCCCAGTTAAGGAGCTACTCTTCTACTCCCATAAAGAATTGCTGCTTATAAAATGAAAACTTTTTAATGAGAATATGTTAGAAGTGTGAATACTATATAAGCACTGAAGAAAACAGCAGCAATTCAAGAACCTGGAATCTAGTTCTGGCTCTGACTTCATTCAAACTATGAGACCAAGGCCAACTCAATTACTCTTAACTGTACAACGAAGACAATGCATGTTCTTGTAGTTCACAAGTCTCATGATTCTAACAACTGTTTCTGGATTTTTCTGGGAAGAGCCATTAGATCTCTATCCTGTTGGTCTTGACAAAATGCACTTATTACTCAACAATCAATCAATGAACATCTAATATACTGTTTGCTAGAAAATGGCAAATCATGGTCAGTAATGAAACACACAAAGCAGACTCTCCTTCTAAACTTTTTGGAACTTACCAAAGCACCTGAAGATTAGGACTCTAACTAGAAGGGAAAATTTTGCACAAACACAATGATTTTGCATAAAATATTCAAAGTGTGTGCATCATAGTGACCTAATGAATAAGGCCACCAGACACAGTCCAGATACATCTCAAGGACTTGGCTCATGATCCAGGTCCAGGGGGAACAGCCAATGTGAACTAAATAAATAAAATGCTTCTTCCTCCTCTCTTCTTGCCTGTCTAGCTGCCTTCATTTCCTTAAAAAAATTTTATTGATCCTCAGAAGTTAATCCAAACACTAATTATGATCTAGTGTAAGTTCTATGATGCACAATGAGGTAAGATACCTGATTGTAAGCTTTGATGTGGGGAAAAAAGGGAAAACTATGTAGCTGGAGGGAAATGAGAACTCTGAGTTCTTTTTAGCACACTAGCAGGTTTCAATTAAATGACAGACATGGGTGGGGCACAAACAGTAATATTAATAATTACAGTTAATAATTATAAAGCACTTAATAGATGCTGGGTACTATGCAAAACTGTTTATATGCTTACTCGTCTAATAATCACCACCATCCTATAAATACTACTACCCCTAATTTACTGAGGGGTTATCCATAAGTTAGGTAGTATGTCCTAGCACCCATGTTGAGGACAGTAGCAGGATTCCACTTAGGTGGTCTAGTCAAGCCCATGCCCTTAGCCGCTGAGTTTTCTTTATAAAGAGAGAACACTGCGGTGGAAGGAGGGTGTATTTGGGTAGTGCTAGTTATTTTCCACGAGCATACCTGCTCTGAGTATCACCCTGGCACCTGCTCCCTAACGGAAATCCTCCCTGGTGTTTCAGTGCCCAGCGTTCCTCCAGGTCCCAACGTCCAGAGAATCACTGTGTTAAAATTCCCAGGAGCCTTTAGCACCAATCTCAAAAAAACTCCATGACCAAAACAACTTACAACTGATGGGATGGTTTGCTAGTAGTGGTTGTCAATCTTTGTTGATGGTAGAATGAAGAAACTGGATCAACATTTTCAATATTTAAAACTGCAAATAATTATTACAGTAACACTGAACAGACTAAAATGCACATATAATCTCATTATCTTTCAAGTCAGTTTTGTGAATTAATCTATACTTTCCTGCCCACATGCAAATATATTTAAAAAATGGGTACTATCGGTAGTGTAAATGTTTTTCTTTCTGATTTACATTATAAACATTTCTTCCTGTTCTTAACCAAAATTTTATTAGATGCATAAAACAGACTAAAAGTCCCAGAAGAGGATCAAGTAAAAAACTGCATATTAATTCACTGGAATATTATCTTGTACTTTTGTCACAATAACATTATCAATGTTTTACTCTTTTCAGCAATGACTCATATTTATCTTAAGAAGTAGCATTCTCAATTACTTATTTTGGTAACAAAGCTAGGTCTCTCAATAATAAATCACCTACTTAATGCTTCCTTCTCGAGAAGATTTTAGCACTTACAGTTTAGCCAAGAATGCTCCCAGACTAATTACATTTGTAGGAAAAAGTGGAAAGAAAAAAATTTGATGAATTTGTGTAATGAAATGAAATTTGTGGGTATTTCCCTCTCCAGGACCAATTCTCTAGTGTACAATAGGGTAGTAAAAGGATTAGAAGCATTTCCACACAGATTCCATCTGTATAGATTGTATACCTTTTCTCTAAAGCAGTTCTCCAATACAAAATGAATGCTCTCTGTGAATTTTCCATATTCACTATATTAATAAACATTTTCTCTAATATGGTTTGTCTGGTATCTAATAAGGTTAGGGATATTTACAAGTGCTGTCCCACACTGATTACAAGTTAAGAACTGCTCTCCAGTATGAGCTATTTGATGTACTATAAATGGAGAATTCTGGTTGAAGAAAATTCCACACTGATTACACTTATAGGTCTCTTCTCCAATATGAATTCTCTGATGCTTCATAAGGTCATTCTTACGAATGAAGGCTTTCCCACACTGACAACATTCATATGGTTTCTCCCCAGTATGAATTCTCTGATGCACGATGAGGGCAGAACTCTGGCTGAAGGATTTTCCACAATCATGGCATTCATATGGTTTCTCTCCAGTATGGGTTCTTTGATGTGAGAAAAGGTGAGAGCTTCGACTAAAGCATTTTCCACAATCTTTACACTCAAAGGGTTTCAGTCCAGTGTGAGTTCTATGATGCACAACAAGGTGAGATCTCTGGCTGTAAGACTTCCCACATTCATTACACTCATAAGGCCTCACTCTGACATGAGTTCTCTGATGCAGAATGAGATGTGTGCTCTGTCTGAAAGATTTCCCACATTCAGGACATTCATAAGGTTTCTCTCCAGTGTGAGTTCTCTGGTGCCTAATAAGTCTGGAGCTATGAACAAAAGCTTTCCCACACTGATTACATGTGTACAGTTTGTCTCCAGTATGAGTTCTCTGATGGGTAATAAGATGAGAGAACCAGCTGAAAGACTTTCCACACTCTTTACACTCATAGGGCTCCTCACCAGTATGTGTCTTCTGATGTCCAAGGAGGTGAGAGCTCCGGCTGAATGATTTTCCACATTCTTTACATTCATAAGGTTTCTCTCCAGTATGAATGAGTCGGTGTCTGGTAAGATTAGAGCGCCAGCTGAAGAATTTTCCACATTCCTTACATTCGTAAGGTTTTTCTCTATGTCTGCCCTTCGACATACCAAGGGATGTACCATGAGTGAAAGAGCTATCATTATCAGGGCATTTGTAGGATTTATCTCCTGTTTGAGTTCTTGCTAACTGAATAAGATGAATGTTTTGACAGAAGGTTTGACCACAGCCTTTACTGTTACTTGCATAGCTTTTCTGATGATTACTATAAACCAAATCATGTTTTAAACTATTATTACGTGAGTCATGTTTATGGAAATACTCTTTCAATACTAATTGAGTAGGAAGAAGACAGTTTCCCCCATATTTACCATTTTCACAGACTCTCTCCTGAGTAGGTACTTTCTTTTGGGTAAATGTCACTTGCCTCAGATGTCTATCCTGGTTTTGATACTTGTCCAACTGGCCATCACATTTCCATACTTCTTCTAGTGACAAATACCAGAGATGATCCTTTGTCATTCCTTCCATTTTAATGTCATAGGGTTGTTTATCTTTAGAAATACTCTTACTGGATTTAATTTCAACTGCAGTCCCTGAACCTGAAAGAAATGAGAAAGGTTTATATAACTAAAAATATTAAGGTGAGAATGGTGAGCTGTAAGCAGAGATAAAGTATGTAAGCTGTGTGGAGTTGTTTTTAAATATAGTTTGGTAAACTTGACAGGGAATGGGAATGGGAAGGAGAGAAATGAACAGGGTATATATAGAGTTAGGCAGTACACAAAGGTAGTAAGGAGAAGCCACAGCACTGGGATGACACTGGGATCACAACATTCAGTGGAGAGGGTGGCACTAAGGGCAACCACACAGAAAGGACCACACTCCCACTACCTAATCTGATTGACATAAAGAACCCTGGCATGCCAAGGTTAAATCTGTATCTCTGGACACAAGTTCACATCCTGGGCTGAAGAGAACCAAGATGTACAGTCAAGTAAAAATAAATAAAAATGCTTCTTTCTCCTTTTTTCCTGCCTAAACCTTTCCTTAAAAAAATTGATATACATTTGCCATTTTGTTTACTGTTCATTGGCTATTTTTGTGTTTTGTTACTTTCTTCTTTTTCTTTTCTCTTGAGGTTTCATGACTTCCTTTAGTGGTATGTTTATCCTCTTTCTTTCATATTTTATGTGTGTATATTTACTGTAAATTTTTCCTTAGTGGTTCATGAAGTTAAAATATAACATTCTATGTATATGACATTCTGTTTTGAAATTAACACATTCCAAAACTCTCAATATTTACTTCCTTATCCCATCTCCTATTTTTTATTCTTGATGTCTCATTTTTACATATTTATCTTATATGTATCCCTAATTATTATGGCTTTAATTTTAATAATTATCTTTTAATCTTTATGCTTCCTTTAAGAGACTGATCCATTACTTTTACCATAGACTTAACTTTTCCAATGAGATATTTTTCATATATTATTTTCTTAATGTTAGTTAATACTATTCCTTTTTAGTTTAGTAAAGTCCTTCTAAAATTTCTTGCACTACCAGTTTTGATGAACTCCTCTAGCTTTTGCTTGTCTAGGAAACAATGTCTCCCTCAATTCTGAATGCTAACCATCTTACGTACAGAATTCTTGCTTGGAAGCTTTTTCCTTTCAGCATATTGTGTCTTGCCACTTTCTTCTGGTCTTTAAAATTTCTTTGCAAAAGTCTGGTGGTAAATTTGTGGGCCTTCTTTGTATGTTGGTTTACTTCTTTTCTCTTTTAAGAAAAGGTACATGTAAGAAAGAAGGCGAGTAGGCAAGCAAGCAGGGAAGAGAGGAGGAAAAATATTTATTTTCGTTCACCTTAGTTATCTCCCTAACCCTGGTGCCACAACAAAAAATGTGGTCCTTGGGATGCATGTGGGCTGCACTGGCTGGAAGTGGCAGACTTAACCATTACTCCACTAGGGTATGCCTCTTTCACAATTTTCAAGATCCTCTCTTTTTCCATTTTAATTTTAATGTATATTAGTGTAGATTTCTGTTTCCCTCTTATTTGTAATTCTCTGGATTTCCTGTACCAGGATGCCTGTCTCCTTCTCCAAGATTCAGCCATTATTTCCTCAAATAAATTTCTGGCCTTTAGTCTCTCTCTCTTCTCCTTCTGGAACCCTTATAATGTGAATATTATTCCTCTTGATGTTGTACCAGATGATTCTAAAGGCATCTTTACTATTTTTAAATATTTTTTTCACTTTGTTATTCTGTCTGGGTGAGCTATTTTGCTTTGTCTTCTGGCTCATCAGTTCCTCTTATGCTGTTTGGACCCTTTAATTGTATTTTTTAGTTCTAGCCTTACGTTCTTCAGCTCTGTGATTTCTGTTCAGACTGTTCATCTATTCTTGACCCAAGTACCGTGACCATCTTTACAATCATTATTTAATAGCTCTTCATCAGGTAGTTTGCTTATTGCTGTTTAAGGTCTTTTTCTAGAGTTCTGTATTATTCTTTTACATGTTTTTAAACATGTTTCTCTGCCTCCTCATGTTGCCTAATTCTGTGTTTGCCTCTATGTATTAGGAATCTCGCTATTTCTCCTGGTGTTAGGTAGGTGATGTTTTGTGGAGCTTAGGAGTATAGACCCATGGCTGCCCAAGCCAGGTGCCCAATGTGTGGTTTCTACATGGTTGAATCCACCTACCTTTTGTGTCAGGGCAGTACCATGTGTGGGGCTACCAATCCAGCTATGCATTGATAATAGGGCTAAGTCAAGGCACAAGATGATGGTATACTGAGCAGGTTGGTGCTGTGGGTCCAAACCAGGCTCAGTCTGCTGCTGCCACTGTTTGTCAAAGGGTAGGGGCCACCATTATGCATGTCTTGGAACCCAGTTCAGAGTGTCTGAAGGCTTACTGTACAGCATCTGGAAGCCTCATGGAAGAGTTGTAGTGCTTACTTTCCATTTTAAAGCTAAATAATATTCTAAATTATGTATATACTGCCACCCTGATTATTTTTAATAGAAAACATAGCACACTTACTTTACCCTGTGCAACAAAATCCCTTGGAGAAATTTTTACACTACCAAAAGCTCTAAGATGAATATGCATGATGAGGAGTAGGGGCTGGACACCAATGGAGAACAACTTCGAGTGGAAAGTTTGAACACATAAATGGGTGCGTTGCTTTATAAAAATTCTAAAAAATCTTCTATGTATTATGTACACAAACACTCAAGTAAGTTATCTTTAAAATCTGTAGCATCCATTACTCGAGTCATCTTCTGAATTTTTAAAGCTATCACCTATTATAATTTTTATTGTAGTAACAGAGTTCACATAGCCTTGTAGATTTCCTTAAATTCAATGTTTTTAAGCATAAAGAGGTTCAGTAATTCTTTCAACAATAAATTCTTAATAAAAATCTAAACTACTGAATCTAAGGTAATGATTGTCAGTTATTTTTGGATACTCATCAACTGACATCCAGGAACATTTGATAAACGCGTAAACACATGGAAAAAATAAAGAGAGAAATGAAAGAAGACAAACAGGCACACTCCTCTGGCTCAGGCCATAAGATGGCTAAGGTGTAGGCCATGTAAGGTCTATGGACCCAGGTTTGAGACCTGGGGCTCAGGGTCAAAAAAGACACAGAACATTTCTTCCCATGGCCCCAGAGCAGCTGACTGATCAAGTTCTTCACAATGTATTGAATGACTGGCTCTTGAAACAGAAATTTGATATGGTCATCTATGAGACCAAATGTCAGAAAAGCAAGTAACTTTTACAAAGTTAAAAAAGATACTTAAGCTAAGTGAAAACTCAAACAAGGAAGAGCCTTGTGCTTAATGAAGAGTCATAAGAGGTTTTGCAGGGAAAGGACTACAGTAAAACTTATAGGATGACTAGGACTCAGATTTTATTTACATCATACTTAACCTGAGCGGCAGGGAAAAGCTTGATATGCATGTGCATTAGGTATCAAATAGAAAAAACTGCAATTAGTTTACAATATGACTAAACTGCACTGGATTTGGAAAGCTATGTGTCACATGGAATCACTGGAAATGTCCTCATTGTTGCACCGTGAGAATTAGGTTATTTGCGGCATGATTTCGAAAGGAACACCCTCAAATAGCTGGCTGAGGAGACAGATGTCATAGTATTGAGTTTAGAAGTAAAGATTGGGAAAAAGACTGCTTACAGAGAATAAAGGAAGACAAAAGACTATTTTCTTTTATTTAACCTAGAAAGCGGATTTTTCCTTTGTATAAATATACTAGGAAAATTGGGAAAGGAATTATGTTAGGAATCAACATGATGATTTCCATTTTAGAGGTAATGCATAGGAATATTATAGAGTATGACATAGGAATACATAAAAAACACTGAATAAAGAACTAGAGTATAATGAGAAAACAATTGTTTTTGAGAGCATCAATTCTGAAAACGAGAGTGCAACAGACAGGAATTTGTGAGCAGTCTATAGCAGTTTTCTAAAAGACAGAAAGCAAACTAGAACAGTGCAAGGTCCCAGATGTGGCCCCACGAAGCACTCACAAAGCAGCAGAACTGAGGCTGTGGTAAGGGGCCACAAGAAAGGGAAAAGATGGGCAAAGTGGAAAGAAATTAGAGAATGTGGGTGCCAGAGTGAGTGGTGATAATGAGGTACAAAGCTGAAACTAGATTAATCAATGGAAAATACTCAGTGAAAAACAAAGACATCTTTTTTCTAAATACAAATCAAAGTGTGACTATATCTTAACTATAAAGACTGGCAATGGTGAAAGAGAAGGTAGATAAACTCAGTCTTCTTCTAAGTAATGAGAACTGGTAACCACTATCTCCATGGGTGCAGGCCCCAAAGAGGTCACCTGGGCCACTGCTTCCCAAGTCTCATCTGGTCCTTACCTGCATGGGTCTCCCAGTGAATTCCTCTCTCTGCTAGCCATGGTTCTTCCCCTTTCTCTAACCGGAGGATCACATCTGGCTTGGGAAGCAGATGTCCTGTTCACAGAGATAAAGAACTGAGTGAGGACAGGAAACTCTAGGATGGGCACAAAGACATATCTGAAATTAAAACCAAAACCTGAACCCCTTCACAGTCTGGGGTGAACTTTGAAGAGTAGGAATGATGAGGTTGCCTTAAGGTCTCTATACCTTTTGATTAGTGAAGAATCAAAACCACTGCAGGGAATATATCTCTAAAAACAGAGGCTGGTCTTACCCAAGGAAATCAGATTCTTATAGTTCTCCAGCATCACATCTTTATACAGGATCTGCTGAGCAGTGTCCAGCAGCTGCCACTCCTCCCTGGTGAAATTCACAAGTATATCCCTGAAGGTCACCAGTGTCTACAACATGAAATAAATTTTTATTAAGCCAGATGGCTCTTTGCCCTCCACTTCCCAAATACTGACAGCAATGGAGAATAGGTGGGTAATACTGGGGTAGGAAAAGAGAATGGATTAGAATTTATTCTAGGAACTAGTAGTATTTACTTTGAAACATTCTGGTCAATTCCTAAAAGGAGTGGTTATTAGGTATACTGACTGTACAAAAACCAGTTCCCAGTTATGCTTTAGGTTTAAAACTATCAGAACGCTTTGATCTAAATGAATTTTAAAATAAATAGCTATAACAAAGAGAATCAGTCACCAAAAATTAATCTGTTTATAATATGTGAAATGAAGAACCTAATTCAAGGCAGGAAAAGGGGAGGAAGGTCTTAAGTTCAAGAACAACTTAATGTTTAAGAGACTTACTACATTATCCATGTTTTATGACATGGAATAATTATTCAAAAGTTTCCTAAACATGGTGGAAGCAATTACATTTTAGTTGTAACAAAACAATCTGACAAGGAAACAACACATATAGAAGAAAGGCCTTTACTGTGGCGTCCACACATATAGAAGAAAGGCCTTTACTGTGGTGTACCCTTGTGGCTCATGTGGCTGAGACTCTTACAGTGTATGGACCACATACAGCCCAAGGATTCAGGTGTGAGACTCAGAGCTGGTGTGAAAAAATAAAATAACAACTAAAGATGTTTCTCCCTCTCCCTCCCTCCCTCTCTCCCTCTCTTCCTTCTTTCAACGCTTCTTCCTCCTCTCCCTTCCTTAAGAAGAAAGGCCTTTGTTGGTCACATTGAAGTGTTGATTATATATAGAAAAAAAAAATCAACTTGAATGACTAAGGATTATAACACCAAAAGCATGACCAATTAAAAAACATCAATAAATTGAACTTCATTATAACTAAAACTGCCTTTTTCCTCTTCAAAAGAAAATGCTAAGAGAATGAAAAGACAAGGAAGACAGTAGGAGATAATTTAGAAATTATTATCTGACAAAGGATTTATATACATAATGTATACAAAAAAGAACTCTGAAAACTCTAACAGTAAGAAAACAGGTTAGTTAAAAACAGAGCAAGAATAGTATAAAAATTTCACCAAAGGAGATATACAGATGAAAAATAAGCACATGAAAAGATGCCCAATGTCATTATTCATTAGGGAAATGAAAGTTAAAACCATAGTTCGATACCATTCGACATTAAGAAAGGTACATTTTTTAAGAGGGGAGGGGAAAAGAAAGGAAGGGGGCGGAGGAAAGGCAAGGAAAAATTTTTTATTTATTTTGGTTTTCCTGAGGCCCCAGGTCTTGAACTCAGATCTGGACTTTATATGGTTCACACCCCAGCAATATGAGCTGCAGGCACAGCAAGAAAGGTACATTTTTATAACAGAAGTGCTGATAAAGATGCAGTGACTTCTACTGACATGGTACTCTGAGAATGCAAAAGGTGACAGTCATGCCGTAAATACGCCTATGTTTTTCATAAAGTTAAATGTACTCTTACCACACAGTCCATCAGCTCTACTCTTATTTAGCCAAGAGAAATGAAAACTTATATTCACAAAAAACTTGTATACAAATCTATGAGCCTCATAAAGGTATTTATATTTGCCCCAAAGTGAAAAGAACACAAATGTGCTACAACAGGGGAACGCACAAACAAAGTATGATACACCCCGGAAGGGAGCACATGTTGACAACGAAAAGGAGCAAACTACTGACTCATTTGACAATAGACTCTGAAAAGCACCATGCTAGGGCAAAGCAGCCAGAAGCTATATGCCATATGCCCATTTACATGACATTTTAAAAATGGCAAAATCAAGAGGTGGAGAATAGCTTCCAGAGGTTGAGGGGGAAGAAAGAGGGGGTACTGAGCATGCAGATGAGAAATCTGGGGCAATGGATCTGGTCTATATCTTGACTGAGGTCTGACACTATTAAGGCATTTGTCAGAAATTGTGGAATTGTACATTAAAAGGAAAGACTGGCACACACTGCCTAGCAGATAAGGCCACCAGACATAGTCCCCATACATCCCAAGGACCCAGGTTCAACACCTGGGGCAGGGAGAACAACCAATATCAACAACAAAATAAAATAAATATTTCTTCTTCCTCCCTCTTCCTACCAGCCTACTTGCCTTTGTTCCTGCCTATGCCTTTGCTTTAAAAGAAATAATATAAATAAATAAAAATAAAAGAGACTTTGCTATTTAACATTAAGTTAAAAAATAAATATAATATTTTTCAAAAGGAATGTTTTGTGAGACTATCGTCTTTTCCTCTCCAGGTTCCCTCTCCTCCCAGTTCTGCTCCCAGGAAGGGAGACCTGCAAGGATAAATCAGAAGGTTCCTTTGCCTCTGCCCTTGTTAATTAACTCACCAATGGTAAGCACAGCTGGATATGTATGGAGGTGCATCCCCTTGACAGACAATAACAGCCTCTAGGAAGCAGATCTCTAGTGTCCAGAAACTGTCCCTCTAACCCTAACCCTCAGGTCTAGTGGGTGGTAATACCCTTCTTTCACTCCAGTCTAGTATTATTCCATTTTAAGTGAGCCCAATGCTTTCCAGTAATTGTGATTCATGCATTTGGTGATGTTTCTCTCTAAGAAACTTGCCCATTTTTCATTTGGTCTGGTGCCTCCACTATTCTTACAAGGAGTACACTGTACCTCTCCTGGAAACAGAGACAAAGCATGTCACGTGAACAGCAAGGAAAGGAACAGTGTGTGAGATGGCTGCTAAGAAGCAGATTTGAAATCAGGCTTGAACTAAGACATCTTAAATTCTGGGCTGGGGGTGCCCTAGTGGAGCAGCAGGTGAATGCAGTTCACATACAGCCCAAGGATCCAGGTTCGTACCCTAGGGCCTGGGGGAACAACAAAGATGAACAACTAACTGAAAATGTTTCTTTCTCTCTCTCTTCCTGCCTCCCTACTCACCTTTATTGCTTTCCTTAAAAAAAAAAAAAAAAAAAGAAAATGGGGATAGTGATTTTTATACCTTCACTGAGAGTTAAGTTTCCTTAGCTATAAAATGTCACCTACTTAATAATATTATACAGACTATCACAACATTATCATGTTGCCTTGGAGAAAGGAACCAGGAGGGGAGTGGCATGCCCATCGCAGTAAGCACATATGATGTTCTGTGAATCAGAGTGATGCTGGGAAAACTCCTGTGGTTACCCCTTTGCTGGGAGTTAAGTCTTTTAAATTGTTACTTATTTCTCACTTTTTCATATCTTCACTTTATAAGAATATAGCTGTAAAACAATGTATTTTTCTGCAGTCTGTTTAAAAAATTTTTATTATCAAAAGTTCTTATACATCCTTCCTATATTATCACAAGGCTTTCTATCCCGAATGTGACACTACATGACATTTTGGGAGCCTTCACTTCCTCAAGTGTCGACAAAACCTTCCCTGTTGGCTCTTCACCATCACCTACCGAGAAATATCACGTGCTTAAGTTTTAGGAGCTTTCACGCTCTTGGCTGTTCCACCCTACATCCACCCATCATAGACGCACTTCTTTCCAAAAATCACCTCCACTTATTCAGCCTTCCAGGCCCTTCTCAATATCCTGCAGTTGTCTCTATACCTGAAATGTGTGTAAATTACTTTGATCAAGGCCCACGGTGACTTGCTCACTTTTCAGTTCATGAGGTTCAGTTTCTCACAGCATGTTACCTGTCAGTCGCATCCTTATCCAGAGAGTTTCCCTGACACTGCGGCATGCACTTTCTTTATCTCCCTCCTCAAGAAGGTCTACCAGCCTGGCATGTTGTCTCTGGGTACTTGTTTCACCTCTGCTCCACCCTGTTATCAATATGCACACTCTCTGGGGTGCAGACACAGAAACCATGTTGTGCTTAGGACAAAAAGCCTAGAAAGCCCACACTCTCCTCTTGGTTCTGTGTTTGGGCTGCACCGAACTGCTTTTAATTCTTCAGATGGGCCATGCTCTTTCAAAAATCTGGGTCTTCACTAATCCAGTTGTCTCACATTCATTTGGACAAACACAAGTCACCCTTAATGTCTTGGCAAAAATGTCATTTCAGCAAGTTTTCTCCTGAGCTCATAAACTATTTATAACGCCTTTATTAAAAGCATAAAGAAACACCTGCCCAGCATATCCTAATATAGGACTAAGGCCTCCAAAGAGAGGCTAGAGAAGCTCAGCTCCACTCTGAACCTGCCTTAACAGATCATCAGTACCGAACTGCAGCAGGCAGTCTCTAGTGGGAGGTACAAAATAAGGAGCATGGAGTTCAGTCTCCCCTTATAAACTCCCAGAGGCCCTATCCCCTGTGAGTTCTTCATCTTTGGTTGTGGTTACCCCTTGATAATTACATAACTTGCTAAGCTCCTCCAGAAAGGCACTGCTCATGGAGAAATGAACACAGTCGATGCCAACTCAGGACAACTGGGGACTCCTGAGAGGCACCAACATTCCCAGTTCTCTTTTCATCTTTAGGAGAAAAAAACTGGCTATGGCCTTAGTGCCTTAGCATGGATGAGACCATTTCATCACAGTCTTTGATATTATTTCACTTGACCTGTACACAGATTACTGCTAAATTTGTGTTTCTTCTATAATGAAAGGAAATGGAACTAGGAATAAAGCAAACCAAACAGTACTAGTCTCCTGGAAGAGAGCTTCTGAAATAAGATTTCTGAAGTTCTTAGGCAACAGAGCTTTAGAATTTAAGAAAAAAAGTGATTGCCAGCTGGAAAACAAGAAGGAAGCAGGCAGTCCAACTTACATGGCCCCAGGCAGTTAGCGATTCAGCTTCCATGTCTGCTTGTTCTTGATGATGCTTTCTTGAATAATGGAGAGTCCTGACAAGACAAAGCTGGAGAAAGAAGAGGAACATGAGGAATGTTCACTGTGGCTGGGAAGCTTCATAAACCACCAGCCCAGTGTGTTGTGACACAAACACCCCAAGGAAAAAGGAACATCCAAGATATTCCAGAAATGCACCAACAATGTCTGAAATTCTGAGGAGGAAGAAAAAGAATGGCACAGACTGCCTTTTCCCGCCTCTAATCTCTAGAGTTCTATGCTAAATATCATTTGGAATTGAATGGTCCTACAAAAGCAAAAAAAAAAAAAAACCTGACCTGACGTAACATCCTCACTTTACAGATATGAAAACAAGGGAGCTCAGAGATCTGAAGCACAAGAGAAGTGTGGCTCGCCGTACGAGCATGAAGGCGGAGGTGTCATGCAGTAAAGAACGTGGGTAGTCTACGGGGGTTGAGAATAGTACCTGCCAATGCCACCAAAATAGGGACTGGAGCCCTACAGTCACAAGGAACTGAATTTTACACACAGTTCAAGTGAGCTGGGAAGTGAATTTCCCCCAGAGTGTCGAGGTGCCAGCACTGTGCTACTAGCCACTGGGTGTCTGAGAAGAAATCCCAGCTTTGCTGGGTCACATTTCTACCTACCAGACGGTAAGCTTAATTTGTGATCATTTGTTACACTGCAATAGAAAACAAACACATGGTCACCTATCTTTTAAAGATATAGAATATTAAGGAAAAAGTATTGCATATTTACCGATGTAGTTATCACTGCCAGTGCTGTTCATTCCTTTGTGTAGATCCAGATTTCCATTTGGTTTCATCTCCTTTCTCCCTAAAGGACATTTTTCAACATTTCTTTAATGTGAGTCTGCTAGCGATAAATTCTTTCAGCTTCTGGATGTCTGACAATGTCGTTATTTTAACTTTGAATTTTTTAAAGAATTTTATTGAACTATAACTCACCTACCATACAACTCACCCACTCAAGTGTATCATTCAATGGTTTTGTGTATGTTATTAATCTTAAAATTATAGTTATATACGTATGTATATATATACAACAAAATCTGCTATTTTAACCACTGTTAAGTATACATTTCAGTGGCACTAATTACTTTTACTAATTCCCATTTTCATTACCAAAAGCTATAACATTAATAACTTCCTACTCATGCCTCTTCTTCTGACTCTGACAACCTCTAATCTATTTCCTGTCTCTATGAATTTGTCTATTCTAGGTATCTTGTAATTAGAATCATACAATATTTGTCCTTTTGTATTTAGATTATTCCACTTGGCATGTTTTAAGGTTCATTCATGGCATAGCATCTGTCAGAACTTCACTCCCTTTTATGTTTGACTAATATTTCATTGTTAAAATATTTTTCATTTATCTACTGATGAACACTTGGGTTGTTTCATTTTTGGTTATTGTGAATAATGATGTCATAAAAACTGGCATGCAAGTATCCACTCGATTCCTTGCTTTCAATTCCTTTGGGTATATACCTAGGAGTAGAATTGCTGGGTCATATGGTAATTTTATGGTTAGCTTTTTGAGGATCCACCAAACTCTTTTTTCTATAGCAACTGAATCATTTTACATTCATACCAGCAATGTACGAGTGTTTCAAGGGTTTCAATTTATCCACATTCTTGCCAAGGTTTGTTGTTCCATTTAAAAATTATGATAACTATCCTAGTAACTGTAAAGTGAAATTGCAGTGTAGTTTTGACTGGCAATTCCTTAATGACATTGAGCATATTTTAATGTGCTTATTGGCCACTGGTATATCTTTGTAGAAATGTCTGTGTAAGGCCTCTGTCATTTTTCAGTTGAGTTGTCTTTTTGTTGCTGAGTTGTAGCTCTTTATATATTCTGAATAAAAATATATATCAGATATATTTCCAAATATTTCCTGCCACTCTAAAGGCTGTCCTACCTTTGTTGTTCAGATATATTTTTGTGGGGTGTAGAATTCTAAGTAGACCATTATTTTTCCTTTCAGTGCTTTATAGATATAGATCCACTCCCAATGCTCTGGGAATTAGGAGAGCTTTCCAGTTTGGCTAGCAGTACTACCAGGCAACATTCCTGGCCGTGTCAACGTCAGGCAGTATTCCCTCTAATCACTACTTCAGAGGATTCTTTCCATGATCTGGGTATTTTCCTCATACTCATGCTGATCTGCACTCTGATGACGAAGGAGACCTCTTCAGGGTTCTCTCTCTGTAAGATAACCTAACTCTAATATTCTGTCTTAGGAACTCTAGCAGCTTTGCTCTTCCCAGGTTCTCAATTCCATGTTCTTGTTACTCTATCTCGGCCAGAAGTAGAGGCTATAAATACTGCTCTTATAACAAGTTTAAAAAAAATTTTTTTTTTTTTTTTAAGGAAAGGTGCAGCAGGAATAAAGGTAAGTAGGCAGGCAGAAGGCAGGAAAAAAGAGGAAGAAGAAATAATTTTATTTATTTTATTTAGTTGTTCATCTTAGTTGTTCCCACTGGTCCCAGCTTACAAACCCAGGTCCTCAGAGTTAACTATGCCAGCCAGAGGTGGTGTGCCTATCCACTAGGCCACCAGAGCACCCCTAGTTTTAAATTTAACTCTATTTTTAATTTCCATTTTTTGAATACTGCGTTTTAAACTTTTCCATATGTTCAATTATAGTTCTTTTATCTTTTGCTCTTTCATGTTGTTTATCATTTTTGTATTCTAGAGATCTTAAGGTTTTACATTTCAATTCCATGCACCTTTACCTAAACAAAAGTAATGTGGCTTCTGCCCCATCACATCACTGATACAGTCCTCACCAATGACATCTATTATAGGGGATACTATTTGCATATCACTTGTTGGTGATGGTTTTTATTTACTTTACTTCCTTCCTCTCCTAGTTTTCTTCTCTGTATCTTGGTACTTTAGTCCTCTCTAATGATTTCAAAAAATTATGGCTACCTCAAATATAGGTTTCCCTTAGTTGTGTCTGCAGTCTTCTTCAGTGTCCCTTTTCAGTGACCCCTGGGGCACTTTCATGACACAGAGACTATATACTTACTTTATCCCCACTGTCTACCCCACTGCATTGCACTCGACAGGGTACTTTTTGCCAATTAGATCATTCTGTCTGATATATCAGCATCTTGCCCTAATCTCAAGTGCATCTCTCCAGCTGTGTTGAAGAGCATGTATTCCGCAGACTGCTTGGGTTCAAGTGCCTATTTACTTACAAGGCGGTTTCTTAACTTCTTAGCATCCCAGCCCTCTCACCTATACAATGTGTATAAAAACAGTACCTAGCTCACAGGCCTGTTATGATAATTAAATGAGTCAATATTTGTAAAACACAGAGAACAGTGCTTAATGCATGGTAAGGACTATCTGTTAATAAAAAGAAAAGAAAAAGACAACTAGTAACTCAATAATGCAGGTGTTTTTCCAGATGTAAATTCAACCTGTAAATTCCCCTTCCTAAATTTTTCTCCCATTCATCTCGTCCTCTGGACTCCTATGCCATGGCTTTGGTCTAGGCCCTCACAATTCTTCACCTAGACCTCCTAACTTGGCTTCCCTATCTTTGGTCTCTTCCATTTCAATGATTTTCTATATCAGTGTCATTTCTGTTGAACACAGAAGTTTCACTCATTGATTAAAATTCCTTGATTAACTGCCGGTACTTATAAAAAATGGATCAAGGAGTGCCCTAGTGGCTTAATGTTGGGTCAACTGCCTTTGTCCAGTGCAATCCAAGTACATCCCAGGAACTTAGGTTCATGGCCCAGGGTTGGTGGCGGGTGGGGGTGGGAAGCAACCAGGATGAACAACTAAGTAAATGAAGTGATTCTTTCTTCTCTCTCTGCCTGCCTGCTCGCCTTTATCTCTGTCTGCACCTTTCCTTTGAAAAAACAGAAAAAAAGAAAAAAAAAATGGATCAAGAGCTCAGCATGGACTTAGGATCTTTGTGACCAAATTATTTTATCCTTCACTAGTTCCAAATGTCCTGTTACAGTACCACACTTTTCCCTATAATCATGCAAAACCACTTGAATGGCCTCAACATCCTTACATATGCTATTCCTTCTGTTAGAATGTTTTTCCCTCTCTTGACTCTTGGAAAAGCCCTACTCACTCTGCAAGATCAAACATCATCTCTTCCTGTATCATTCCTTAACTTCTTCAGGAAGGTTTATTATTTCTTCCTCTTTAGTCCCACCCTCCCTATTACAAGTGGTGACATAGGCTGAACAAAAGTACAGCAGGAGAGACGCAGAGCTAGATGACTAAGGCGCCATGTCCATATGAAGTGAGGGCTTTGATACCAGGTACAGCTGGATCTCTGCCCTTCTGCTTTTTAACCCTCTCTGTAGCAATATGATGAAAGAGTTGTTAAAAATTTTCACCAACAAAGGAAGTAAACATACTAGGTGTAGAACTCAAGATCCAGAAATGATGCTCTAAGTACTTTGCGTAGCTATTATCCAAGAAGCACAGGTTCATTTTAAAGAGTCAGGATACCATAGATAGCAGGATAAAAAAGTGGAATCAATGCATATGGCTCTTTTATTCATTCCTTCTTGCACCGGATATCAACTGATTGCTTGCAATATGCCAAGTCATGGGGCTGAGAACAGAGCAGTGGCTATTCAGACAGACTGTTCCCTCTTGGGACTTACTTGACAATACTACATGAGCAAAGGGTGAAATAATCAGGGATGTTTTAGCCCACACACACAAAAAATTACTTGAGGGAAGCAAAAGAATGATCTTCACACATTTATAGATCCTATGGAATAGGGATAATATTTATTCTGAGTTGTTCCAGAAGACAGAATTAAGAGAAATGTGTAGTCACAAAGAAGTCCATTATAAATCGATATAAATGAGATACAACTAATTCAAGTAACAACTGGAAATAAATCACCTAAGAGGATACGAAATTTCTGGTCACTAATCAAATTTTAATAGGATCTTATTTAAAAAGACCCGAATACCAGTACAGCCTCCCATTTACATGTTTATACAAGGTCCATTCCAATGATTCTCCCATTTTATGAATTAAAATACAAATAAATAGACTGTGCCCTTGTGGCTCACCTGAGATGGCTGGAGTGTGGATCATGTAAAGCCCAAGGACCCAGGTTCATGATCAGGGACTGGGCAGGAAAACCAAAATAAACAACTAAATAAAAATACTCCCTCAAGCCCCACAAAAAACACAACTAAACATAGAACTTGAAATTAGCCCCGCTTCATCCTAACTTCCCTTAATCATGTCTAGAAAATTTACTCAAAAGTTCATCTAAACCAGAAGTTTTCAAACCTATCTGCACATTGAAATACCAGGTATATTTATAAATTATTGATACCTGTATCCCATGCCACCCTGCCCTGTCAAGAGATTCTGACTTCTGAAAACCCAGTACATGAGAGGGCCAATGTCTAGGCAAGACTTATCAAAGACAGTGTTTCATTCAGACATAAGAAGTGTATGCTTCTTAATAAACAAGAACAGGATTCCTTCAGATTTTGAGTAAGTTCCGGCATTTATAGCAGTATCTGGCATCTACCAAGGGTGATAAATAATCTGCAAAATGTCTCAGCAGTCAGAGTTAGAACTGGAACCAGCAGAGATAACAAATACATATTTGAAGATGCAAAGCAAAAACTGTACAACTGTGAAAATTCAGTGTATGTACACTTTGATTCTGTGCATTTAATTTTGTGTAAATTTTACATCAAAGGAAAAAGCAACCAAATATGGAATTCTAGTTAGTGATAAACATGCATTTGAAGTATTTAGGGAAAGAATGCCTGCAATGTACTTTGAAAGCATCAAAAAAGATGGACTGATGAAGAAAGGGACAAACAAATGTGTTATAATAAGTACAGTAAAATGTTAATGTACTCTCAGAGGGGAGTTTACAAGTATTCACTATAAAATTATTTTAATTTAACGCTATGTTCAAAATTCTTCACAAAATATTAAACAGAAAAGACAAGGATGAGGCAGGGGGATGTTTTGTAGAAAGAAGCAAAATGATGCTCCTGGTGTTGGTTCTGAGTCAGAGAATAAATGTGCCACACTCAGTCCTTCCTTCACAGATGGAAGAGTTAAGAACTCTGGTTGACAGAAGACAGGCTACTATAGAGAATAGTTAGTGTAGTGATCATGTGGTTTTAAGAGAGTAAAGAGGAGATGCTATTCATTTTCTAGGTAGGCATTTTGGGGGGTTTTGCTGTTGTTTTTTTGGGTCCATCCCCAAGCCCCAGGTCTCAAACCCAGTTCCCTGGGCTTCTGATGGCTAATGCCCCAGCCTCTTTAAGCCACCTGAGCAGCCCAAGTACACCCCAACCAGGCATTTAACTGCAGTCAACATTTTAACCTGACACTTGTTAGGTGGCATTCTAGATGATGTTGTCCTACCATCTCTTTTCTTTCCATTCTTTTTTCACAGTATATTCTGTGTATATCAAAGTATTCTAGGATGGAATTCTTCACCTTCATATACTTTGGGTGGGATCTACGCAGTCTTAATATTAAGCTTATCTTTGACATTCATATTGTTACATAATCTACATACCATTTGAATAAGTTTAACAATTTTGATGTCAAGGGAAAAGAAAACGACATAATTAAACTTGGACACTGTCTCTGAAAATAAACCTAGGTTAAACACATACACATCTCCAGTTATTCTACTGGATTAAAAACAGCAAGGGTAACAAACTGAGGTTAAGGAAGCTAGGACACAAACTTGCTGGATCTTAAACACTGAAAATATTTATAAGCTGGGCAATTTTGAGGAAAATAACTATCAAAATAACTTCTGTAAGTTAAACATCTTTAAAATAAGCATTTTAAGATTAGCTCAAGAAAGAGAAATCTATTCAGCCTCTTCTGTCACTAAACTTATTAAAATTAGACCTACTTCATCAACGACTATAGGATACAACTTCTATTAAATATCAATGAGTAGAACCTGACACATTTTTAAGGAAAGGCACAGGCAGCTGCTGCGACCTGGTAGCGGCTACGTGGCGTCCACATACATCCCAAGGTTCACGTCCAGGCGCTGGCAGGAACAAACGGGATGAACGACAAAATAAAAATAAAGTGCTTCTGCCTGCAGGCAGCCTCTGCTCTTCTTCATTCCTGCGTGCACCTTTCCTTAAAGACACTTCCTACGCTAAGAAAATTGGCGATCATTTTCAGTAAATGCTAGAAAGCCTTTATGCAAAAACTTAACATCTACTTCTAGTTGGGGGATCGTAAGCGGGAACAGAACCACCTTTATTTCATCCCTGAGAACATATGGCCCAAACTCACCGCCACACAGCACGTCCCAACACCAGGGGTTCTGTCTCCTGACAGAACAGGAACGTCTACGCTGACGCCTCCCGAGGAGAAAGTCATTCGTGAAGGCACAAGAGCTGTACAAGAGTCGCCAACTGGTGAAGTGACCGTCTGCCTGAAGGCTGAGGCCGACACACCCCGCAGTGTTGCTAACGGCTGGAAACTGTGACTTGACTACGAAGCAAACGCTAGAACTCGGCACTTCGGTCCCCACTAGCGGCTGGAGCCTCCCGGCAGTCACAATCTCCGCAGCTCGGCCTCCGGGCGCCGCCCCGCCGGACAGCACGCACACGCCGCACAGACAGCACGCACACGCAGTGACACGCACACGCACGCGCCCAGGACCGACACGCTCACGCCGCACCCGCCCCGCCCCCTCGCGCACGCTCTAAGGGACCGACAAGCAAGCGAGCGCCCCTCCACCCCTGCACTGCCGGAGCCGTCGGGCGCGCGGCTCCGCGGCGGCGCGAAGCCCGGATCTTTCGGAGGGGCGCGCAGCGCGCGGGGCCTCCTGGGAGAGTAGTCCCGGCCCCTCATCCCTCATCTCGCCCCTGCGCTGTCCTGAGTCGCCGCTGGTCCAACGCTGCGTTCCATTTTCCCCGCAGCCGCGCAGGTCCCCGGCGGGGCAGGTGCTGCGGGACCGATGAGCGCGTTGCAGCCCCTGAGGCTTGAGGGTGGGGGGGAACAGGAGCCCCGCTCTCCGGGAGCGTGTGTGGGGCCCCGCCCCACGTGGGCCCCCCGAGGCGGGGACGGGGAAATGTGGGGATTTCTTTTTAATGACTCCTTATCGTTCCGATAAATTCTGTAATATAGACAACATATCGCTTCCCACATCTGTTTCACAATAGTGATGAGAACAAGAGTGTTCGTTATACTAGTACATTAGAGTAATCATCGTTTTCCTATTTTCAACCATTCTTGCATTTTGTTAAACCCTGCTTGAATGTGGTATTTCTTCAATGTTATATTTTCCTTAGGACTTTTCCACTTGCGTTCAGATTTAAGGTTGCATTTTAATCTTTCTTTGTACTATCCATGCACAACTATCCTTTGTACTGTCCTAAAAACATTCTACAAGTCTCATGAATAATTTGTGCAGCATAACTTTATTTTACAAAATAATTGCTCCTTGAAAGCTTTGGGCTCAAAATACTTAGGGATAGATATTTTACTTCTGACTCAATTTTTTTAATGGTAGTTAGTAAGTTTTGTAGTTTTTACTGAGTCAGTTTTGGATATTTGTGCTTTTAAAGAAAATTGGCCGTCTCATCTGTATGTTTAAATGTTTTGCCTTACAGGTGTTCATACTATTATGGCCATTTTTTAAAAGTCATTGCTTTTTAGCGATATATTCACATTACTGCTGTAATTGTTGCTATTTGTTTTCTTTTTTTTTGATTCTAATATTTACCTGGACAGTCTTTTGTCTTGCTTAAACCTGTTAGATACATCTACGTTAATCTTTTCAAAGAAACAGTTTTGGGTTGCTTTTGTGATCTGCTTTTGTCATGTCTTTGTATTTTGGTTTTCAGTTAGAGTTAAGTTTTGCTGTCTTTTAAATTTTTCTTTTACTTTGTTGTTGTAATTCATTTACTTTTTAAGAACTGTGTTATATACATTTAAAAGACCTAATATGTTAACAGATTCATAATAAGGCCTGCCCTAGTGAGTATGAATTGGGCACAGTCCACATACATCCCAGGGGTCCCAAGGCGGCAGGGAGCAATCAAGATGAACAACTTAATAAGGTGCTTTCCTCCCGGCCTGCCTGCCTCTGCTTGCCTTCATTCCTTCCTGTACCTTTAAAAAAAAAAAATCTCCATAGTAAAAATAGACCCCTGTTTCTTCTTCTATTTAAGCAGTTCTGACTTGAACTGTCCTCAATATTTTTAGTCATCAATTTAAGATATTTTTGGTTGTTCTGTGTTCAGTGAGAATTTTGACTGTTAGACCTTGCCTTCCTTCCTCCATCCTTAAATCATAATATAGTTATACTCCCCAGTTTTATAAGGTAGTTCTCTCACAAATTTTGGTTAAATTCATGTTCAGTGTTTTCACAGTAATGTCTTATGGAAATAATCTTCACTGCTGAGACATCCTAAGTTTCATGTACAAACTTTTAATGTTTTTAATTACCTTTTTTTATTCATTTACTTAGTTTTCCTTAGACTTATGTAAAATGCTTCTCTATTCCATATTCCTCAAGCTGATAACCTTTCAATAGTTTTATCATTTTTCTCATTTTCTGAGCATACATCCCCAGGATCCTTCCATCCTCCTACAGCCTAGACTGATCACTTATTCTCTAGGCATGCAGCACACTGGCATGACTTCCTTCACCTTCACCCATTCCCTCATCTCATCTTTGTTGAATCTCCTATTTCCTAGAATTCTTTTTTCCTTTTTTTTTTTGATGGGTTGTATCTTAAGCTACTTTCCTACAAAAGGGCCCATGTGACATATATATATTAAGGTTGTATATGACTAGGAGTCACCTTTTTTGTCCTGATATTTGCACGATATGTAGGCCGAGTATTGTAGCCCAAGACAGGAAATTATTTTCCCTCAGAATTTTGGAAGCTGGCAAAGCTAAATTAAAAATAGCATGTTACTGTTGAGAAGACCTGTTCCATGTGTATTATTCTTCTTTTGTATGTAAACTATTTGCCATCTCTGGAAACTTTTAGGTTCATCTGTTTATCTGTTTATCATTGGTATTCAGAAGATTCATAGTAATGTTTACTTTTAGTCTTTTTTAGCAGTTACCCATTTTGTAAACTTTTAGACTGAGACAGTTAGTAGTTACTAGAAGGGAAAGGGTCAGTGGGGTGGGCAATTCAGGTAAAGTGGTCACTTGGGTAAAAGGATAAAATTAGACTTTTAGTGGCTATCGTTCTTTTTTTCTTTTTTAAGAAGAGGTGAAGACAAGAATGAAGGCTAGAAGACAGGCAGAAAAGGAAGAAGCATTTTATTTAGTTGTTCATCTTGGCTCTCTGGCCACCCCCAGCCCAGGCGCCAGGTCACAAACACAGGTTCCTAGGATGTATGTGGACTACGTCAGCCAGAGGTGGTAGACTTATTCACTAGACTACCACGGCTCACAAATGGCCCTTTTTTATAGTGGATATAGATGTTGATAAGTAATGATGCATAATTGAAATGTATTAAATGTGATGCTGACGTGCCCTAGTGGAGTAGTGGTTAGGTCAGTCACCTCTGAAGGAGCACAGGCCATATACCCCTGGGTTCGAGTGGGGAGTGGATAAAGCAACCAGTGTAAAAAATTAAATGAAAATAAAATAAAAGTGCTTCTTCCTCCTCTCTCTTCCTGCCTGTCTGCTCGTCTCCATTCCTGCCTGCATCATTCCTTAAATAAAAAACATTTAAAAAAACAAAAAAATGTAATGCAGTGTTACTCAATAACAATTACTTTGAGAAAAGGAATTACCAATTTTTTTGTAAATAGATATTTTTAGGACTTTTCTCTATTTTTTCTTTGACTATTTCTTCTTCCCATTTTCTTTTTAGAACACTGAATAATCTGGTAATGAATCTTTGAAATTGATCTTAATTTTCTCATTCCTTATTGTATTTTTTTGGGGGGTCTGTATTCTATAAGAGTTCTTCAACTTTATCTTTAACCTCTTTTACCCTTTTTTGTTTTTTGTTATTTTAACTTAATTTCATAAAATCTTTTGAGATTTTATCCTTTTAAGAACTCATAACATCCTATTGTTTTATGAATGAAATCTCTGATAATTAAAAATATTTATTATGAAATTTCAAATACTTTGGAAGAATAGCACAAGCACCTTGTACCGATTGCTATATTTTGAAGCAGGTCTTGAATATGATATATTATAAATAATTTAGAACTTATATATGAGTAAGGAGTCCTTTAAAAGATCATAACCAGGATATTATCATACCTACAAAATTAGCATAATTTCTATGCCCATATAAAATATATACAGTATTCATATTTTGTTATGTTGTAAATGTCTTTTTTAAAAAAATAATAATTTCTTAGACTCATGGTCCAAATAAGGTTCACATAGTTTCGTAATGTTTTTAAAGTAAAGATGCAAGCAGGAATGAATGCAAGCAGGCAGAAGAGAGAGGAGGAAGAAGCACTTTTGTTTATTTATTTTTTACTTAGTTGTTCATCTTGGTTGTTCACCCCTGACTCCAGGACACAAGCCTGGGTCTTTGGGATGTATGTGGACTGTGCTTGGCGGTAAGTGGTAAACTAACCCCTGCTCCACCAGGGTACACCAGTTTTGTAATTTTTAACATGAGGTGTATGTTAGAGAAATTCTATTTCAGTGTTTTAATTTGTATTTCTCTTATGAGCATTTCTGAGGATGCTATTGCCTTAATACATGTCAGTATCTTTTTATATTGTTCTTACCCTTTAACACACTATTGGATTTTGGGTTGATACTGTTTTCTTTTAATACTTTGAAGGTATTGTTGTATGATTTTCAGGCTTCTGTCTTTGCATCTGTGAAGTCTACAGTTAATATAATTGGTATTCCTTTGTAGGTAATTTGCTTTTTCTCTCCAGTAACTTCAAATTTTTACTCATTATTCTTGATATTCTCCAGTTTGCATTCAGTGTATCTGGTGAATTTTTAAAATTTACAGCATAGCATGGAGATATATATGTGTGCATGTATATGTGTGTGTGTGTGTTTGTATACATATATATTTTCAGATCAAGGACTTATTGACATTTGGATAAAAACAAGCATTATCTAACATTTTTTCTTTCCCATTCCCTCTATTCTTTTCTGGAATCCCTATTAGATACATATGTATGTCTTTGATTCATCTGGGTTTCTGAATTTGTGAGGTAGGATTTATACTTTTCCCAAACAGATAGTCATCTGCCCAGATACATTTTATAGGCTAGTTTATCCTTTTTTGCACTGACAATGTGTCTCTTTTATCATGTACTAAATATCTAATTACATATGGACCTGTTTTTGAAGTTATTCTTGCTTTCTGTTATTGTCCCACTTCCATTCTGAACATTTTTTCAAAGGCGCATTATCTATCTCTACAACTCCAATAAAATTTTAAGTAGGTTAGTAACCAAATTATCAGTTCTAGTAATCATATATGAGGTTATTCAGGTAAATACCAAGTAACATATAGAATAAATGTACCTAAAACAGTTGTGTTTGGCAGAAAAATTACTTTTCCATTTCCCAAAGTGTATATAAAGTGGTAAGTATGCATGAGACTTCATTAAACAACCATGCATTTTGACTGGTTCTCTTTAGCTTTAACTTCTTTGCTTTTCAAATAATGCACGAGGGTTGAGATGTAGTCTGCAGAGAAGTCATTACAAATACCGGGTAACAGTTCTATAAAGGAGCCAAAGATGACCACATTGCATACTAATCCCAGTAAAAATTTTAGGCTGTGCCAACTTTGCTGGGAGATGGGGGGCAGGGGAACTATACATTTTTTTCATGCCACCAGTGGGGACCTTTTCCACCACTCTTCTATCTGAAACTGCCTCTTTGCTTACAGGGAGATCACCCAGTGATATGTATTCCTGTCCTGTGTGGATGAGAGAAACAAGAAACATCCTACTGTCTATTGTGCAGGCAGATGTTACTTTCAGACTCACAGGATGGCAGCCATTGATTTATCACCCACTTGGATGTTGCATTTTCAGGACTCTGCCAGCTTCTATGTGAGAAATACTGAGGAAGAACGGGTGATGGCTATAATTTCAGCAATCTGTTTACAGAAACCAGTGACCTTTAAAGATGTTGTTGTAGAGTTCACCCAAGAGGAGTGGATGATGCTGGACCCTTCTCAGAGAAGTATGTACAGAGGTGTGATGTTGGAAAACTATTTAAATCTCACCTCAGTGGAATACCAATTATGTAAGCCTGCTGTGATCTCCTTGTTGGGTCACGAAGAGGTAAGAACTGTGAAAAGGAGAATTCTCCAAGGTACCAGTCCAGAATGGAAGACTCAACTTAAAACCAAAGAATCAACTCCTGAGCAGAATATTTTTTGGAGAAAATTATTCAGTGGATTAAAAATACTAAGATTTACAATGGATGATCTGTCTTCCACATTAAGAGAAGATTGGAAATGCCGTAATATCAGAAAACAGCACAAGATCCCAGAGGGAAACTTGAGGCAGGGGACATTTACACATAAGAAAATAGTACCTCAAGAGAGATTAAATGATTATAATGAACTGAAGGAAAAATCTCAACTTAGATCAGAACTTATTTTTTTTACAAAGAATTTTCACCAGTAAGCATTGCCATAAAAGTTACTTAAATAGTGAATGTTTGAAATGTAATTCAATCCTAAACAGTTATGAGAAAAACTCTGTAAGTGATAAGCTTTATGGAAGTCATGAATATGATAGTGCTCTGTGTCATCTTGAAAGAACACAAATGTCACCAAAAGAGTACTCTAAACATGGTACACATTGTAAACAGTATGCTTCCTATATTTAACAATTTTCATATGGTAAAGAATTCCTATGAATGTAATATCTATAAAAACTTTTGTCATTCCTTCTTTAAGCAACAGGAGAAAATTCCTACTGAAGAGAAACATGAATGGAATCTATGTGGAAAAGCCTTCAGAAGGATTTCTAATCTTATTTTGCATGAGAAAAGTTACATGAATGAGATACAATATGGATGCAAAGAATGTGGGAAAGCTTTCAATGATTCATCAACCCTAAGGAGACATACAAGAACTCACACTGGTGAGAAACCATATGAATATAATCAATGTGGTAAAGCTTTCAGTCAAAAAACATCACTTAAGGCACATGTGAGAACCCACACTGGAGAGAAACCTTATCAATGTAATCAGTGTGGAAAATCATTTGGAACAAGTCCTTACCTTATAGTGCATAAGAGACTACACACTGGGGAGAAACTATGAGTGCAGTGACTGTGGAAAAGCCTTCAATACAAGCTCTCACCTTAAAGTTCACAAGAAAATACACACTGGAGAGAATCTTTATGAATGCAATGACTGTGGGAAAGTTTTTAGTGGTCTGTCATCCCTTAGAATGCATGTGAGAACTCGTACTGGAGAGAAACCCTATGAATGTAAGGAATGCAGGAAAACTTTCAGTGTTTCCTCTTCCCTTAGGAGACATTTGAGAACTCACACTGGGGAGAAACCCTATGAATGTATTCAGTGTGGAATAGCCTTTAGTCAGAGCTCTTCCCTTATTATACACAAGAGAATTCACACTGGGAGAGAAACTCTATAAAAGCTATGAATGTGGAATTGCCTTATTGTCTGGAGGTGGTCTCAGAGTGCATTAGTTTGGTTTTATCTAAAATAAACATCTACAATTATAGTAAATACCCTAAATACTCTTTCAGCTACATAATACATTTTGGTCCACATTTTGTTGTAATTCTGAATCTTGTCTAATATTATGACTTACTTAACCCATAGCCATTTAGAATTATGTATTTTTAATATGTGAGGCAACAGTTTCAATTACTTCCTTATTATTGATTTCTAAGTGAATTACAATATGTTCAGAGTGTCTGGGCTATATGATATTGCTTTGTATTTTCTTGAGAATTGCTTTCTGTCTTAATGCAGCACACACTTCTGTTAGCTAAATGAACATCCAGCTCACCCTTCCCTTACCTGAGGATGGACCCTGTTTCACCTTACTGCACCACTGTGTCTAGTTACATGCCTCATTCCTAACTAATAAAAAATACTATCAACTGGGACAGACCTATCTTTTCCCTTTGCCTTTGCCTTTCAGCCTTCCCCAATCTCTCTTAATTTACCATTCCCAGAACGACTGCACCACTGTGTCTAGTTACATGCCTCATTCCTAACTAATAAAAAATACTATCAACCGGGACAGACCTATCTTTTCCCTTTGCCTTTGCCTTTCAGCCTTCCCCAATCTTCTCTCTTAATTTACCATTCCCAGAACGGAAGCAACTATCTTGTCATGAATGACAACACGGTTTAACAATGGTGCTGAAGAAAGAGATTCCAGATCCCCAAAGACATAATTAATTATTTGTGCCAGTACCGCGATGCTTTTATCAGAACATCTTTTTACCTGCGTGAAAATAAAAATTGTTTTTTCCAAAGTTGTGTATTAATACAGACAATACAGTAACCTTGTTAAAATTTAAAAAAAGACCACAGAGGTATCTGGAATTAAATGTTTTACATTGGATGTACAAGTTTGTATAGGAACATAGAAAAAAGGAGGGATAGAAGAGGAATGTTGAGAAAATGTGCTTAGGCAGATATGCCAAAACTGACGTCACTGAAAGCAGTGATCAGAGAAGCAAGAAAGAAATTACAACATTTCGGTATTAGAAATCTAGAGTTTTCAGAGAGGGGAAGTTACCAATTTTAAATACTAAATGAAGCACTTGAGATTTTGCCACTGGGTCTTATAGTTACTGATAAGATTAGCACTAATTTATTAAGAAACAAAATATGAAAGTTTATGGTGAAAGAGACAATAGTTGTAGTTTTGTTAACACTAAAGGGTTATAAGATACGCAAATGAATGTAGTTCTACACCTGTGGAAGTATGTAATATGGAGATACAAATTTTAAGGGTGCATGCATAAGGATGCACCCTTGTGACTCAGGTGACTGAGACATTGGTGTACAAATCACATACATCCCAAGGACCTGGGTTCAAGACCCAGGACCAGGATGAAAAACCAAAATGAATGAACAAATAAAGATGTTTCTTCCTCCTCTTCCTTCCTAAATGGTTCCTCCTCCCTCTTCCATCATGCCTTTAAAAAACAATTTAAAAAATTAATATTACTACATAGACCTATAATTGGCTTTGAGGGGGTTGGCTAGGATTACATAAGGAAAATTGATGGCGTAAAAGACCTCTGATTATGAAGACCAATATTTAAAGGTAGGATAAAACAAGGAACCTTAATAGATTAAAGGAAAACCAGGAAGATGAGCTTTGCCAACCAAACAAGTTTTAAGAAGGAAGGTAAAGTCAGTTTTTTTATATGCCACTTAGAGATCAAATTAAATAAAATCTTAGAAAGTGAACTTATCATATAACAACATAAAGATTATTGACTGACCTTAGTTGTAAATGAGGATAGGTGCTATGTTGGAATGGGTTTAGAGAAGACTAAGTATATGCATGTTTGAATAGTAAGAAAAAGGGTAGTGTCTAGAGAGAAATTTGGTCAAGAGAAAAATGAGAAAATATGTTTAAATTCTAATTATAATCTATCCAGGATGGAGACATTAAGTAGGCAGGCACAGGAAGAGTCAATACCATAAAGTTCCTGAGAAGGTATCTAGAGCACAAACAGGATTGGTTTGCTATAAGAAGGGATACCTCTAGCATGCCCTGCTGGCCAGCGAATAAGGCCACTGGATGCAGTTCATATACATCCCAAACTGGGAGTCAAGATGGTGACCTAGTAGGAGCAAGAGTCACATCCTCGCGCAGATCAACTAAGAATTCCCCTGTGCTGCAGAAACAAACACTGCGGGAAAGGAGGCACAGAGGCTATAGAGGTAACAGCAATCACAACCACAAAGGGTAGGTGAAAACAGTTCAGAGCAGAGTAGCTTTGGGGAACATGGGTAGAAACAGGGCTCCTGCAGAGTCGCTCCAAAAGCAGCAGATTGCTCACCCAGCTGGATCAGGACATGGAGCCAGGGGAGATGGTCTTGGTGCAGGAAATAAGGAGGACCGGTGCCCTGGTGGTCTCAGCTGGACCCCATGTGGTGAAATTACACCAGGCGCCTCCATAACCAGAAGGCAGCTAGGGGAATTCCTCCTCACACACCCTCTCACTACATACATCCTCAAGGATCCAGGTTCAAGACCTGGGGCGAAGGGTAACAACCAAAATGAATAAATAAAATATATTTTTTTCTTTTTTTGAAGAAAACACAGGCAGGAATGAAGTCAAGCAGAGGTAAACACTTTATTTTTCATTTTAAATGTTGATCTTGGTTGTTACTGTCGGTACCTGGGCACGAAATTGGTTTGTATTGGACTGTGCCCAACGTCTACTCCACCAGGGTGCGACAAGATAAATGTTTCTTCCTCCTCCTCTTCCTGCCTGCCTACCTACTCACCTTCATTCCTGCCTGTATCTTTCCTTTAAAAAATAAATGAAGGCAGGAAGTATAATTCTGCCATTCTCTTAAAAGGAATTGGGGAATGCATGGGTTGATTTTAATTGCCTACTTATTTATATCCAAGTTGATTGAGCTATCCTCAAAGTATCTGAACCATACCAATGTTATTTTTGTTTTGTTTTTTAAAAGCTCTTTCTTGCCCAGTTTGGCAGATATTGCTAGTTTATAACTGGACATACATTTCCTCCTCCTTTACTAATAGAGCGCCAGTTTTGCTTAGAGTAGGAATGTGACCAGTTACAAAAGTTCTTATCTAAGCCTCCATGTAGTCAAAAGTAGTCAAAAAATACATAGATTTGAACTGTAAACTTCATAGTAAGATCTGCTGAGAGTAGAGTATGACTGATAGAGAATTTGGGGAAGATCAGCGTATGTGTGAGTCTTCCCAAGTTATCAGCAGGACCTTAAATGGAGAAGACAGAATAAACAGCAAGTTAAGTAAATAAGGAGAGTTCAGTTGTACAGAAGGTAACAGAGATGAGTGTTGTATAACTAGGTGTTACGAGCTTCAAAGAAGGAGGTGTTTTTAAAAGAGGCTGTAATTATCAGAAATACTGGGGAGCAAGCACAACATTGATCCAACTTTCCAACCTGTAGATGGAGTGCATGGCAGTAAAAAGCCCTTCTTTGATGTGATTACTGTTTCGTAGTTTTCCAGGGAACAGCTAACTTTAATGCGTGGAAATGAAGGAAATCTTTACTGAAGTTATGGAGGATATGAAGGAGTTTAACATTTCAGAATCTCAGAGAACAGCCTCTGTTTTATGTCATTGCCACTTGAGAGTGTAATGCTGTTTCTGTGGGTGTTCAATCAGATGACAGCCAGTTCATGACTGAGTTTGGGTCACATAGTCCTAAGGCCAAGCCTTCAGATTCTACCCATAGACCCATAATAACCAGAAGCTGATTTCCAATTCAGAACAGCTGAAGATAAAGGGGGCCTGGCTTTACTCCCAGACTCTAGGGATCTGTGCTATATTTCTTATATTGGAGATTGACACAGCATGACACAGCATGTTTGCCACAGCCACTCCAGCGCCACTGGCACCATTGAGCATGCTGAACCACTGGGCTTCGATGACAGGGAACCTTGAACTACAGGCTGTTCTTAATGCAGAACTCTTTCTTGTTCCAGGGGCCACAGAAACTAGTATTCTTAAGGGTTAGCTAGGAAATGGGTCAGGTCAGCATGCCCACAAATGGAATGTTTTCCAAAATCCCCCCCAAAAAAATAGGGTACTTTTCTTCTTTTTTGGGAATGAGTGATACAAAGTGCTATAATTTAATTCTATTTCCTTTCTTAACTGTAGTTCCATGAAAGAATTAAACTGTAATTTACTTAGATATCCATTATATGTAATGATTTAACTTCTGTGTATCTAGAATGACTCATTATGGACCATCTGTGGGAGACTTTAAATAGTCATTTATATTATTTTGTATTGTTTTAAATGAGAAAGAAAAGCAATGTATCTCAATATGCTCCAGATCACTGAACCCTAGAGATCATGTGGCAGTTCCCTAAATTTCATGGGGTTTACTATTCACTCATTACCCTGAGGCAGGCATGTCTTTTTAAAAGTTTATTTGAGCAAAAATAAATCTATGTTGGGAAGGCCAAACCAGAAGTAGGAGCACACTTGGCACATGTCTTAAAGTACTTTCAGAGAACCGGGTACACTTCCTGCTCTATAGGTCAAGTGAACACACTTGTCATTTATCTTGAACTAGTGTGGTCTATAGGGTAGCAAGATGATTCAGGTCCCTCTACAACATCATGACAACACAGAAAACTTGAGCTTAGGCTATAAAAGTATATTATCCCTACCCACATTAGTGCAAATAGATTTGATTTAATGATGAAAACAGAGAAGTATTTATCATGTCAGTAGGGACACATGATGTAAAAGTTATGTCGATTTGCTCCAAAAATGGTACCACATCTAGACTGTCAGTGTTACTGGCATCCTCACCTGATTAACTTCACAATAATCTACTGTTATTCTCAAGGTCCCAGTTGATTTTCACACTAGCCAAACAGGCAAGATAAATGGGGATGTGGGGTTCACAGTCTCACATCTCAATTTTTTTTTAAAGTAAAGAAGGTAGGAGTAAAGGCAGGCAGCAGGAAGGAAGAGGAGGAAGCATCTAATTTTTTGTTTCCCCCAGTCCTGGGCCATGAGCCACAAGGGCATGCCACATCTCAAATATTCGATGGTGGCACTAATCTAATATTCCCAATTTTTATGGTACTTTCAGGATTCTGCTAGTTCTAAGTGTATCTATTCTTATATATCCTAAGTTAAGAAATACCCATATATTGGATCTGTGATCCTATTGGGTACACTGTGAGATAGATTCATATTAAGACTCCCATCTATCTCCTAAGTTCCATAGGTCCCCACTCTGAACATAAGGGATGAATCCCAGTTCAGAGTTAGTATTTAATACCCAGTAGACCTGGGCATTTTCTCTCCTTCTGTGCACAATTACCCTTGTAAATGGCAGCAGTTCTTTTGGGGAAAATTCAGCATACATATCCATGCCCTAGTTACAGCTCTTCTCAAAGGGACTCAATTACCTGGGTTCAGAAGCTTTAGGACTGAACTGGCTTTAATCTGGGAGCTGAGTCAAGGGTATGCACCTGTACCTAACCATCTATTTAATTTCTGAGGAACCCCATACTCTTTAGCCACTGCATGGACCCGTATAGTTAAAACTCTGGTTACCACTCAATTTCTGGGATTATTACATTAATTGTACTCAGTCTCTAGAATATCAAGATTCCATTATCCCTACTGAAACTGGGATTCTACTTTCATTGTAACACCTCCCCATGTCGTCTATACTTGGAAAGGAGAAGTCACACAGAACTTTTCAAGGATAGTAGTGCATACTTCACTAATGTGTTTCTTAATTCATTGAAAGGTATGTGTTTTGAGCTTTCTCAGACCAGCAGGATTTCTGAGCAAATCTGAGATATGCTGAGCAAATAAATGCACATACTAGACCCAATGTATTTCCATCACCCTCTAAAGCAAATACTTTCAACATTAGCTGCTTCAATCAGAAGCTGGAGGACAAGGCCCACTGATGTAACACAAGGACTAACATTTTTTTTCTGTAAAGAACTAGACAGTAAATATTTTAGCTTTGTGGGCACTATGGTCTGCTACAACTATTTAATTCTGCTATATTAGCAGGAAAGCAGTCACTGACAATAAAAAATGAATGGCTGGCTTGTGAGCCATAGCTGATTAGCTCAATGTAATTCATACAGGGTATAAATACCGTATTTACGGAGCAGGATGGAGTGTAGATTTGGAGCATAAAATGGAAGCTATTTTATATACCCATAAAATATCAATTTAGAAGGGACTTCTGGTCAAGATGGCAACCTGGCAGGAGCAACATTCAAGTCCTCCCCACAGAGCACCTAGGAATTCACCTATTTTTCAGAAACAAACACTGATGAAAAGCAGGCACAGGGGCTAGAGAGATGCAGCAACAATCACAACCATGAAGGGTTGGCGAAAACATCAATGTTCAGTGCTACACTACAGATTTAACCTCAGAATTCAGGCCACAGCAGAGGGGTGGAACTGTAAAAAGAATCGGGCTCCCCAGAAGGCCTAATAATATTTGCATCATAGGGGTACCAGAAGGAGAGAAAAGGGGCAGAAACTGTATTTGAAGAAATAATAGCTGACAATTTCCCCAACCTGAAGAATGAAACAAGCCTCCAGACCCAGGAAGCTCAGAGTCCCTGATAAAAGAAACTCAAGCAGACCTACACCTAGATACACTGTCAGCAAAATGTCAAAAATACAAGATAAAGAATCTTAAAAACAGCCAGAGAAAAATGAGTCATATACAAAGGAGTCCCCATAAGATTATCAACAAATTTCTCAATGAAAACTGTACAGGCCAGAAGGGAATGGCATGGTATATTCAAACTGCTGAAAGAAAAGGATTTTCAGCCTAGGATATTATTCCCTGTGAGATTATCATTCAGACCTGAAGAAACGATAAAAGGCTTTTCTGATAAGCAAAAGTTAAAGGAATTTATCACCACAGTCAATAACACAAAAGATACCAAAAAATGTTACACCAAGTATAAAGAACTCCACTTAAAAACAGTAAGACAGCAAATATAAAAAGTGGGAGAACAAAAATGTGGTTGGTTAAAATGAGTGGAAGACTAATCTGCTTTTAAATGAAAACAGGAAATAAACAGAATTTTTAATGCTAACTTCAGGGTAACCTCAAGATACATTTCCAGGAAGAAAGCAAACAAAATGGGAAACCAGTCAAAATATAACTACACCAAACCCATTTAAGAAGAGAAAGAGAAGAACAAAGGTACTGTCTAGAACAAGATACAGAAAACAAATTACAAAATGACAATAAAAAATTGGAGATTAAACAATTAACTAATTGGAGATTAAACAATATGCTTCTCAATGACATTTGTGTAAATGAGGAAATCAAAGAGGAACTTAAAAAAATACTTGTCTCTTCAACAAATGGTGTTGGGAAAACTGGACAGCCGCATGCAAAAGAATGAAGCTAGACCACTCTCTAACACCATTCACAAAAATTAACTCAAAATGGATTAGAGACTTGGACATAAGACCAGAAGCCATTAAATTCTTGGAAGAAAACATAGGAAAGACTTTCCATGACAATCAACCTTAGGGAGGCCTTTGGAGACTCAGCTTCAGCATCAAGCGAAACAAAAGAAAAATGAACTAGGACAGCATCAAACTAAAAAGCTTCTTCACAGTGAAAGAAAACGTCACCAATGCAAAAAGATAACCTAATATCTGGAAGAAGATATTTACATTTCATATTTCTGACAAAGGCTTAATGTCTAATATACATGAGATCTCATAAAACTCAGTAACAGACATTCCAATAAAAAAAAAAGTGGAAGAGAAATTAGAGACATTTTTCTGAAGAGAATATACAGATGGCCAACAAGCACTTGAAAAGATCTCCCTACTCAATGGCTAGCAGAGAAATGCAAATCAAAGTAGTATCACCTTACACCTGAGACATCACCTATTATCCAAAAGCCTGGAAACAAATGTTGGTGAGACTATGGAGAAAGGCAACACTTTTACACTGCTGGTAGGAGTGCAAATTGGTACAACCCTCATGGAAAACAGTATGTAGATTCCTCAAACAGTTGAAGATGGAAATCCCATATGATCCCTACATCCCACTTCTGGGTGTTTACCCCCCAAATATAAAAACACTAATTCACACTTACGCAACTTCATGTTTATTCCAACCCTATTTACAATACTTAAGAACAAGAAACTACCTTAAGTGCCCAATGTCAGATAAATGGATTAAAAAAAAAAGTGGTATATATACACAATAGAATACTACTCAGTGCTTAGAAGAGATGAAATCCTCTCATTTGAATCAACATGGATGGATCTAGAAGGGATTATGCTAAGTGAAATAATCAGAAGAGGATAGATATCAGATCACCTCACTGATAGGTGGAATAAGAATAGATGAAGGAGCAGATGAAAGAGAACCAATCCTTAGATGCCGGCAGTAGAACTGAGATTACCAACAGGGATTAGGACAGGGCAGGCAAGTGATGGCGGAGCCCACTGGACAATGGTAAACAACACGTGATTTGGTGGAGGACAGGGTGTGTTGACATATATCTGAGGAATGGGGAAACAGTACATATCAGGAACCTACCGAGTTTAATTTGCAAAATAAAACTTATTGCAGTAAAAAACAGCAAAAATATATCAATTTCGATAATTGTTTTTCATGTATTCCCTACCATTACTGACAGCCTCATTTCCACCAGTGCCTGTCATTCTAGAAAGCAAATTAGACACTAAATGCCCATATAAATCAAGGAATGCTTCTCATCAGTGTTTTAGATTGCAGATAAACCGCCTAAACAACTCTTAATGGAAAATTGGGAAGCTTCAAAATGTGTACAAAAATTACCTGGTTGCACGTTTGAGGAATTACAGTCCTTGATAATAAATTGAGAACTCTAGCATATGTAAGTTCTACCTCCTCAAAATGATTTATGAGGCGAGCCCTGGTGGCCTAGGTTAAACCAGTTTCAGTTCACATGCATCCCAAGGGCCATGGTTCAAGACCTGTGGGAGAGGAGACAAATGATGAACTAAATAAAGTAACGTGCTTCTACCTCCTCTGTCTTCCTGCCTGCCTGCCTGCCTACTCACCTTCATTCCTCCCTGTATCCTTAAAAAAAAAAACCCCAAAAACATGAAATAGTTATCTAAGAACAGCTTCAAGAGACATGCTCTCAATGCAGCAACATATTAATGTTCACTTTTATCCATATTACCTACTTTCTATAAAATGGCTTACATTCCAAATAAAAACAAATTCACCCAGATTTTGTGAACTTTATCAGCTCAACAGCTAATACTAGAGCAGTTTTAATTACATGCTCATAAAAGAAATACTATCATAAACAAGAGGAAAACCATCTTGACTGACATTTTCTCTGGACTAAGAAATGTCTACTCAGATTCAAAGATAAACATGAGTTAGTTTAACTTAAAACACAAACTGTCTCAAATTTAAAGCCATAGGAGACCTAAAGATGTTTCTATAATTATGTCTGTATATTTCTACAGAAGCACATTCGTCTTCATTGTTGTTATCAGTATTGTGGTAGTTGCAGTTTCAGAATTACATACTGAAAAAATTCAGCAAGTGCAAGATTTACTATTAATCAGATTTATTCATAGTTCCTTTTCTGAATTTGCTTTTAAAAAACGACACCCCCACAAAAAAATTTCCCATATTGATTCTCTCCAATATGACTCTTCCAAACTCTTAAGATTTGCCACACTTGTTAAATGATAGTTTCTGCCTAATATAATTCTGTGGGTGTGAAATATTTCAGAACGTCACCCTATTTCAGTTTATTTCAAAGACTACTTTGTCTCCTCAAAGAGTATTCAACAATTTAATAAATATTCCATGGTACACAAAGGCATTGGTAAGTCACTGTGTCTGTATGACTTTGCTTCAACATGAATTGCTGATGTCCAGGAAAAAGTGAACATTTCCCCATGCATTCTCTCCTGATTGAGGGCATAGATGCAGTATAAGGACTAACAGAAAATTAAGAGCTGTCTTATGTTTATTAGCTATGTAGCCTTTCCTGGTAGAAAATATAAATGTAGAATATGGGAATCCTACCAGATGAAGTAGCTTCTCTATTGAATGATTTCATCTTCTGATATTACCAAATGAATGTATTAACGGATTTCCCACATATTCCTAGGAATTTTTCTCTACAATGCTGAACTAAGTATGAATCACATTTCTTCATATTAAACATTCACATAAGGCTCTTTTCCAAGAGTCTCTAAAGTCAAAATAAGGCAACAGCTGCTATTTTTGAAAAAATACAATCAGCACAGTCTGGTGGCTCAGTCAGTGGCTGAGGTGTAATACAGGTAAAGACCAAGGACCAAGGTTTGTGACCCAGGACAAGGGGGGGACAACTAAAATGGAAAAATAAAAATGCTTTTTATTCCACTCGTTCTTCTTCGTGCCTATCTGCCTTCCTTCCTCTTTAAAAAGAACCAAAACTATATTCTTAGATTTTCTTTATGGTGTGCATTCCCTGGTGTTCCTTAAGGAATAAGTGGTAATTAAATGACTTTTCATATTCATAGAGGTTCTCTAGAGTGTGTGTTTTCTGATGTTTAGCAAGGTTTGAACTCCAGCTGAAGGACTTATTGCATACCTTACACATATAGGGTTTCTCTCCAGTATGAGTTATCTGATGTAGAATAAGGGAAAAACTCCGACTGAACGTTTTGTCACATTTGGTACAAGCATAAGGTTTTTCTCCAGTATGAATTTTCACATGCTGTGTAAGGGATGCATGCCATGTGAAAACTTTACCACATTCATCACATTCGTAGAGCTTTTCTCCAGCATGAATTCTCTGATGTTTAATCAGGAATGAGTGGCAACGGAAGGCTTTACTACACTCATTACATTCATAAGGGGTTTTGGTACTATGGATGCCCTGATGTCGAGTAAGATGTGAAGAACGACGAAATGTCTTCCCACATTCAATGCATTCATAAGGTTTCTCTCCAGTATGTGTAATCTGATGGCGAATGAGTTCTGAGCCACTGCTAAAGGCTTTCCCACATTTCCGACATATATATTGTTTCTTTCCTATGTGAATTCTCTGATGTCGAGTGAGATTTGAAGCACGGCTAAAAGCCTTTCCACATTCAGTACATTCATAGGGCTTCTCTCCAGTATGTGTTCGCTGGTGTTCAATGAGGAATGAAAGGTAACTGAATGTTTTATTACAATCCTTACACTCATGGGGTTTCTTTCCAGTATGTATCATCTGATGTTTCACAAGGTTTGATATCTGGCTGAAGGTTTTGCCACAATCCTTACAAACATACGGTTTCTCTCCAGTATGAGTTCTTTGATGTAACACAAGAGAAAATCGCCGACTAAAAGTTTTTCCACATTCATGGCACCCATAGGGCCTCTCCACAGTACTCATACTCATATGTTGAGACAGAGTTTTTTGATGAGAGACTGTTACTTGCGTGATACATCCCTGATTTCCATGCAGAATCTCAGTATCATCCTCACATTTCCAGACTCCTTTAAAATTGGAATACTCAGGGCCTTGGCTTAGAATCCTTTCCATTATCAAATACCGGGATGAGTCATCTTCATGTATGATATTTTTTGGGGAAAACTCTTTGATCTCACCATTTGATTCTGAAATTGAAATAACAGTAAATGTTTCCTTTTTTCTGTATGAACTAAAATAAAAGCTACTCTCCTATTTAATAAGAATTAAATTGAAAAAAACCTTAGCATTGCATGACTTTAGTAAGTTATTCTATGACTTTGAAATCTCAGTAATATGCCCAGAAATTCAGTAGACATCAGAGAGATATAGCTGACTAAGAAGAAAGACTAAATACAAATAACTGAAGGTGAGGTGAGAATAAGAACTATCAGGAAGATAACTAATTGGGAAAGATAGGTTATTTGTCTTCCTCACCTCCACTTAAGCTCTATTTGCTGCCAGAATTAACTGAAAATGACTATTTCATACTGTTAACATAGTTAAAGGAAGGCATGTCATGGCAGAGTTGTGGTCTGGTTAGCTGCCTCTGGCTGGTACAATCCATTTACATTCCAAGGAACCAGTTTATGTCCCAGGGCCAGGGGAAACCACCAAGATGAAAAACTAAATAAAATAACCTTCTCTCTTCCTGCCTGCCTACCTACTCACCTTCATTCCTGCTTGTTGTACCTTTCCTTTAAAAAAATGACAGGTATTCCTCAGGTCCCACAAGGATCTCAGACTGTTCTCTTAGGACCTTTGGAACATCTTACAGTCACTTATTCTAAGTAGATAAATAAATGAATGGTTTCTCTGAAAAAGTTTTTTATGATCCTCTCCTAACTTGACTTTCCAGAGTAATATCTGAAATTCAGCTGGAGTAACAGTGTCTTTCCATCAGATGCTGTTGATAAACACAGGCCCTGATTTTCTCCAGGCTAAATTTTAGGTATGGTCTTTTGTCTTTTTTTTTTTTTTTTTTTTTTGAGACACAATTTTATAATACTAGTAGTCCCTCCTTATCTACAGGAGCTATTCCCAAACACCCAGCAGATGCCTTTGAAACCTCAGATAGTACTGAATCATATGTGTGTGTCTGTGTATATCCACACACAGACACACACACACATATATCTATATGTATTATGTATATACCTATTATAAACTTTGTAAGTCAAGAAATTAACATCAATAACATAATAAAATATATACAAATATACAATATGAATTTATGACTGTGAAAGTTCTCTCACTCAAAATATCTTATTTTAATACTTTCAGACTGCAGTTGACTGTATGTAACTAAAACTGCAGAAAGCGAAATTGCAGGTAAGGGGGAACTACTATAACATAAAGGTTTTTTTTTTAATTCTCTCATATCTTTATTATTAGGAAATACACACAAGTATGTAGGGGCAAAAAGTCATGATAAATACAACTTATTCTCAAATGTTTCAGGGAAAAATTTATATACCAAATCAAAATAAACGGGCAAAATGTTAACGACAGATGAGTGTGAGTAAAATAAATACGGATATTCTTTGTATTATTGAAACTTTTCTGGAGATTTAAATTTATTTCCAAGTAACACATTACAAAAATAATTTTTACCTAAAACACATTTTGACACTTATTTTGGGGGGAGGGAACATTCTATTTTATCACTGTTAAGTAACGAATTAAGATATATCATTACACATGGCAGACACATAATAATGAATGATTAGTATAGGGGAGGAAGTGAAATGGCTGTTAAGAAAATACCTCAATAAAAGGAAAAACTTAAATTCCTCTCCTGCCTCTTTTATAACCCAATTCCATACCTACTGAGTAACTCAGTGAGAGCCCTACAGATATAAGCTGAAAAATGTCTTCTAGAGCTGACACTATAAATAAGCAGATAAAGAAGAAAATAAATAACATAAAACATGAACTTAAGTTTATTGTATCTAGAGTAAAAATTGCATAATTAATTGTAGGTAAGGTATGAAAATTCACTGCAATAAAGGATTCATCTAGAAAGGTTTCACTAAGGAATCTGTTGAGAACCAAAATAGAGTATGAAATACACACATGAATCTGGATATTATTTCATATTAGGAAAAGCTATTGGCATTAAGTATAGATTTTGTATATTATGATTTCTCAGACCAATGAAAATAAACATGAAAAGCAAAACTAAGAACATAGGGTTCAAAATGTAAGTAGAATGCTAATTATACACCCTTTACACCTCCCTTCCACCCTCAGAATCACTTCATCTCTGCCTATTACCGTCTCTGTCTATATTCTTTAGTGGATGGCAAATGGACTTCAAAAAGACTAATTATTATACTTACTAAAGTCTACAGAGGCACATGCCCTTGTAGAGTAGTGGTTAGGTTAATTGCCTCCTAAAGACACAAGCCACATACCCCTGATTCAAGTCCTGGTCCTGGGAGAAATAACAAAATAAAAATAAAGTGCTTCTTTCTCCTCTCTCTTTCTGCCTGGGCCTTTCCTTTAAAAAAAAAGGAAAAAAAAGTCCTTCAGAGGCGCACCTGGTGGAGTCGTGGTTTGGTCAGCAGCCTTCAACCAAGAACACAGTCCACGTACATCCTAGAGACCCGTGTTTTCCTGGGCTAGGGTGAACAACCAAGATGAACAACTAAAAATAGGGTAAGTAAAGTGCTTCTACAAAAAAAAAAAAAAGCCTACAGAAATACAAGGGTTAATTCTTAGTATAACAAAGATTTCCCATGATGTCAAATTTTTAGATGTATTTACTCTTTCCCAAGAAAAAACACCAATGTGTCATCAGTATTATTTAAGATCACTAACAATATATTTAATGTAGTAAATTCAAGAAAAACAAGTATAAAAACTAGATTTAAAAACTCATTACAGGGAAACTTCTGGTTTCTGGCCCAACACATAAAAGAGCTCAGAAGTTGCCACTCTATCCTAATAAAAGCAGAACTGAAAAATCACCAACTCTTAGATCTGTCAGATAAGTGAGGTCACAGGGCAAACTAACGTTCCCAAAATTTAAGCTAGTATATTGGTATGAAAATACTTCAACTATGTAGAAAATGTCCTTATACTTTATACATGACAGTGAAGTGAAACGTCAAGCTAACTGTAATTTACTTAATTCTGTCAAAAGTGATGAGGTGAGGGAAATACCCAACCTGTACTTATTCTCTCAGGTATGCAGCCCATTAGTCTTTTTTTTTTTTTCACATTCTCCCCTATATCCTCCTGGAGGTATCTATAGTGTGGAAAAAAATGACCACCACTCTCTTTAAAGCCAGAAATATTTGCATGGCACCTTCTCTTGTTCCCTCATCAGTCCTTCCAAGGTGCTTCTCCTCCTTTAAGTATTCTGCCTATCATCGCGATAGGAATACACTCTAAAGGTCAGTATACCTCCACTTAAGGTTTGCTTTACAATCAACTACAGGACTTATCATAAATACATATAACTTAGGCTGCATAGATCTCAGAATTTTCAAGGGTAGGGAATGGTCATATTCATTTTTTAAGAGATTCACCAGCATCTCTATTATCAACCTTCAGAGCACTTCTCAATCTCTTGGCATCAGTTTTTGCCTTTTTTTTTTTTTTTTTTTAAGGAAAGATGTAGGCAGGAAGGGGAGGAGGAAGACACACATTTTTATTTAGTTGCTCATCTTGGCTGTCCCCACTGGCTCCAAGACATGAATCCCAGATCTCGGGATATATATGGACTGTACGTAACCCCTACTCCAAAAGGATATGTATGCCTCTCTCTCTTTTTTTTTTTAAAGGAAAGGTACAGGCAGGAATGAAGGTTAAGTAGGCAAGCAGGCAGAGAGGAGGAAGAAATATTTTTATTTATTTTTATTTTAGTTGTTTATCGTGATTGTTCCCCCCAGTCCTAGGACACAAACCCAGTGGGTCCTGAGATGTATGTGGACTGCACTTGGCCAAAGATGGCAGACCTAACCATGACTCCACCAGGGTATGCCAGTTTTTGCTTCTTAATATAAGATCCTCGCATTTACATATCTAGTCTGAATTTTTTTCAAAGATATATTCCAATAGCCTGTTGAGTATCTTCACTTGGAAATACCCTTCTCTATTCAAATTAATTCACCTTTATTCAAAACCAATCCTTTTCCTGTCTTTTATGTTTCTATTACTATTACTCCTACCCAAATTATTCAGGCCTAAAACAGCAACTGTAAATTTCTTTTTCTCATCACCTAACTGCCAATTTGAGGACCTCTGATGTAAGTTATTTAAATACCTATTTTATCTCACTAGGACATCAGATCCTTCATAACTGTTATACTTTTATATGCCTTCTGCTCTCTGTAGTACCTAAAAAAGTCTTAACAAGATTAAAATTTCAATAAATAGTAAGAGAATGAAGAAATCCATCAGTTAACCAAAAAACAGTGTATTAATCTTTCTAAGATTGCTAAATAGAACCACCACAATAGAAAAAAATATCTCTTTTAATTTAGGCAATAAAAATATGCCAAATTCAAGAAAAGAAAAGAGGATAAACCAAAAAGAAATAAAGTTTAGAACCCAGTCAGAGCTAACAATGGAAAAAAAGGACACACCTATCTGTGAAAAAGTGGGGCAAAGTATAAGTGAGAATCAAAGGCTGACAAGTAAGTATGATGTAGTCTATTACGAAGCTGCAGGCAAGGTTTAATAGGCTCCATATCTCTATTATCTTTAATAAGGAATAACTTTCCAACCAATATATAAGAATGGCTTTCTTACTGCTAGTTTGGTTGTTATTTTGAAAGTTTTCCCCACCAGTTTCTAACTCACTTACCTGTAAATAGATCTCTTCTCACGTCTCTTTTCCTCAGTGAAGGCTCTTTCCCTTGCTCCAATAAAGAGATCACATCTGGTTTAGAAATGTTAAGACCTGCTTGCAGAAAATGAAATAAATTAAAAACCAGTTTTTGAATCCCCAGAAAAGAAGACCATTAGAGAAATGCCAGATAGAAGCTGACAGATATCTAAAATTGGGTAAAGTTGTAATCACCATCTTAAAAATTAATTAAAAAACAGAAATAACATACCTTCCCTCCGCCCCCAACTTTGGGACTACTCAATCGGATAATCAAGATCCATAACAGCCATTCTTAAGGTCAAATTCTGACTTAGCAGAGAGAAGATGGAATACTTACCCAGTGAGACCAGGTGACCATAGTTCTCCAACATTACATGTCTGTATAAATCTCTCTGAGCAGGCTGAAGACACTGCCATTCTTCCCAAGAGAAGTCTATGGCCACATCTTTGAATGTCACTGGTCCCTGAAATGACATAAAGATATCTGTACAACCAGTAGCTATATTCCCAAAAGCCCTGCTCAAGGAGTGAAATGAGTCCCACTGTGGAGGGTAAGCTGTATATGTAAGTAGAAGCAGTGGGAGTTTTCAGAATTCTGAGTAATTAAGAGCATAACTAAGAGCCTAGCTGTTTTTGTTTTGTTGTATGTTGGAAAAAAGGAGGAAAAATAGTGTGATTTGTTCTGAAATAATTTATAATGTTGTAAAAAGTAACAGACTGTAAGTGTGGACAAAGTGGATTTATGGCTTTTGTTGTAAAAATTTTTAAGTTTTTGTAACTTTATGAACAGTGAAAACATAGGTTTGTGTTAATAAGTTATGTATATACTCCTTAGTAGCAATCTATTTTAATATGATAGGGCAAGACTTTCTTCATGGTAACAACTGGCTGCAGTAGTAGAGAGGAGCAGCACTCTTGAAATGAGGTATATTCTCCCAAATTTATCACAGTCCTCCCCATTCCCGAAGAAATTGCTATGAAGGCACACCCTGGTGGAGGAGCAGTTAGGTCAATTGCCTTCAAAGGAGCACAGGCCACATACCCCTGGATTCAAGTTTCAGATCTCAGGGAAAATAACCAGTGTGAACAACTAAATAAAAATAAAAAATGCATCTCCTTCTCTCTGCCTGTCTACTTACCTACTCGCCTTCATTCCTATCTGCACCTTTCCTTAAAAAAAAAGAAAGACATTGCTATGAAACTTAGAGGCAATTTTAGCAATGTCATAGAGCAACGAGGATAAGCAATAAAGCACAAACAGTAAATGTAAAATGTAGGACGGAATCTAGAGCTCTTTTACTTAGGGTTAGGGAGAGTAAGTTCTGCTTTGTAGCTTGGTTTTGCATCACTGGAGTGTCCATATAACCATTTGGCATGAACATGAAAAGCCCCAAGCTAGTAGTACCCCTCTGACACTTTACAGTTTTACATTTTTTCGTAAAGAGATAAAACGGTGGGATATGCAGCACAGACGGAAACTGATTCACCAGTAAAACTCTCTAGAAGATAAATACGGCAAAAAGTAGGGTAGAAAAGTATAAGTAAAAATAGAGGAACTAATCTGGCATGATTGAAATTATCTCCCAACTCTGTGAAGCACAACTGCCAGCCAGGAACCAAAACAAAAATAATCTGTGTCCCTGGTTAAAAAAACCTTAATGTCATGTCTGAAAATGAGCTCTAAGAGGTCAAAGATTTTGTCTTGCTGTCTTAAGCATACCCCAAATCTAGCCTAGGGTCATACATTAAAATCACTGGAGGGGAGGGGTGGGGAGACCTATTAAAACACACAGCTCAGTGGCACATCCAAAGTCTCCGATTCAAAAGGTCTGAGGTGGGGTTAGTGAATACCCATTTCTAACAAATTCTCAGGTGATTCTGTTACTGTTGCTCTAAAGATCACACTTTGACCACTGAAACACGTGCTGAAAGTAGATTCAAGCAAATATGAGTGAGTGAAGGGCAAGCAGCTGGACCAAGGAGTAAAGCACTCCTCATTTTAATACTGGGACAAAGCAAAGACAACAAAGCAGTTGGCTCCCTGCCTGCTTACCCAACAGGCCTGCAGGTCAGAAACCCTACCCACTTCGGGAGAGCCTCTTAGGTTTTAAGGAGAAACAGGGGCAGGAAGTTTCGGAAGAATAACAGTCTATGTTGCTACGTCCTGAAAAACAAGGCTGCATTTAAATAAAAAGGAGCCAGCAGCTTACCTGAGACATGGCTCAATGCGGGGACCGAGGAAAACAGGAGCGTGTAAAATCGCTGAGCTAGCAGGGAGAGAAAGGAGTCCTGAGGGCGCGGACCGCGCCACCGGGTCCCGCGCTGGGGAGTCCCGGAGTTCCACATCCCCCACTTCTCAGTCAGGAAGCCCGGAACTAACCAACACCCCCAACACCTCCAGAGAGGGGGCACAGACGGCCCGTTTCCGCTGCGCTTTGGCCGGGTGGGTGAAGCTCCGGACTCCGCCGCGGGGAAGAAGGGCCGCTCTATCTACCTCTAGCCCAGAGCAGGCCCGACTCTGACTCCGCGCTCGGCAGCCCGCTGCTCGCGCCGCGCGCTAAGCGCGCCCTCCCAGGACGCGGGCCTCACACACTACACCTCGCAGCGCCGCACACGCCTCCGCGCGTGGGAGGAAGTGCCACCCCCACAAACACTCACACCCCCAATTCTACAACTTCCAAAAGGCACCGCGGCTTCCGCTTGTGGGAGGAAGTGCCCCATCAAGCAAACGCACACGCGCGCACACGCACTACACCTCCCAGAAAGCCCCGCGGCCGCCGGGCCTCACGCACTACACCTCCCAGAAGACCTCGCGGCCGCAGCGCCAGCACTGAGACTCGGGCCTTACGTATACAGCTCCCAGAAAGCACCGCGGCCGCAGCGCCCGCACGGAGACTTGAGCCTCACTTATACACGTCACAGAAGACCTTGCGGCCGCAGCGCCAGCAAGGAAACACGGGCCTCACGCATTACACCTCCCAGAAGGCGTCGCGCTCAAAGTCCCACAGCGTTGACCGGGTCCTCACCCCCAACCTTTGCAGAACTGTCCGGAGCCTGCGCTTCAAAGACCTTCAGTTTTCGACAGGTGTTGTAACCGGATTCCCTTCTTTGAACTAGTGTGATTGCCGAACGCGGAGCGACATAGCTGCGGGGAACCAAGGCGGTGAGCTCGGACGCTCCAGTCGTCTGATGTGATCCGAGAACGCATCCCCTGCCTGGGGTGATCCGACTCCTTGTTTCCCCTGGCACGGAAAGATAGAGTGACCTTAAGGCCGCCTTTCTCGATGCTCTGTGTGCCACTCCGTCCTGAGCTCATAGGGAAGGTTTGGCGAGCAAGGTACATTAAGGGTCATGGGGGTGAAATACTATATATGATTGGGAAAGAGTCTGCCCACTAAATTAGTGAACATTGTACCAGGTAGACGGAACGGTTTTAGAAAAAAGGGCGGCAAGAAAGAAAAGGGGTTCTTTATAGAGGAAGAAAGAAATTCACTAATTTGGTGAAGAGATGAGACTGCATAAGTAAGCAAGGTCTTGTGAAGGAATGTGCTTGTTCAGTGAGCATTGAGAGCTGAAGAACTGACAAAATCATGTCTGCCTTCTAGTGCCTTATATTACAGTGAACTGAAGGACCCAGCAAGGCCAACAAAAGAAATAATTGTTCTGGAGTGTGTGAGCGTTGGAGATTGATTCAAAAACAATTTAAAGGAAGAATCTAAAGGACCCAGTAACGAATTAATATGACAGAGAGGAGAGAAGAGGTAGATTTCTTGCTTAAATATTTCCAGTTGTGCCCTGGTGGCCTAGCGGATAAGGCCCCCGGATGAAGTCCACATACATCCCAAGGACCCAGGTTCCAGACTTGGAACCAGAGGGGAACAACCAAGATGAACAACTAAATAAAATAAAGGTTTTTTTCTCCTCTGTCTGCCTACCAGCACCTTTCCTTTAAAAATGAAAAGAAAGTAATATTTCCAGAAATTCATTCTGGATAGCCCAGGTGTCAGTGCCTAAGCAAACAAGAAGCCTGCGGCCAGCCTAGGCAGTGGCTACATTCTTGAGCATCTGGACTTGCCACCCTGGTTCCCAGTAGCTTGGCCCCTCCACATTCTGCAATCGCAGTGATCCAAAGACGAGTTTTGTTGCTATAGTTATGAGAAACTGAAGGGCTTTGACTGAAGTGCTGGCGCAGTTCTGCAAGAGTTAGGGTGTGAGGCCCAGCTCTCTGTCGTGCTGCAAAAGGCATGGGACTCGAACCCAGGAGTATGTGGCCTGTACAGTTTAGAAGGTGACTGACCAACTGCTACTCTACCAGAGTGCACCAGACATTCTTTAAAATCTCTTCTACCATTATGTTTTTACTCTCATAACTTCAACTTCTATGTCTACTAGAGATCATTTTTGCCCAGATCTCTTGATTAATCATTTCTTTTCACTACGATGATGAATACAGGAAAAGAAACAAAAGAAGTCAAGAAATGTATTTGAGGACATGGTGAGATTGATATGTGTGTTTAATCCTAACTATTAATCTTGTCCAAATTATTACTGCTACCTGGAATCTTGCTATAATTTCACCACGTGTTTCCATAAGTCATCTTCACATGGATGTCAGCCTGATTTTATAAACACAATTTCAGTTACATGCTTCTGCCCAACATAATTTGATGGCTTTTGGTTGCACTAGAAGAAAAGAGAAGTCCTTAACATAGCCCACAAAGTTGCATAATCTTACCCCATTCAAGGTCTTACTTTTTTCCTCTCCAATTAAAATATTTCCCAAAATGCTTTGCATCTCAGGACGTTTGAGCATGTTTACTTGCTCTACCTGAAAAGGTGATTATCCCCTCAGGCTATAGCTTCATTACTTCATTTCAACTCATCCTTCATATTTGTCAGAGAAGTGTTCTGTGAGTAAGGTTCACTTGATTGCAAACTTTCAAAGAATCTATAGTCTCTTTAGCATTTATGTAATCATGTTTGTACTTATATTTTGATTACATAAAATAATTACATATATAATTATGTGATTACTTTATAATTATCTACCTCACTAGTCTATAAGCACTCTTAAGTCTACAGACTGTTTTGCATATTAGTTATCCTTAATTTGCTATTGCTTGGCAGAGTATGAAGGCTAAATGAATATTGACTGAATGACAAAAGTGAAAGTTTAATTTTTGTTAATAAATAAAAAATCTTTATTTTTTTATATTGTGAGAATAAGTAAACTTAATAATTAGTTCTTTATCTTTTTCTAGGAAATACTTATTTCCTTTCCCATTTTTCTATTAAGATCCCTGTGTTTTTATTTGTAAGTACTCTTTGTGTGGTGGAATTATATGCCAGTTTATCATTTTTAATCATTTTTCCCCCTAAAGAATGTCCACTACAGATGTGAAGAGTGGTGCATCCTGATGGAGTAACAGTTGGGTCTGCTGCCTCTGGCAGCTACATACATCCCAAGGATGTAGAATTGTGTCCTGAGTTGGTCTGGAGAGAAGAGAGTTGAGGGGGTGGGGGTGGGGGTCAGCATGGACAAACAATGCAAACAACTAAATAAAAATAAAATGCTTCATCCTTCTCTCTCTTCCTGTTTGCCTACTCTCCTTCAACCCTGCCAGCACCTTTGCTTTAAAAAAGAAAAGCAAAGCTGTGAGGGGCAAGTTGTACAGCCAGGTCATAGGTTTGGATATTCATCTTGTTTTCTGTCCTTCAGTTTGTGGGCAGAATGGCGCTCCTTCAGGCATCCTTGCTGTATGTTTTGTTGACTTCAAACCTTGGCAGCATCTCAAATCTCTGTAGCTGTTATGTTTTTATTTACAACTTATGTTTTCCTTTTGTATGTAGTGAACATGTGTGTACATATGAACTTTGAAATTTTTATGCAATCAGATCTCTTTTCCCTTTTTCTTTGGAATTTATCACATACCAAGTTTTTTTAATTTCCCATATATTTTTTTTTTTTTTTTTTTTTTTTAAGGAAAAGTACAGGCAGGCAGGCAGGAAGAGAGAGGAGGAAGAAGCATTTTATTTTATTTTCATTTTAGTTGTTCACACTGGTTGTTTCCCCTGAGCTCGGGATGCAAACCCAGGGGTTTCTGACTTGCTTCTTTGGAGATGATTGGCCTATAACCTCTGCTCCACCAGGGTGCGCCAAAATTTCCTGTACTTTTCTAGTGCTAAATTCCTTATACTTGGGTATCTTTCTCCATCCTCTTTTTGTTGCACTGATCTGTCTTTTGCTGTTCTGATACCAGTGATTAAATTACTATAGTTTTCTGTGTCTAAAGATCAGTCAGTCATGGGAGTTGATGTCTTTGCAGACGTATGTGACGTATGAGGGGGCAGGACTGGGAGGAATAAGTTGAGTTGGTTCAGATAACACTTAGGTGCTTCCAGGGTCTTCCTTTTCCAGTTGTGATGGCAAATGGATATATGGTCACTTGTTTTTGAAAAGGAAATGGTGGGAGGGATCAGACCTTAGGAATGAGGGTCTAGGTCATACAAGAAAGTGATCCACTGATGTCAGCAGAGGGATCTGAGTACTACAAAATGGAATGGATAGGAAGAGGACAGAAAACCTCATCAACAGAAGGGGCTGTCATTTGTCCTGCTGATTTTCCTTTTCTAGTCTCTCTTGGGAGAGACTGAACATTGGGAGAGTGAATCTAAATAGTGGAAAAGACAAACTTGTGTAGTCAGAGATGCATCACCCAGATCCCTCAAGGAAGATTCTATGCAGTGGCAGGGAGAGGGGTCAGCGGACTGCCTACAGTTGCCAACTTCTTCAGAGTTGGTGTCGGCTGATAACAGGCTGCTCCATCTCAGCTTACTCCCTAACCAGAGCAGTCTACCTGTGGTAAATGAGCAGTTCTGGGTTGTGAAGGCATGACCATCTCTAGTCAAGGTAACTTTTATGAACAATGTTCATTCCAGAGCTCCCTACTGGCTTGACCAAGGTGGCAACAATTTAGAATGCAGGTTGCCTTTTTCCTTGGATCAATCCTTATTTTCCCATCACTTCACAGTCATTAATCCTCAATAAGAATCTTGTGCCTAGTAACTGTCTCAGTATCTATCTGCTTCCAGAGAACCCAACTTATGACAGAGCTTAATTTCCAAGTTAAAAATATTTGGGTTATAAGTAACAAAAAACTTGAACCAGCTGAAACAAACATGGAAATTTATTAGGATATCTGGGTTGTCTCATAGAGAATCTAGCAAACAATATAAAAAGAGCAGAGATGAATCTGGACAAGACAAGAACCAGATACTGTTTTTTTTGCTTCCAAGATGGCTTCATTTTCCTCTCATTGCAAAAGACTATCTCCATGTGGTAGAAAGCACAGCCATTGATAGCACCCATATTTAAGTATTATAGCTTTATCTGCTAATGTTATATAGACACATAAGATAGTCCCAGCTTTCCAAAGCTTTCTAAAGGAAAAGATAAAACATGCAATGATTATATTACCATAGTGACGACTATATGTACAGGTTCACATGGGCTTGATAGGCATTAACCAGGAACAAGTGCATTTCAGTGTCAATTGCAAAATCCTGAAATGAAAGTATAGAAATACCAAGGAACGGCAGATAGTTCAGGGAGGCAAAATGAATTGTGTAGGAAAGATAAAGCATTCAGAAATGATAGACATGTTTGTATAAAAGGCTGTGGCCCACATGACATGAGGATATTATACTTTTTTAAATCTACAGTGAGTCACAGTCTACCATCATGAAAGTATGTAATCAGCATTGCATCTTAAAATAACCACTGTGTATGTGTGAAAATGGACTAAAAATAAAGCAGGTGTGAAATTATGCATGAAGATCCAAGGATCATGGATAAATTAGTTTATCAGCACTTGGGCCAGGGTGAGGTGCTGACCTGATAATTTGTGGATACTATATTTGTATATTAATAAGCCCGCTGAAATTGACAACCTGGGCATATATTCCTGGAACAAATGACCAAATAATTGATGTCTCAAATGTAGATTCCAAATGCCTATTGATTTACATATTTATGTAATGCAGGTATTGTTAGATAAATCTGTTATTCTTTGGGTTCATTTAATCTCAGGGTACTACAAGTGACATTCTTAGAACTAAGATATCAGGACTATATGGATCCATAAAGAAATAGCTGTGCCAAAAACCAAAAAAAAAGCTCAACAAAAAAACACCTCTGGGTAGGCGCTCAAAATTCAGTGAAGCTCTAGAAGATCCACTATTTAGTAAAAGGAAATAATAGGGCTTGTTCTCCAGAACTTTGTTTTTAAAGGAAAGATGCAGGCAGGAAAGGTGAGTAGGCAGGTTGCCAGGAAGAGATAGGAGAAAGCAGCATCTTTATTTTACATTTGTTCATTTGTTCATATTGGATTCTTCCCCAAGTCCAGGACTTGAACCCAGGGCTATATGGCTTGCTCCTTCAGATGCAATTGCCTAACTGCTGCTCCACCAGCACGTGCCATCCTCTGTAGAATTTGTCCAACCCCAGCCTGGGTGGTGTGATAAGAAAAGTAATGCTTCCTATATTCAGTGTCTTTCATTATTCTATTACATGCAACTTACTATGTTCCATGAAATCATAGTAAACCGACTTTCTTCTTGATGTGGGTTTTGTGTTAGGAATCAGTGATGGTAAATGTGGGAACACTTTTTTTGTGGTTTACCCAGCTAATTAAAAAACAGACACTAAAAATATCTAATTTTGGAGAATCAGAGCCCTCTAGAAACTTGCGAAGAACAGAGAACACCCAGTGGTTTCTACAAAACACATCTGGGTCTCTGTAGTAAGTTTCTTAATAAATTACACCTGTTGCCAGCATCAGCCCTCTTTACAATTAATACCTGACACTTGACTTCTTTGTTCTTGGGTATTCAATCAATAGGCTAGTGCTGGTTCCATTTCTAGTGAAGGAAGTACTAGGTTTAACTGTAATTGTTAATGGAATTTTCTGAAATTGGAGTAAGCAAAATTAGGAAATTCTTAGAAAACAGACTCCTGAACTCAATCCAAGAGCTAATGGATTGATCCCTGGGACAGGGAAGAGAAATATGATGGGACTGGGGAAGAGAAACATGATGGATGGAGAGAAGAAAAATGGTAAAACTACAAAGTACATCACCCCATGAATACTTGCTCATACACAAAGGCCTGCTTTCCCCATCTGGTAACATGTCTTTCAGGTATTAGGGAGAAAAATAGGAAGTTCATAAATGTGAGTATGAATAAAAATCTAGGATATTGGATGTTTTTAAGATCGCCATGTGAAGGGTGTGCCCTTGTGGAGTAGCGGTTAAGTCAGTCACCTCTGAAGAAGCACAGGTCACATACCCCTAGGTTTAAGTTCCAGGTCTGATGGGAAACAACCAGTGTGAACAACTAAATAAAAATAAAATAAATGCTTCTTCCTCCTCTCTTCCTGCCAGTCTGCCTACTTGTCTTCATTTCTTTCTATACCTTTTCTTTGGAAAAAAAAAATCACGTGAAAAGCCAGGATTATTTGGATACTGAAATTCTAGTATGCTGGTTTAGAAAATTACTCTCTTTTAAAGGACCAAATTTTCAACAATGATGTAATATTGGTAAAGGAAAAATACTGCTATAATCAAAGGTGAAATATGCCATACTGAGTAAATAAAAACCAAAACAATATTCTCTGCATAAGATGAGACTTGATTTTTCCAAGATTGGAAGGAAGGTTAATGATGGGTTTTTCTAAATTTCATTTCATACAAAAATTACTATTGACTTTGTCAAGCAACATTATTGAAAGAACACTACTAAATTCTAACTAAGGTAAAGGGTAGCTAATGCTTTTAAAAGGGAACCACACTTACCTAACATTAAGTTCACAATGGGAAGTTTCCCCATGTGGATGTGCAACTGATACAGAAAGGTGAAACAAATATTTCAAATGTTAAAATAATGAAACTCTAATTTCCTAATACTCATCCAGTGATCACATAAATTTGCAGAAAGGTACAATAGGCTTCCTTGAAAACATCAAAAATATATCTCACCAAAAAATTCTCTATTTTACATTTTCTGAAGTGTCTCAAATAATTGGTTTCTCCATCTAATTTTTTATAAGCTATTTTATGAAACACCATGAACATAATAGTACACAGCATCAAATTTCCTCATAGTAAATTAAAATGCAAGTTGTATTTGGGTTATATACCATGTAAGCTATATATACATATATGTCTGAATATATATGTGTGTATGTATATATACTATACATGCATACTGCATGGCGGCATTTCACTAAATAAGATTCTATACAACACTACTGTCATTCACTTTGAATGCTGAGTAATTTAGTTCACACCCTTTGCTCATTCAGTATTATGAATCTATAATGCTATTCTGTGGTTTCTGCCTTTGAATTTTTATTAACAGTTTTTTATATAAACTTTCTCAGAGTCTGCAGATGCAAAAGACTATATATAATGTTGGCTTCTGTTATTCAAGAGTAAGGAATGTCACTAACAATATGTCAACAAATCATTAGGAAAAGAAGAGACATAGTGTTAATTCAGTTACCTTTTTATCAGTAAGGTATGTTACCTTTTTATAGTATCTTCAAAGTGAAAAAAACCAGAAGTATGTGGTGTGTCTTAACAAATGGGAGACTACAAGGCACATACATTTTATGCTCTAATCACATAATGTAATTATAAAATACAAAACATGGGAAAATAAACCATAAATACCAAAGAGAAATTTCTTAGATGTTTCAATAATTCAAAATTTATTCACATATTCTTAAAACTTCATATTTCAGTGTGACCATTTGTCAATCATTTCAGATTGGGTATTTGTGGTGCCCATGTCTAAAAATTGTATGGCTTCCTTTTGTAGCATTATTTCTAGAGACACATATTTTCAGTGTTTTTAAATACAGTATGAATTCTCCAAAATACAGAATGGTTAGAGTACTTGCTGACTATTCAGTGTTTTTATGGAATTTTGTTCCCAAGGCATTTTATTAGGTACAATAAACTTATTTCTTCATAAAATATTCCCTTACTTGTTGCTTTCTTTCATTCACTGGACAAGAATTTGTCTCCAGTGGGAGTATTTCCAATATCTAATGATATCTGCTCTCTGCCTTTTTGATATTCACAGAATTTCTATTTGCTGTTCATTTTCTACAGTTTTTGGCTATGACTTGAGAGAGTTTTGAAAACCACATTCACGGAACTCACAGACTCATTCTGCTTTGAATCCTGATGTACAAACATGTCTGCTTAGAGCTTTCCCTACCTAAGCATATTTAGAGAGTTCCTACCATAAAGAGGTCTCAGACATTGAGGTTACTATTATCTGAAATATTTACCACAACTACATTTATCTGAAGTACAGTGAGGTAAGATCTCTGTCAAAGGCTTACATTAACTTAGTTCCTAGGACTTCATCACTGTATGAGTTCTCTGATGATTAATGAGCTGTGACTTTTGGGAGAAGGCTCTCTCACAGGAATTGCATTGATAAGGTTTCTCCCCTGTATGAATTCTCTGATGATTAACAAGCTGTGACTTCTGAGAAAAGGCCTTCCTACATTCATTGCATCCATAGGGTTTCTCACCTGTATGTGTCCTCTGATGTGGTATAAGATGGGATTTTCGAGAGAAGGCTTTGCCACATTCACTACACTCAAAGGGTTTCTCTCCTGTATGCATTCTCCGATGATTTATGAGACTTGACTTCTCCCGGAAGGCTTTTCTACATTCACTGCATTCGTAAGGTTTTTCTCCTGTATGAGTTCTCTGATGTCTAATCAACTCTGATTTCTCAAAGAAAGCTTTCCCACAAAGACTGCATTCATACGGTTTCTCTCCTGTGTGGATTCTCTGGTGAGTATTGAGTTGTGACTTCTGGGAGAAGGCTTTTTCACAGTCCCTACATTCATATGGTTTTTCTCCAGTATGAGTTCTCTGATGAGTTGCAAGACTTGATTTCTCACCAAAAGCTTTCCCACATTCAGTGCATTCATAGGGTTTTTCTCCTGTATGTGTCCTCTGATGTGATATGAGATGTGACTTCTGACAAAAGGCTTTCCCACATTCACTGCACACATAAGGTTTTTCTCCTGTGTGAATTCTCTGATGATTAGTAAGGCTTAATTTTTCACTGAAAGCTTTTCCACATTCACTGCATTCATAGGGTTTTTCTCCTGTATGAGTTCTCTGATGTCTAACAAGTTGGGATTTCCTGCTGAAGGCCTTCCCACATTTACTGCATACAAAGGGTTTCTCTCCTGTGTGTGTCATCTGATGGGATATGAGATGTGACTTCTGGGAGAAAGCTTTCCCACACTGAATACATCCATGAGGTTTCTCTCCTGTATGGGTTCTCTGATGGTTAATGAGACTTGATCTCTCTCTGAATGCTTTCCTACATTCACTGCATTCATAGGGCTTCTCTCCAGTATGAATTGTTTGATGTCTAACAAGCTCTGATTTCTCAAAGAAAGCTTTTCTACAATTATTACACCCATAAGGTTTTGTGCCTGTGTGAGTTCTGTGATGTGTAACAAGTTGTGACTTTCTGCTGAAAGCCTTCCCACACTCTCTGCATTCAAAAGGCTTTTCTCCTGTGTGAATTCTCTGATGATTAATGAGATTTGATTTTTCACTAAAGGCCCGCCCACACTCATTGCATCCATAGGGTTTTTCTCCTGTGTGTGTTCTCCAGTGTGATATGAGATGTGACTTCCGAGAGAAAGCTTTCCCACATTCGCCACATTCATATGGTTTCTCTCCTGTGTGTGTCCTCTGATGGGATGTGAGTTGTGACTTTTGGGAGAAGGCTTTCCCACACTGACTACAATCATAAGGTTTCTCTCCTGTATGAGTTCTGTGATGTGTAATAAACTGTGACTTCTGGGGAAAGGTTTTGCCACATTTACCACAGCCATAGGCTATCTCTCTTATATGTCTGCTCTGATGTTTAAAGAGGCTTGATTTCTTATTGAAACGTTTCCTACACTCACTGCATTCATAGAGTTTTTCCCCTAAACGAGTTCTGTGATATATGATAATCTGTGACTTCTTATAGCTAGTTTTATCATATTTACCACATTCATAGTATTGTAACCAAGTATCATTTTCCTCAGGTTTGGTATGAAGAAACAATTTATCAAATACATTTAAGTCACCTGGTTCTGATTTTCTATAATTTGTTTTTGGAATAAGTAAATCTAAATGATGTTTTAAAAGTAATCCATCTACAGCACCTTCGTTTGATTTCCTTAAAGGAACAAAGTTCACACTCAGGTTGAATTTTTTTCTAAATACATCACATTCATAATCTCGTTTTGTATTTTTAATGTTCTCTTGGTTATTCTGGAGCCATGTGTGACCACCTACTTGCAAGACTTCTCCTATAAAGAAAACAAACAAACAAACACCTATGAATCCTTCTATGGTTTTGCTTACAGAATAAAAGTCTAGAAATTCTATTTGAGTAGACAAATGCTTTTCAAAGGATTAGTTTCTTAGTATGAAATAAGTCTCAAGTGTATTGAAAAATAAAAGGTATTAAAAATAAAAGAACTGAAAAAGAGAAACAGGAAAATAAGTTTATAAAATGGGGAGAGAATGTGAAATATACAAGAAAAGCAGTAAAAAAAGAAAGTTAGCAAAAGCATTGATTCAATGTTCTGAGGAAGCAATCTACCTAATTATCTACATAGAATACACTTTGTTCCAGGCAGTGGGTGAGGCGCTGGAGAACAAGTTGCTGCCATTGTGAAATTTACATTCTAGTGGAAAAGATATTAAATAGATAATAATAAAAAGCAACCAGGATAAGGACTATGAAAACAATAACAAGTTTGATAGAGTAATTGGCTAAAATCATTTCGAGTTTTAAGAATAAAAAAATACATTGTATTCTTGTCCCCAGATATCTCAAATTTTCTCAAAGTTTTAAACATACCTTAAACATTTTCAACATAACTAGAAAGTCAGTCATATCAGGCAACACATTACAAAACATCTTTCATCTAAACTGTCATGTATAAAACTGTAAAACTCATATTCTTTCACAGAAAATGTCCCAGGACACACATTCCCATTCTTAAAATATTCTGACAGCTTGACTATCTTTTACTAAATAGTTCATGTCTATTATCCTCACAATACGTGTTCTTCAAAAGTTTTACTTTTTCACTAATAATTTAAATAAGAACTGTTATTGAGGAGGTATGAAAGACAACGATTAATGTGAAAAACTTGACCTTAATGTCAATCAAAGACAATAAATTTGTAGGAATCCATTGCCTATATAGTACTTTGGAGATAGAATCAATGTAGTTTGCAATGGATTTGACATGGAGGGAATAGGAAAATAAAAATAATTAAGAAAGATTTGAGATTTGAAAAATTTGGTGTATTGTAGTGTTAATTACTGACTTGGGAAGACTGTGGAAGAAAGAGAACTGGAGACTAAAATCAATACACATTCAAAAACATTAATTTTGAAATGTATGTAAAGAGTTTGAATACAATGGTATCAAGAAATGTGAGAGCAGAAAATGGAATATTTGTAAACAAAACATTTTAAATATTAGCACATTATTAAAGGAATTCACATTGGAAAATTCATCTAATTTCCTCAAAATTTAAAAATTGTTATCCAATTAGAAAATGGGATTGCTTTCTTTTTGATCATTTGTGGTGTATCGCAAATGTCACTCTCTCCAACACTTTTCTCTGCTGTGGTTTAATCAAATGTATCAGTTCCATGAAGTATTCTTCTAAATGGCTTCCCTGCTTCTAATTACATTTTCTCCTTTGTGGTCAGATTAAACTTTAAAAAATTTAAATAAAATTATTTTACTTTATTAAAAATTATGTGAATCAATATAAAGTTGAGATGACAGTAGGCCTGCACCCTGTCCAACCTTGCCACATCTCCCTTGCACACTGACCTCCAGATAGAAGTTTCCTTTCTCTTTATTTTCTTTAAGAGAGGAAGGAAGGGGTGCACCCCATGGAATAGCGATTTAGTCTGCTGTCTCTTACTGGCATAAGCCACATACATCCCAAGGACCTGGGTTTGTATTCACAAGGCCAGGAGAATAATCAAGATGAAAAACTAAATAAGTAAAATGCTTTTTCCACTTCTTTTTGCCTGCCCACCCATCTGCCTTTGTTCTTACATGCACCATTCCTTTAAAACATTCTTTTTTTAAAAAAGGAAATAATTAATAAAGCAAATCAAATTCAACAATGCATCAAAAAGATCATCCATCATGACCAAATGGGATTCATCCCAGGGATGCAAGGATTGTTCAACATACATAAATCTATTAATGTAATACACCATATCAACAAAAGCAAACAGAAAAGCCACATCATGTCAACATGCAGAGAAAGCTTTTGACAAGATCCTAACCCATTTATGATAAAAACTCTCCATAAAATGGTAATAGAAGATTCATACCTCAACATAATAAAGGCCATATATGAAAAACCCACAGCCAACATCATAGTCAATGGTAAAAAATTGAAAGCATTTCCTTTTAGGTAAGGAACAAGGCAAGCTTGTCCACTCTCACCACTGCTATTTAATATTGTTCTGGAGGTCTTACCCACAGCAATTAGGCAAGAAAAGGAAATAAAAGGAATCCAAATTGGAAAGGAGAAATTAAAACTCTCATTATTTGCAGATGACATAATTACATGCATTGAAAACCTCAAAACTATCAAAAAACTTCTAGAACTCATCAATGAACACAGTAAAGTGGCAGGCTACAAAATCAATGCACAAAAATCTGTTGCCATTTTATATGCAAATGACATGCTAGAAGAAAACAAAATCATGAAAATCATACCATTTAAAATAAAGTTAAAATAATGAAATACCTGGGCATATACCTAACAAAGAAAGTAAAAGATCCATACAATGAAAACTACAAGTCCTTCTTAAAAGAAATAAAGGAGGACACAAAGACATGGAAAGACATCTCCCCTGCTGTTGGCTGGGAAGAATCAGTGTCATTAAAGTGGCCATCTTACCCAAACAATATATAGGTTTAATGCAATCCCCATTAAAATCCCATGGGCTTATTTCCAGGAAATACAAAAAAAAAAAAAATCTTAAAATGTGTATGGAACAACAAAAGACCCCAAATAGCCAAAGCAATCATTAGAAAAACGAACGAATTGGGAGGGAATATACGTCGGAACTTTCAACTATATTACAAAGCTATAGTGATCAAAACGGTAGGTACTGTAATAATAACAGAGGCACAGATCAGTGGAATAGAACCGAATCACCAGAAATGGACGCACTCACATACAGTCAGTTTATCTATAAGAAAGGAGCCAAAAGCATTTGATGGAAAAAGGAAAATCTCTTCAACAAATGGTGCTGGGAAAACTGGACAGCCACATGCAAAAGAATGAAGTTAGACCACTTTCTAACACCATTCACAGAAATTAACTCAAAATGGATTATGAGACTTGGACCTAAGACCAGAAACCATAAAGCTCTTAGAAGACAATATAGGAAAGACTTTCCATGACATCAATCGTAGAGAAGCCTTTGGGGACTCAACTCCACCATCAAGGGAAACAAAAGAAAAACAATCAACTGGGACAACATCAAACTAAGGAGCTTCTTCACAACAAAAGAAAACATCACCAAAACAAAAGGAAACCTACTAACTGGGAAAAGATACTTGCATTCAGTATTTCTGACGAAGGTTTAATATCTAAAATACACAAAGAACGCATAAAACTCAACAACAGAAGAACAGGCAATCCAATCAAAAAACGGGAGGAGGAATTGGAGAGACATTTTTCTGAAGAGGATATACAGATGGCCAACAAGCACATGAAATGATGTTCCTACTTGATGGCTATCAGGGAAATGCAAATTAAAACAACAATGAAATATCACCTTACACCTGAAAGATTGGTTATGATCCAAAAGTCTGAAACAACAATTGCTGGCAAAGATGTGGAGAAAAGGGAATACTTTTGCACTGTTGGTGGGAGTACAAATTGGTACAACCTCTATGGAGAACAGTTTGGCGATTCCTCAAAAAACTGAAGATGGAAATCCCATATGATCCCATCATTCCACTTCTGGGCATCTGCCCAAAAGATGCAAAAGCACCATCCGCAGAGATGTATGCAGCCCCATGTTTATTGCAGCCCTATTCACAATAGCTAAGAAATGGAAATTACCTAAGTGTCCAATGTCAGATGAATGGATCAAGAAGATGTGGTACGTATATATAATGGAATACTACACAGTCCTTAGAATAAATGAAACCCTGTCATTTGAATCAACATGGATGAAACTCGAGGGGATTATACTAAGTGAAACAGTTCAAAAGAGGAAAGATACCAGATGACCTCACTCATAGGTGGAATGTGAATTATCAAAACAAAGGAACAGATGAAACATAACCAACCCTGAAACTTTTGCAACAGAACTGAGGTGACCAAAAGAGAATGGGGCAAGTGGGGGCAAATGGTATTGGAACCCACTGGACAATGGAGAAGAACACTTGGTGATGTGGTAGAGGGCATGGTGTGTTGAAATATATTTAAGAAATGGGGAACCTATACATAGGAAATTGTTTTAATGTACAGAATAATTACTACAATAAAAAATAAATTTAAAAAAAGAGGAAAGAAGGAAAAGAGAAAGCATTTTTTTCAGTTGTTTATTTTGGTTCCACTCCCCCCCCACCATGAGTCATGAATCTGGGTCCTTGGGTTTTACATGGTCCATATCCCATCCCTCTCAGCTGCCCAAGTCATAAGGGTATTCCCCTTTCTCTTTCTTACTAGGCACCCTCCTGGCTTAATACATTCATAGTTATCATTCCTTTGGTGGACACTTTTCCCTAATTCTTTTCATAGCTTGTTCATTTCATTGCCTCCATGTCTAGAACTGGTTTCTCCATGTTATTCTCTTATGGACTGAATATGTGCCCCTCAACCCCGGTCTAAAATTCATATGTTGAAGTACTAACTCCAGTGTGGCTGTATTTGGAATGAGTTGTCAAATGAAGTAATTAAGATTAGATGAGGTCATAAAGGTGGGGTCCTAATCCAACAGAATTCGTGCACTTATAAGGAGCTACTAGAGAGTGCTGTGCAAACTACTTTGATCACATGTATGAAAGAATAAAGGTCAGGTAGGGACAAAGCTAGAAGGCAAGAAGGTGGCCATCTAAAAGTCAGGAAGAGCTGACACTCTGATCTTGAACTTTCTACCTCTAGAACCATGAGAAATACATTTCTGTTATTTAAGCAACTCAATTTATGATATTCTATTATGCCAAAGTAAATAAACCAAGATACTATCACGTTACTTAATTTTTTGATTAATTATTTTTAAATTAACATTTTTAATTAGTTTTTCTAGCCCTAGTTCTCAAACCCAGGTCCATAGTTTTGTTTTTTTTTAAAGGAAAGGTGCAGGCAGAAATGAAGGCAAATAGGCAGGCAAGGAGGAAGGGAGGAGAAAGAAACACTTTATTTGTACTTAGTTTTTCACATGGTTGTTTCCCCTGGACCTAGGACTTGAATCCAGCACTACGTGGTTTGCTCCTTTGGAGGTGATTAACCTAACTACTGCTCCACCAGGATGTGCCAAGGTCCATAGCTTTTATAGCCTGCACCTTAGTTTCATGAGCTATAAGTCGATACCTAATTTCTTTCTATAATATTATATTCAGGATCTGGATTTTATCTTGCTTACTTGTTAACCAGTTCATTTTTATCCTACTAAAGAGTAAGCATTAAATAGGAAGGGAATACATCTCTAATGCTCATTATCATACTCAGAGCACCCAGCACAATACTTGAAAAATAAAAGAAATTGGTAAATATTTTATTGTCTATGAACTTAGCAGGCAGTCTGTGCAGAAAAGAGTTAGCATCAGGCGTGAGACTAAACACAGAAAGTCCTGTTAGCAGGTTTGGCCCTTGGCTGGTATGTGGGAACGTTGGTTCAGAAATGTTCCTACTACTCCCTAACTGATGAAGTAGCTCCCTGCATTTAGGCTGTGTCTAAACAACATGTCTGTGTGGAGCATTTGCTTTCCTTCTAGGAGCCTGAAATGCCAGAAATAGAGGTGCCTATGTGAACAATCCTAATAAAACCCTGGACACCGAGCCCTCTACGGGATAGTTCTGGACAGAGACATCACACACATTACATCATTTTCATTACTAGAGGGAAAGTGAACTCTGTGACCCTCGGTGGAGGGAGAAACTACCAGGAGCCTGCACACAGATTCCTCCAGGTCTGCCTGTGCTTTTCCCTTGTGATGCAGCTGCTGTGTCCTTATTACATTATTGTGACAAATCTTAGGCATAAGTATAATTACATTCTAAATCCCTTATGTCCTTTTAGCAAATTTTCAAATGTGGGGGTGGATCCCGGGGACCCTAACACACACACAGTCCTTTTTGTGTAATTAATTTTGACAACTCTTCACTGCATTGCAATGAACATAAATACTAAACACTTAAATGCTGAATTAAAAAAAAAAAGGGGATACAAATGTCTCAATTAAGTTCTATGTTTCTGGGATGTATTTTCTAGGTCTCTTACTTTTAAGTCATTTTTAGTAGACATTAAAGTGTTGAATCTTAACTAATAAGAGACAAATAAAGACCACAAGAATTTTCTCAAATATAAATACTAGTCTAACCATGCTATATTTAAAAACTTCATATAATTCACTCTACCAAATCGATTTCTGGCTGTGGATCCATGATACTTCTCAATGGGGAAAAACCCAAGTATCAGATGCACACCATAGCTAAATACCTGTAACTAAAATAATGCTTATAAAGAGGTATTTACTGAATGAATATCCTGTGTCCCATAATTGAAGTGAGGATATTAAATTTTAAAATCTTGTGTCTATGTATGCAAACAAGACTCAGGGACCAACTACTTAAAAGAAAATTACATATACTAATCAGGTCTGGTATGGGACTTCAGAAAAAGGAAAGAAAATTTAGTCTGGGGCAGTCAACCAAAATTTCATAAATGGAAAACAGTTTGTGCAGAAAGGATTAAAAGCTTCTAAACAAAGCATAACGTGATAAAGTTTGTTTTTGCAAAAGATGCGGAAATTACTTTTTTTTTTTGTAAAGGAAAGGTGTAGGCAGAAATGAAGGTAAGTATGCAGGCGGGCAGAAAAAGAGAAGAGGAAGAAGCATTTTCTTTTTATTTTAGTTGTTCAAACTGGATGTTCCCCCTCCACTCTCCTCGCCCAACTCCATCCCTCAGGAATATGTAGCTTGCTCCTTCAGAGGCTCCACCAGGGCTCACCATAGAATAAATATTTACATGGAGCTGATCATGAATTGGAGGTTAAAAAAAAAAAAGGCAGAATTAATTGAACAGGCTCATATCCTAGACAAAGCTGAAGACATTACAGCCTGAAGCAGATCTTGTTTCCTACCCTACATCTCTTGACTATGATCAAAAGACACCCACAGCTTAGGTGGGACATACCCACCTGTATCTCTCTACCTAAGACTTTTCTTGAGTTGCTAGTGCATGTTTGATCTGCGTGCAGGAATATAGACATGCTGGGGCCTTATAGTCCCTGGAGCAATGACCAACCACTGAGAGATGGGAGACAGAGGGTAACAGTGATCTCCTCGTCCCTCAGAGGGCTCCCAGTGGCACTGAGTGTACATCAGCACACCCACTGTTGGCATTACTCCTTCCTCCCTAACTCCTTCTTGCTTCCCTTTCTCTCTCTACATGGTAGAGATCACATCTCCAGTAAACTCTTCCAATCAAATATAGATCTCGGGGTCTGCTTTTGAGGGAACGTGAAATCATCGTGACATAGCAGATAATGAGGAGTAGGGAGATTTAGCTGCTCAAGGCAGTATTGGATACTTGAAGAACGCAAATATAGCAAGTATTATTTACGATAACTTATAAAAGAAGACTAGAATTTGGATGTGTTAGTAATTTGGGAAATGAGATGTTATGGGCCTAGTTTTAAGTAGGAGTTAAAGAAGGAAGGCTTTAAAAAGGCATTCTTCAAAGGGGTAAGCACAAATAATAAGAATGGCAAAAAGAAATCACACAATACACTCTATGGTATCGAATTTATAGAAAAAGCACAACAGAATCTAAATTAAAGAGAAAAAAAGATAAATTATCTAGAAGGAATGATGGTCCCATTCTCTGACATAAAGAGACTCAACAGAGAAGGCTTCATAGGATAGCTCTCTGGGCATAAAAATTAAAAAGTATTGAATATATAAGCAAAGGTATCTTTAACCCTAAGGGAAAGGAAGATAGATTAAACATGTCAGGAGACAGAACACACATAATCAAAGTATGATGTGACAGACGGAAATAACATTTTGCTTTAAGCTACAAAGAAGCTACTAAGTGTGATTTACTTGAGCAGCTCAGGACGGCTGCCCTGAATCAGCAACAGTGGTCTAGATTTTGACAAGAGCTCACTAAAACACTGTTCAAAGAGGCCAACCACTTACTAGCCAAGACTGAACTTCTCCATCCTTCTCCATGGTTCTCATCTACTCACCTGGGGAGTCTGAACCTGGAATTTTCCCATCTCCTATCCATGGTTCTTCTCCTAGCTCCAACTTGAAGATGACCTCTGGTTTCATAATTTCATACCCTGTTCAGGGGAAATCAAAAAGGTCTTGGTCCAAATTCTGTGGCCCTCAGGGACTCTGAGGAATGAGCGAGGTGCAGCAACAGCATTGCCCTCTGAGAATTAACAGAGTCAGTATTTCTCAAATGACTAGGAATAGTTCACTGGCAGCTAACAGCGTTAAGAACCTTTGACTTCTATATTCATATCCGAAATAATTAAATACCTCAGAGGCTCTGGAGCTCTTCTGCCTGGGTTCAAATCCAGGCTCTTCTGCTCACTAGTTCTCAGTCCTTGAGAAAGTTACTTATTTTGTCTCATTAAAAAAAAGACCATGATTATACTGCCACATACAATTACTTTGTTGATTATAAGTCGATATATGACTAGTCTGTGAGTTACATGCATTAGTAGCTAGCACTTTCAAATGACTATTTAGTTTCAGAGGCTGCACAATGAAATTAAGATGTCAGTATTGGAAGATGAGGTCCAAACACTTTCCCTGGTGTCATCATCCAAGGAACTCTGACCTCCTAAATTTAGATCCAAAAATCATTTAAAAATTTCAGAAGCCTCACAGCACTCAGCAACTAAAATAGAAAAAGCAAGATAACAGGCATAACGTGGGGCCCTCTGGAGTGTTTTTCTTACCCAGTGACACGAGACTACTATAGTTCTCCAACATGACATCCCTGTATAAGTCCTTCTGAGAGGAGTCTAGCAGCTGCCATTCCTTCTGGGTGAAGTCCACGGATAAGTCTTCAAATGACAATGACTCCTGTAAGGAACGATCCCAGTGAATCTGAAGCAGTTGCCGTGATGCAATGTGGGAAAAAACAAGCATGCAATGCCTACTGTGTCCCAACCTTTGCATTGTATTTTGTGGGATAAAGTGAACTATGCATTTTTCCATCCTTGCATTTACATATTACATAAGAACCAGAACACATGGCTTTAAATCTTCTGAAGCATCACCAAAATATTTACTGAAACTCAAATTTGTTATAAGAAAAGGTAGTAACCAAAGAAAGGTAATAAAACAACACCCTCAAAAAGTTCTGAGTCTTACGGAGGGCTACATATATGTATACCTACAAATAAAGTCAGCTGTTATATCAGCTTAAACACAAGTGAAGGGCAAGCACAGAATGAATAAAAGCAGTGAAAACAGCACTCTACTGAAACTGTCCTAGCTGGACTCTATAGAAGAAATAAACATTTGAGCTGAATTTTAGCAAATTATAAGTGTTTTCCTTAAAAAGTGGGGTGCAAAGGCATTTTGGGACCCCAAAACTACTAGACTGAAAAGAAGCAAACAATTCAGTCATAAAGAAACTAGAGTACGGGATGGTGGTTAGTTTATGGGTCACAACAGGAGGCAAGGAAGACTGTGGTTAACATAGATACTTTGTTTCCAACAAATTAGGAAAAGAAATAAACTTAAGTTGATAATCAAATCTATAACATATCTACAGTCACATAACACATGTTACCCCTGAGGAGTAATAAAGAATAAATTGTCCAAAAGAATTGTGATAATTGAAATGTGGGTGCACCATAGAGTAGTGGTTTTGTCAGCTGCCTCCAGAGGAATGCAGTCCACACACATGCCAAATACCCAGGTTCACACATCCTGGGTCCAGAGGGAACAACCAAAGTGAACAACTAAATAAAAATAAAATAAAATGCTTCTTCCTCCTTTCTCTTCCTTCCTGCCTGCACCTTTCTTTAAAAAAAAAAAAAAGAAAAAGAAAAATGTTCTATAACTGTATCCTCTAATACAGTAAACGCTAGCCATGAGTATTTATTGAATATTTTAAAGGTGACTAGGAACTGACTTTGTTTAAACTAACAAATTTAAATAGCACATGTAGCTAATAAGCATTTGTCTGGTCTTTGTGAGGCTCCTGGGTGGATCTTCAAAGGCTTTGGCATTTCCCCAGTAACAGGAACATCCTTGTTGTTTATGGTGGCCTCTCCTGACTTCTGCAAATGACTCAAGGTGGACAACTAGCCAGTCTCCACATGAGAACTGGCTATGCAGGAAAGACTAACCAGATTAGAGGCTGGGGCTTTAAGCAAGGTACTATCAGCCTAACTTTCAGCGAGACTGAGTACAATCACACAGCCAGCGAGTCGACAAGCCATACCTACGTAAAGAATAACAAAAAAAACTCTATGTGGAACCTGGGTAAGTTTCCTGGTTGGTATGAGCCAGGAGGGTAAATATGTGCCCTGATTCATGGGGAGAAAATACAGAATCTCTGTTCAGATTTCATCCCATGCATCTTTTCAGATGTATAGCCTTTATAACAAAATTATAATTGTAAATACAGTACTTCCCTAAGTTCTGTGAGTTGTTCTAAGCAAACCTGAGGAGGGCATGGAAAATCCCCATATTTGTAACCAATTGGGCAGAAGTGCAGGTGGTCCAAAGCTGGCAGTTGAAGGGAGGGTGGATGCGGGGAGCCCTGAGAGTCTACGCTGACTGCAGCGGGCTGATGACACAATAAACTGCTTAAATGCACTACAGCACAGTACAGGCCTAGAGTGAGGCAAAGATGACCCCATAACACTTCTAATCCACACTACCCTGGAGAGCCTGCCTATGCATTAAAATACAGATATAAACTGTCATGATGGTATGACTGGATATGAAGAAAATTCCAATGACCTTATAATTAGAATCAGTTTATTAAGGAATTCTTCTTTGATAATACACTAAAACCAGTCAGCTCTTAAAGATGAGCTGCCATACAGAATCTTCCACTTACCAATAAGCTTCTCATACTGTTACATTAAAATCCATTGTTTTATCTTGTGATTTGAATGACTTTTATCTGTTAGTGACTTTATTTCATTATGCATTGATAATCTGGTAATTACTGCTTCCTGAAATTTAACTCTCATCAAAAAACAGCTTTTCCAGTTAATTCTGTAAACATTTAATACAAAGTAATTCCAGTTTTACTAAACTTTTACAGATAATGGGCACAAGCATACAAATAACCCTCAACTTTTGGATACTCCTTTTGGTAAACTTGATAACAGCCAATAAGGATATTACAATAAAGAAAAAGTAAGGCCAATTTACAAAGGAACAGTGATCTGAAAAACCTAAACAGGTGAGTCCTGGTGATTCAGGTGGTTAGGCCATGGACAACGTATAACCCAAAAACCCGGGTTCACAATCTGGAGCCAGGGCAGAGAAAAACATAATAAATGTTTCTTCCTCTTCACTCATCCTTCTTATTTGCCTGTCTGTCTTGTTTTCATTCCTGCCTGCTCTCCTTCCTCTCTTTAAAAAAGAAAAAGAAAATCCTAAATACTAAATTACACTGAACAATATAAAAAGAAGAAAATATATTAAAACTAAGTCCCAGAAAATTCAAGGTTGATTTAACATTTTAAAAATAGCAACATGACCAACAGGCACATGAAATTATTTTCCTACTCACTGGCTATCAGGGAAATGCAAATTAAAACAACAATAAGATTATCACCTTATACCTGAAAGACCGGCTATTATCCAAAAGTCTGGATATAACAAATGCTGGCGAGGATGTGGAGAAAAGGGAACACTTTTGCACTATTGGTGGGAGTGCAAATTGGTACAACCACTATCGAGAACAGTTTGGCGATTCCTCAAAAAACTGAAGATGGAAATCCCATATGATCCCATCATTCCACTTCTGGGCATCTGCCCAAAAGATACAAAAGCACCATCCGCAGAGATGCATGCATCCCCATGTTTATTGCGGCCCTATTCACAATAGCTAAGAACTGGAAATCCCTAGGTGCCCATCATCAGATGAATGGATCAAGAAGATGAGGTACATATATACAGTGGAATACTACACAGTCCTTAAAAGAGATGAAACCGTCATTTGAATCAACATGGATGGAACTAGAGGGGATTATACTAAGTGAAACAGGTTGAAAGAAGAAAGATAGATACCAGATGACATCACTCATAGGTGGAATGTGAACAGACAAAACAAAGAACAGATGAAAGAAAACCAACCCTGAAACATATGCAACCCTGAAACATTTGCAACTGAGATAACCAAAAGGGAATGGGGTGGGGAGGCACAAATGGTGGTGGAGCCCACTAGACAATGGGGAAGAAAACTTGGTGATCTGGTGGAGGGCATGGTATGTTGAAATAGATCTAAGAAATGGGGAACCGACACACACAAAATTGTTTTAATGTGTAGAATAATTACTATAACAAAAAAAGTTTTTTTTAAATCAACAATATTGACTACCCTAAGAGATTAAGAAGCATAAAATCACCTCAACAGATGCAGATAAAATGAAATTTATCTGCCAATGAAGAATGTACCTGTAAAAACTACCAACAACAGAAAAATCTAACAGAGTTCTTAAAACCACATTTAAATTTTTAGAAAGGAGTGGATTTATGAATATAAAATATGAAAACTAATTTCCAGAGATATGTACTGCCATGTTTATTACTGATTTTTTTATAGTAGCCAAGAATTGGAAACTACCTAAGTGCTAATGATCAACAAATATTTATTTTCTAGGAGGACTGAGATTGTTTTTTCCTTTGGATATTGCAATTCAGATAAATGTTTTTATTTCTTTTTATAATCACCAAAGAACTGAAAATTAAGTTTGCAGTTCAATATTAATTATTATGTAAAACACTATGGCTTACAGTAATTTGAACCTGAAGACCTTTGCAAAGTTCTATAGTTAATATATCACAGACCTAATTTTGTCCCAATCTGGATCTTCTATTCTGAAGCTATTTTCCCAATTTCTTAACTATTTAAACTTTTTTCACTGGAAGGCCTACATCCCTCTTCTAATTCCCTGGAAAAATAATTAAAATAAACAATCCACTCACCTGTAACAAGGTCATGTCCTGTTGCCTATTCACGATGATTAATAAGTCTGAGATCTGCTCTATTCTGAGTTCTTCTGCTTCTGCCCCAAAACTCTGGTGTAAGTTCTTGGCTAGGTCTTTTACACTGAGAATGAATAACTGGTTCCAGGAACTTCTTTCCTACGTCACATGAGCGAGTTTATATGTGTAACCCAGGATCTGTGAACTTAGGGACAAATGTACTTCAGTTGGTATATAAACATTATACCTAAAATATTTACTTCCTCTCTTGCTAGGAACTAGGAAGTAGTCATGATTATATAAGACCAGAGTGTATTTCCTTTTTTTTTTTTTTTTTTTTTTTTTTAAGGAAAGGTACATGCAGGGATGAAGAAAAGTAGTCAGGAAAAGAGGAGGAAGAAATATTTTATTTATTTTATTTAGTTGTTCATCTAGGCGGTTTTCCCGGTCCTAGGTCCTTGGTATACATATGGACTAAATCAGCCAGAGGTGATGGGCTTATTTGCTGGGCCACCAGGGCATGCCCAGAGTGTGTTTTCTATATAAATGAAATGAACTGTCAAGGATGGTAAAAGAATATAATGTAAAAGAAAAGCAGGAGTCAATATCTCTACAAACAGATAAAGATCAGAAATAAAGTAATTCTGAGATCTAATCAATGTTCCCTACGTACACTAAAATGTAAGTCACTTTAATAGGGGATATGAAGTAAAAGCAACTCTATTTTAGGCATGTGGAATTTTGGAAAGCTTATGTGAGTTGTATTAATACAAGATTTGAGTTTCAATCAACCTTTTCCTTTATTGGCTATAATGTGTGGAAGTAGTTATAAAAAAAGAGATCGAAAACAGATTATACCTTTCTGAGCCTTAGTTTCCTATTAAAATCTTCTATATCCTTACTAATTTATACCTGCCAGGTCTATCGATTTATGAAGTGTGTGAAAATTTTCCAATATGATTGTTAGTTTTTCCTTCTAATCTTGTTGCTGTGTGGCTCATAAGTTTAATGCTATTTTGTTTGATGCACAGAGGTTATAAGTTTCTGGAGGATTATTTATTTAATCATTATGTAATGACATTCCATAGCTCAAATAATGTTCCTTGTCTCTGAAACCTGTTCTTTAATGGCTAAAAGGGTAAGGATAAAGAAGGCTTCACAATGTGATTTTGAGGAATAAATGAGATATTAAAATGAAAGTAACTAGTTCCTTGTAAGAACAATAGCTAACATTTGAATACTTCCTATATGTAAGACAAAATATGAAGCATATCACTCACTTCCCCTCGCCCCTCTGGCTCAGGCAGCTAACGAGCATGTTATACCTTAATCAGGTAAGTGGGTTTGAAAAGTCATTGGTGTAGTAGTTTTTAAGTTTGTTACTTGGAAAAAAGCAAATCTAACCTGCTTTTACCTTTTGATTTAAATGAATGTTTTGAAACTGGGCCTTTGAGAGAGAAATTACCCTCCTGAACGCTTATATTTGCCTCTCACATGTCCCCATAGCATATGGAAACCTGAGTTTTTCATTGTACAGTCTGGTTTGTTTTAAGCTCATTGGTTTTTTGTTTTTACCTTGGCAGTTTCTTGCATAACACTGTGCATCTCCCAGTTACAGCTCCCACGTTTATGTTCTGAAAGAAGACAAAACCATCATCATCCTGCAGTTCCCCTCAGCATCACGTTCTGAAGGAATTTTAGGGGCAAGGCAGAGAATAATAAAAAAATATCATTTATTCACGCTATGTACTAGACTTTTTATAGACATGAAATGATCCTTTTCAATACACATAGAAGCAACAACGGAGAAGTTCAACAACCTGCCCAAGTTTGATGAGACACCCAGGAAGCAACAGATCCACCCACACAATCCATCCCAGAGCTTGTGACCACAGGCCCTCTGCAAAACCACAGGGAAGGGTGTGCAAAGGCCTCCCGAGTCACTTCATAGTCCCAGTGCAGAAACAACACAGTCCCCTGTCCAGAAAACAATGTACCAGGGTGGACTAGGGGCACAAGAGAAAGATAAAGAATTCTAGTGCCAGATAAAAAAACTCCTGAGGTAAGTATAAATTCCACACTTGGGGCAAAATATTTCAAGTTAGAACCTAATAGCCTTAAGCAGCATATCCCGCTTGTTTGTTGTTGTTGTGTTAAAGGAAATATAAACAGGATGTATTAAAAGCACATATATTTATTGATTAAAAGACATGCATTGGACACATGTTGGCAGAGCAGTGGTTAGGTCATTTGCCTCTGATGGAGTACAGGCCACAAATCCCTGGGTTTGAGTCCTGGGTACAGGGGAAAACAACCAGCGTGAACAACTAAATAAAAAAAAAATGAAATGCTTCTTTCTCCTCTCTATCCCAGCCTGCCTGCCTGCCTTCATTCCTGCCTGTACCTTTCCTTAAAAAAAAAAAAAAAAAAAAAAAAAAAAAGCACTGGTTTTAGTAGTGACTACCTCCTGTTATGGAATTATGATTTTTTATTTGAATCTGGTTATCAAGATACTCCAAATTGACAACAGTGAACATATTTTAAATTAAAATAGTTTTAAAATTAAAGTTCTAACTCAAGAAAGTAAGAGACAAGCAGATAGTTACAGTCCAGCACCACATAGTTGAAAAATGGTTAAGAATTAAAGAATCTTTTTAAAGGGTGAAGGCAGGCAGGATGAGAGAGGAAGAAGCATTTCATTTTATTTTTGTTTAGCTGGTTCACACTGGTTGCTTCCCCAGACGTGGGGCTCGAACCAAGGGTATTTGGCCTGTGTTCTTTTGGAGGTGATTGACCTAACCGCTACTCCACCAGGGCACATCTGTACTTTTCCTTTAACTCAGGGGGAAAAAGGATGCACAGAGGACTCCCTTGTGGAGAAGTGGTTAAGTCCACTTCCTCTGGCTGAACGCAATCTAGGTACATCCCAAGGACGTACAGGGGCCAGGGGAACCACCAAGATGAACAACTATATAAAAATGAATGTTTCCTCCTCTCCCTCTTCCTGTTTGATTGCCTGCACCCTTCATTCCTGCCTGCTCCTTTCCGTTTTTTTTGTTTTTTTTTTTTAAGAAAGCATCCAGAGAGATGAGCTAGTTGGAGCCAGGTTGGAAAGGATGAGACTGTGGAATTCACATGGACACTCACAATAAACTCTGTTCGGTCACGCACCCCAGCCCTTCTGCGAGCTAGCCGCCCAAGGCATGCAGGGATGCCACGCGGGGAGGTCAACCCGCAAACGCCCTCGTGAAGCAGATCCAGCAATAAAAACGCGGGCGGGGCCTTAAGTCTCCCCGAAACGGCCAGAAAGCTCTGGGGAGACCTTTCACAGAGCTCCCAACACTGGGGTCCAAGCGAATCCACCCCGCACACAGAGCCTCCCACCCGATCTCAGACCAACCCCGCGCCCATCATTCACCCACGCCTTCATACACGGCTGCCCACGGCCCCACCGCACCACGCGCGCCCCACGCCCCCGTCCCTCCCCGCCCCACGTGCATACACCCGCCCCCTTTTCCGACATTCAGACCGGCTAGGACCCAGCGGGCACCAGCACCGTTCAGGCCCGGGCGCCACACGACAGCTCCGCCGCACCGGCTCGCCGGGACACCAGAAGACTTTCTGCGTGATCTACCAAGCATGAGCCCAGAATTACCCACTCTGGATCCCCATACGCCCCCACAGCCGGCCGACAGAAACCCTCACTGAGCCCAGAAAGCCAACACCGACCCCCACACGCTCTGCAGCCAAACGCGCAGAACCACTGAGCCACCTCGGTCTCTACGCCCCCGGCCCGGCCAGCGCACGCAAGGGCTCCCGGGGACGCGCATACTCGCCTCTTGGCGTAGGACAAAGAGCCGCCCAAAAGTAACGGTAGCTGCGCGCGTGCACGAGGGAAAAGCAGTCGAACTACATTTCCCAGAAGGTGCCGCGGCGCGTCGGCGTCTCGGCGTCCTGGGAACGCTGGTCGTCCAGAGATCGGCTCACAAGCTCCTAGGAGGAGGATGGAGGTTTAGTGTTTTAAAATGGTGTGTGTTCGAATTGTAGAAAAGACAGTTGGCTTAAGAATTGTGTTAGGAAGCCAAAAGAAATTTTAATACAATTATGGAAAGCAAATCGGAAATAACCAGAAAAAATAATTAGAAATTAAAAAATACAGTAATATTGACGCACCTCTGTGGCTAAGGGCGGGCCATGTAAAGTCTACAGACCTGGTTTTGAGACTGGGCGGGGCGGGGGTTAAAAAAAAAAAAAAGTAACGCTGATGAATAATTCAAGTGCTGTGGAGAAAGTTGTAAGTCACTATGCCTGCAAAATAAGAGGGTAGGGTTAACAAAAAAACTCCAGATAGGAACTTGAATGAGAATCCTCTCTTTACTAATAAATTGGAAATTCTTTGTGACAACAAATGATTTTCCAGAAATAGATTTGTTAAAATTGACCCCAGAAAGGAGAAAATCTAATCATGAATAAAAATGCAGACTTTCAGGGATTAATCTGCTAAAAAACACAGCAATTTTTTCAAACATCCAGTTGTCAGAGAATTCTGATACTTTAATAGTTCCAGAGGAATTAGAAGGAACTTTTTTCTATTAAGTAGTCAGCACAGACTCCGAAATGATTTGAAAAGGAAGCTCAGATAATAATTATGATTATCTATTTTTTTAAATACTGACAAATTACTAAAAGAGAGAAACTGGTAATACCTCACAAAGATATGATATAACGAAGCATTTTCTATCCTGGAAATAGCAGGGTTTCCATTAATATTACATCAATAAGTCTAAGGGGGAAATACCATTTCAATAAGATGAAATTTAACCTAAATACATTTTAGATTTTTTAAATGAACTAAAAATTGCTTTTAACACGATAAAAATGATTAATAATAAAAATGGTATGCGGTGCAGGAGAGAAAATATCTTTTCCATCTAGTTTATTTGGCTGGCCTTATTAGCATGAAATAGTAACAGGAGAAAAATTAATTCCATATGTATGGACACCTCATGGATATGGGACTTAGAGAATTATTTTAGTTAATCTATTTCAGCACCACAGTGTAAGTCTCTGATGTTGCTCCTTGAAGAATGCAGCTTTGATCTTGTGTACAGTCACCCTGAGATGGCAGTGATTTTGACAGGGTCCTCCTTGCCTCTTTCCGTAACCACATAGAGCTCCACTGCCTGCCAGTCAATAGTTCTGTTGTTTTCAACAAAGCACTAGGGCATAATTTGCACCAGTCTGGTCTGACTTAATTTGCACCACTTTAAAGGTTAGTATTTGAAAAGTTAACGATCACTTCACTACAGCTTCCTTTTTTTTTTTTTTTTTTTTTTTTTTTTGAGAATGCCCACACCTTGTTAGAAACGAAGTCGGTTCCTTTGGGAAGAGATTGGCACCCCATCTCTCCCCTTAGGGCACATTTCTAAATTACAGCTCTGGAGCTGGTGGTGGAGACTCTGACCTGCTTTAGGAATTAAGCACCTGCAGTGTGGAGAACTAAATCCCTGGTATTTTCAGCTTGCCTTAGGGTGTGGAATGTTATATGAATGAGCTGTGAAGCCTGAATTCCAACATGCCGTGTCCCAAGTTGTACCTCTGTGTCACTACTGGGAACTGAATGGAAAGAGGAAGTGACAAGTCTTGGAAACAAAGAATTTAGCTTCTGCGGCACGTAGCTCTAGTTACCATACTGGAAGCAGAACTCCCAATCCCTGGTTATTTCATTTGGCAGAGCAATATGTTCCAAGTCCATCTTGAATTTCTTAGCCTCAGCCCTGGCTGTAATCAGCCATTTATTCTGATCTCCTATTCCTTTCAGTGTCTTGGTATTTAGACATCAAGATATGAACAGTATCTGACTGAGTTTGCTTAACTTTCTCAGGAGCCATTGCTCAGAAAGTTATCATGTCTATATGTCCATATACCACTCATATACAAGTATGAGTCCAACTCTAGTCTAACATCATAGGGCTTCTTTTCCCATATTTGTAACTTCCATCACCAAGTGAGCAACCTGGCTCCTATTTTTAACATTCTACTTACTTACTTAATCCTAGAACACGTGTCAGTTCCAGAACTGCTTACTCATTTCTCTACAAAAAACTTTAATGGCTTCCAGTTCTGATCATAAAAATCAAGGTACTGTATTTAAGATGTACTACAAGTACTATTAATCTATTCAGATATTTATCACTCCCTTTCTACTCCAGTAACATACCCCCTTTTGGGTATCCAACCTCATTAGTTTCTGGCTTATCCATCTTACTTTTTCACATATGTGCAGGTCCATGAATATTTTTTCATTCTCTATTTCAACTTAGTTTCTCCAGTAATGGATGCTGATGAGTTTAACATGACGGACATTTTTCGTTTATTCAAGGTTTGAACCTGAGGAAGGGAAGAGGTAACCTGAAGTGCAGGTCTGACAAAGGTTCCAGCAAACCCTGGGGCTCTAGAGCACACAGGCCCACTAGTCTTCCATGCGATGCTGAAATTAGTCCCTGGGGGGACACTGGGAGAAGTATGCTTTTGATCCTAAAGGAGATGCAGTTAGTCTGTTTGCTGATGTGACTCACAGAAACTGTCATTTGCGGATATGTTTATGTCCATTATCTGCTTGAAGCACTGCTGGTAGAAGACGTGTCAGGAGAAATAATGTTTTTAAGTATCCTGTGTCAAAGAGCTCCCTCTCAACTCCGATTTCAGACTGAACTCCTTTTTGGGAATTTTGTGTTACCTTTTACCGAGTGTGCTTTAGCTTCTTTCAGCTTCTCAGCAAGTGACATTGGTCTAGTCTACCTTTCCTCCCTAGTTTCCTGCTTTTTGCTTTTTTGCCACAAGTTAGTAATGCCCATGCCAGTGAAGAAAAAATACATGCCATCCTTAGGATCATGCCACACACACCCCAATACGTGTATTAGTGTTTATTCATAAACACCAGTGAAATGGCCTAAAAGAAGTGGCCCCTGGAGAACAGGACAGCACTACACAAGTCACCAATCCCACAGCAATGGAACCTCTGGGTTCCAACAATGCTTTTCAGTACTTTGTTATACAGGCAAACAAAATTCTGAAGAACATTATGTAGGAACCAAATATAGCTGGTTATTAAAGGTACTAACAAGACACACTCCATTAGTGATCATAGGAAAAACAAAGGACTGTCACATATTATTTACTTAGTGCTGGCTACATGCTTTGTCAACGAATATGGCTGTCCTTTCCTAATGTTGCCTTACTAGTTTCTCGTGGTTCTGGTGTCATACAACAACTCACAGATTTATTTACTGATTTTCATAGAGCAATAAACCTCCGGTTTCCTAGTTGCGCTGCTATAGTTGGTTTTAAATGCAAGTAAAAGAATCCCTGATGAAGTCATGACAAAAAGGGACCAGGTGAACACCTAATAAAATGCTTCTCCCTTCATTCCTGCCTGTACCTTTAAAAAAGATATCTGGTAAGTAGGTGATACATGACTGCCCTTCACCATGGTTACTGTGTCTTCCTCTCATTTTATTGGGCTGCTGTTCAGTGATGCTGCTATCAGGAAACTTTGCCCTTTTATGCAGGAAATGTGAGAAGCCTGAATGGGAGCCCAGCCTGATGCTGTTTGGCTTCATATGCCAGCGCGAAGGTATCACAACCTAAAACACTTTTGCAAACTTGACTTTGAATTTGCAGGTGTGAACTGGGACCTAAAAAACTACAAGCAGAAAACATAAAATGTTACACATAGTGTTCAACCCAATATAAACTTGTGTCCTTTCCTCTCCTTCGTGACTGGGCTTTTCCTACTTCATCCTTTTACTATGCGTGCAGCCTACTAATGGCCTTAGGCTTCATGCAGCACTTCTGATTCTAAGTCCTTTGCTCAAGTTGACCAATGATTCAATTTCATCCATGATTTAAAAATCACGTTGCATACACTGCTACTTCAAGTGTGGTCTCTCAACCAGTGGCAGTCCCCAAGAATTTATAAACATAAAAGGCATGTGGCATTGTCATGGCACATGAAGACATGGTGGACTCTGCACAGAGAAGGGGATGACTTTACTCATTATGTTAAACTTGTGAGTCACATGTGCCACAAACTAGACTCGTGCAGGTATGAGATTTTAGAAAATAACCACCATGTGAGCTTTGAGACCCTAAGACTATGAGTTGGTCTGTGTTACAACTCCATTTGGGTCACAATATGAAGAGGTTATCAATACACACTGGCATCTGAGTGGAGTGTGAAGTATTACAGCATATTCAAAAGCCTCTTGTGCTTGTGTTTAAAGCTGCTTGGATTATGGGTACAGCACCTTAAAAATGACAGGCTGACATTACATACTTTCAATAGTATAGGACCAGGTGAGTCCTGGTGTAGTAGTGGTTAGGTCAGGCACCTGTGAAGGAATGCAGTCCACATACAACCCAAAGACCCAGGTTCAGATCTGGGTCCAGGGGTAACGACCAATGTAAATGAAAATAAAATGCTTCTTCCTGTCTGCCTGCCTACGAGTGTTCATTGCTGCCTGCATCTTTCCTTAAAAAAGTAAAAGTATATGTCCTATGGTTAAATTCAAGGAACACTGGCTCTTTGGAGTATATATGGATATTGGGTTAGAGGCTGTAACTTGCCATGGTGCCTGCCATACTAGGTATTTTGGTTTTATAATGCAGAGAAATCCTTTACTGGGTTTAATTCCATTTTTTAAAAGCATGAAATTATAAAAACCAAAACCAAAACTGGAGACCTGATTACCAATACTAGCCCTATCCCTCTAATGTATTAATCAAACCAACCGAGTTATTCAGAGTCATTACCAGCCTTCTCACAGAACAGTAACTTCCAAACTACTGCTTCATTCCTCAAATTGATTAAAAAAAAAAAAAAAAGGAAACATACAGAAGACCAAAATATCAGGTTCAAAAAGGAATAGCACACAAAGTTATTCAGGGAATCAGCATAGCAGGAATTGATAAGTCTCAGCAGAATTCTGCAACAAGAATCAACAAGTTCCCACATTTTCCTTTTAGCTCTTATGAAACTGAAGTAGATATGCAGTCCTGGAAAAGAGGTCACCATTACCCAACAATGGGTATAATGTTCACCTGTGACTACTGGAAAGAACACCCTGAAAGAAAAAAGAATTAACACAACAGGAGTGATGTATTTAAGGAAAAAATAATGGTACTCTTTCCAGTCAACGGAGAATAGACACTGAATTATTAGAATCACTGCTCATTATGATGAATTCTCTTAAGAAGCAACTCTGTAATAACGACCAGCATAGACCACTGAGTAAGTAAACCTATTTGGAGTTAAGAACTGTATCCTTTCATTTATTAATAGCCACATTATTTTAGTTCTATTGCTAAAATGTAGAGGCAACACTTATATTCAGTATTTAATATGGAGACTGAGGGGGATTACCCCACAAACCACCAAATATATGTGTCACAAGTTACATTTAAAAATAAAATACTGATTTAAAAAAAATGCTTTTTAGTGTTAGGAAAGTCACACTAAGTATTCCTTAACACACAGAATATTCCTTGCTGTTATCCTGACCACTCCTTTATTCTTTATTTACATATTGAAATAAAAAGTAACTTTATATTCCACCAAGAGTCTTGTTTATACTGAGATTTCTTCACTCTAAATAGCTTCAAATTTGTGCAACTCTCCATATAACACCTATTTTCTATGGGAAAATGTCTTCCCAATTTATTTCATGTTAAGGTGTTTCCAGCATAATTCTCCAAATTAAACTATAGTGACACTACCATAGTTACTGTTCCTCATTTTAACTACTGTCTAAAAAGATTTGAATGATTTCATTTCTGAAAGCTTATCTGCACATTCATTCCGAATAATGGTGTCTCTTATGACCAGATATGTGTATACGTGACATGTGTTTTTTACAACTTCCTATTTCTATCTCCTGTTTATGTATCAAATGAAGTATCCTGAGAGTCAACTTCTGTGAGAATGCTGCTAACATTTACTTCAGTCTTAATTTCTTACTTGTGTGTTTTCCGGTGTATACGGAGCCCTGAATTCCAACAGAAGGATTTCCCACACTCAGAGCATTTCCATGGCTTCTCTCCTGTGTGAACTCTCTGGTGTTCACTGAGAGATGACTTCTGAGTGAAGGCCTTCCCACATTCACTGCATTGAAAAGGTTTCTCCCCTGAATGAGTTTTCTGGTGTATCTGAAGGGACGCCTTCCTAGGGTAGGCCTTCTCACACTCACTACATTCATAGGGTTTCTCTGTTGAGTGAGTCCTCTGATGGATAATTAGTTGTGATTTGCCACAAAAGGCTCTCTCACAGAAACTACATTCATAAGGTCTCTCTCCTGTGTGTATTCGCCTATGTATAACGAGGTATGACTTGCTGCTGAAGGCTTTCCCACAGTCAATGCACCCATAGGGTTTCTCTCCTGCATGAGCTCTCAGATGTGCAGTAAGTTGTTCCTTCCTACCAAAAGCTTTCCCACATTCATTGCATTGATAAGGATTATTTCCTGTGTGAATTCCCTGATGTACAACAAGTTGTGTCTTCATATTGAAAGCTTTCCCACAATCACTACATTGAAAGGGTTTTTCTCCTGTATGCATTCTGACATGAACAAGAAGGTATGATTTACTTCTAAAGGCTTTCCCACATTCATTGCATTTATGTGGTTTCACTCCTGTATGTGTTCTCTGGTGTACAATAAATGGTGACTTCAAACTAAAGGCCTTCCCACATTCACTACATTCATAGGGTTTTACCCCCGTATGACTTCTCTGGTGTAAAATAAGCTGTGATTTCCAGCTGTAAGCTTTTCCACATTCACTGCAACCATAAGGTTTTCCTCCTGTGTGAATTTCCTGATGGACGATGAGTTGGGATCTGAAGGAGAAGACTTTTCCACATTCACTGCATGAGTAGGGTTTTTCTCCAGTATGAACTCGCTGATGAGCATTAAGGTTTGACTTGGCACTGAAGGCTCTTTCACATTTAGTGCATTCATAAGGTCTCTCTCCTGTATGAATTCTGAGATGTACAACAAGCTGAGATTTACAACGAAAAGCTTTCCCACATTCACTACATACACAGTTCTTTTCTATACTATAAGTTCTTTGATGCTTAAGAAAATAAGAATCTTCATATCCATGAAACTTATCAGGATTCTTTCTTATATAGCTTCCGACTGAACCTGAGTTGTAGGTCAAAATCTTTCCATGTGTTCTATATTTATAGAGTCTTTGTCTTGAAAAATCATGGGTTTTGCTCAGGTGAAGTTTTCCAATAGCATTACAAACATAGTTTCTCTCAAAGCTTTCACGCTCATCTTGATTATTCTGGTACCATTCTTTCCAGCCTTCCAGGGGGAAAAAACCAACATATTTTTACAATCAGAACATGAAAATGACATGGAATTAAAGAGCTTTAGAACTACCATGCAATTAATCTTTTTCTTTTAGTAAAAGGTCTATGACATAGGTTAAAGAGAAATATTGTTTAAGTGCACATGTACCATATATCTAAGCATGAGGGTGAGAGGACAAAGAAAGCCATTATGGAAATGCCTTGAAAATTAACAGTGGTAAAAAAAAAAGTTTTTTTAAAAAAAGTTTTAGGAATATTTGGTATGCATTTAGGAGCTAATTGCCAATTATTTTACGTTTGAATTTTATGACTGCAGTTCACTTAAAATGTGAATTTATAGGATACAGAATAACAAGAGTATGTGTTAGGTGGTTATAAGGAAGACATTAAAATGATGCTCAGTGAGCGATAAGAAAATTAAGGGCAAGAACATTCTAAACAAGGAACAGCAAGTACAAACTTACTGAGGAGGAAATGGGCTTGATATGATGAAGAAATAGAAAAAAGTTCCTATCATTTGCAATAACTTGGAAAGACTTTAAAGGGATTTGTGCTAAGTGAAATGAAGGAAAAAACAACTTCTTTTAAGTTGTGGAAGATAAAGAAATAAAGTAAATGAATCAAACTCTAAAGATACAAAAACAGATTAGTGGTTATTAGAGGGGGAAAAAAGAGGGTGGGTGAAAGGGGTAAAAGGGGTCAAGTGAATGGTGAGGCATGGAAACTAGACTTTTAGTGGTAATCATAACATATAGATGTAGAATTATAATGTATGTACACCTGAAACATGTAGTATTATAATCTAATGTTACCTCAATAACAACTTATTTTAAAAAGGGAATAGGAAAAGGCAGGTTAGCTTAAACCCATTGAGTTAACAGCAAAGGCAGTATCCAAATTATGCAAGGGTTTCTTTCATTTTACTCGAAAGATTTTAGAGGCGATCTCAATTTGTCTTATACTTCTTAAAAGATCAATTTTGGGGTGTGCCTTGGTGGTTAAGGCAGATGTGACTGTGGCTGGTAAAACCTCCTATAAAAGTCAAAGGACATAGGTTCACAACCCAGGGCTAGTGCGAAAAACAAAAATGAAAAAATAAAAATAATTCTTCCTTTTACTTTCTGTATTCCATCCCTAAAAAAAAAAAAAATCAGTTCCTCATTTGTCTAGTTATGAATATTTTGCCAAACATTAATGTCAATGAACAGAGCCACTTTCATGAGCTGATGAAGCCTCTTATCATCTGTAATTCTGAATGCTGCTAACAAAATCATAACATGAAATTAGATTTTCCGAGTCTACAGAAGAGCTATTATAAAACTCACAGCCTTTCCCTGCCTTCCATTAGTAATTAACTATCTTGAGGTATTAATAATTTTGCATTTTGTTGTAGTTTTTATAAACCACTGGCCCTTGGTTGCAAACATGAGTCCACAGATTTTACATGATCTGCACTTATCTATCCTAGCTGCCTGAGCCAAAGGCATGTGCCAATTTGAGGGATTTTTAATCAAAAAGGTGTACAGAAACCTTTTCAAATTTTTCATCCATCTCTTTTGTTCATGCAGAGATTGACAGTGGTTTGGACTACATGTCTGAAGCTAAGCAAGTACTGAGAAGATAGCCATTCTGAGTTGGTGCCTGGAGTTTTACAGTATGGCAACCTACTCACTTCTCAGAGTCAGTATAGCTAGATTAAGGACTTGAGCTTAGGATTTCCATCCAAGTTCCTCATTTACTTTTCCCAGGACACCTTTATACAAAAAAACACTTAAGAGTTGAGCCTAAAATTGTGATCTTTGCCCTACTCCTTCATAAGCAGGTGTTGCTGCCCTGCTCTCCATCTACAATTATAACCTGGGGTGGAGGACTGTCCTTCTCCCAGCTTGCTGTGCCCCCACCCTACCAATGAGGCTGCAAGGAAAAAATCTTATAACTTTATTTCCTTTGTGTGAATGTAGTGAAACTGTACCATCAATCAAAATGATCCCATAATTTTCACTTTTCCCTAAAGAGAGAGCCTCCTGACAACCTCCTAGGTGGTATGTCTGTTCATTCAGCAGACTCGTATCTGCATATTCTTAACACAGCAGCTACAGCCCCCAATATAATGTCGGACATAGTTGGAAAACTAACAGAATTTACTGGAGGTGCACCAGTGGTTTAGTTCACATACATTCCGAGGTCCCCAGTTCAAGACTCCAGGCCGGGAGAAACAACAAAGATGGACAACTAAGTAAAATAAAGTGACTCTTCCCTCCCTCTCTTTCTTTTTCTATATGCCTGCACCTTACATTTTAAAAGAAAAAAGAAAATTTACTGGCATGTGCTGGTGACTCAGGTGTTGAGTCCATGCCTGGGGCACAGCTCATGTACAACCCAAGGACCTGAGTTTGTGGCCCAACTAACTAATAAAATACTTCCTCCTCTCTTTTCTTTCCTGCATGCCTTTATTCCTTTCTAAAAAATAAAAATTTACTGAAGGACTGGATGTGGGAGCTGAAAAAAAGGAATTTAATAAAGGGATGCCAACAAAGCCCTGCAACAGACATTTAAGGTCAGAGAGAAGATGCATGAAAAAAGGGGAAGTCCATTAAGGAAGCCTGAACAATAATATGAGAAGTAACAAACAAGGATTTAAAGAGAGCAGCAGCAGTCTAGGTGTAGACAGCAGGACAGCCAGATTGTTTTAATCATCTCATTAAAGACTGCTTCAGTGAGATCTTCATTAGCATCCTTACTTCTGCAATACCTGTTGCTAAACTTTTTCTTTCTAGAATCATAGAAAAACTCAGGTTTCATGTTAACATTAGCACTTTTGAAAATGTACAGTGAGAAAGGGCATATTATGTTGAATATCTACAGATGGGACTTGCATGCACTGCTCTCAGCACTCCTCTCCTGTGTAGCAGTCCTGACTGACTGAGGACAGGGTCTATGTGGTCTGGCTGACAGAGGCAGGGCCCCACAATGAGCCCACTCTGAGTCTACACCATGACTGGTTTAGTTACTAACAGTTGTAAAGAAAGTATGCTGGCAGGTTTCTGGGTGTTAATGAAACAATGATACCCACTGATTCCTGCCATGTCTATAGGTGATGCTTGCTTGACCATGCTGGAGAGAAAAGTGTAATGTCTTTAGAAAATAAAAGGGAGAGAGATGGAACTTTGATCTCTAACATCACCAACCTTCTGAATTAAGCCACTATGAAACTATTGCCCTAAGGTAGACAACTAGTCATTTGAGATTAAATTCTTTACTGTTTACTCTAGTTGAATGTGAATTTAAGAAAACTGTTTATTTTCTCAGACTAGTGAATATTTACAAAAATAAAACCAGCAGTGAGACACACCCTGGTGGCCTAGTGGTTGAGTACACCCTGAGCAGTTCCACATATATCCCAAGGTCCCGGGTTAAAGACCAGGGGCCAGGGGAACAACCAATGTGAATAACTAAATAAAATGCTCTTCCTCCTCTCTCTTCCTGCCTCCCTGCACCTTTCCTTTAAAAATAAAAATAAATAAAAACAACAGCAATAGATAAGGAGAAGACTAGAATTCTCCAAAATAGCCAAGAATTCGAGCTATGCAAGTACAAGAGAATACTGATCTAACCTAGGTGACAATCAAGAGATAGGAACTAAAAAGACATTTTCAAAGGATAAAATTCTAACAGAAACAGAAGCAGTTGTGAAATTAACAAAGGAAAAAGGAGACAGGGTGTCTAAGGTGAACCTCCAGAGGCCAGGATATAGGGCGAGACATGAAAAAGCAGCAGTGATACAATGGATCACTGAGTAAGAGTAATTCTGGAAGCTATTCCTCCCCATTTCTGATACTAAGAATGGAGAGTGGGGATGTATGTGGTACTCTCCTGCAAGCACATATGCCACAGCACTAGGGTGCAGGATGAAGACAGGGTTGGGCATAAGTTTTGATGTTACAACACTGGAGGAAAAAAAAGTTTAAATTCTAATAGTGAAGCAGCAAGATGGGGAAACTAATCTCTCTGGACAACTCACAAGGGAAGAGTTAAAACGTAAGATGATAAAATCACTGAACAGGTAACAGCAGGTTAGGTTTCAAAAGTCTTAAAAAAAAACTCAACAAAACAAAGAGCTTTTCTTTTCCTCGAAAGGAAAGGTGAAGGCAGGCAGACAGAGGAGGAAAAAGCATTTAATTTTTTTAATTTTAGTTGTTCACGCTAGTTGCTTCTCCCTCAGAACTGGGATTTGAACCCAGGGTTAAGTGGTCTGCTTCTTTGGAGGACACTGACCTAACCACGCCTCCACCAACACATGCCAAGTAGAGTTCTAATTTTAAGTGATCACTGTGAGGAAAGATAAAGAAGCAATGGCATCTCTAAGATAATTAAAGTCTGAGGAATTTAACCATGGAAGATAAAGGAGAAACAAAGAAGCAGAAGACATGAGTTACAGGGAGTGAGGAGAGGGATGCAGGCAGAGGAAGAATGTTGCTAGAAGAAAACACCCCAGAAAGCAAAAGTTGAGTGACATGCACTGGGCAGGACAACTCTCAGAGTTGAGAGAGGAAGACCTCATGAGAGGCCATGGCTACCTCCTTCGTATTCCAGATGCAAGTCATCCCAGTGGTTCCAGGACTTTAAAGAAGAGCTCCCTACTTAGAACACCGACTGCCAGTCCCCCAGAGAGCAACCCCCTTTCTCCCACTCCTCTGGCCTCCTGATTCCTACTCACCCACCTGAACAGTTCTGATGGGAAATTGTGGCACTGATTATGCATGGCTCTTGTCCTTGCTCCAACTTGAAGATTAAATCAGGTTTGGTACCATGATACCCTGTGAATGGAAAATCAAAAAGGATATGGGCCTTTTCCACATTTGACCTGTAAAGTTCAAGTCCTTATTCAGAAAATTACATACTTCAGAGAACCGAGGACACATCAATAAAAGAGAAGGGAATGGCAGTTTACGATTCACAATCCAAGTTCAATAGAGAAGCCGTACTTACCCACAGACACTAGATTGCTATAGTTTTCCAGAATTACATCCCTGTATAGGTACTTCTGTGTAGAATCCAGGAGCTGCCATTCTTCCCAGGTGAATTCCATAGCGATATCCTTGAATGACAATAACCCCTGTAATAATACACACCCATTCAATTGGATGCAAGTACATCAGGTGAAGTGGAAAAGGTGTAGAGGAACTGGGAAAGGAGACAGTTCCTCCACAGACTGCCTCCTATGTTAGGCCAGTATTTACTTTGAGAGAATTTTTAAAAAAGCACTGAGCTTCTATGTGCCAGATACTCTTTTGGGTCTTAAAAGATTTCAGGATGAACAAAATTTACTTTGCCCTTAAGCAGCTTGCAGTATTGCAGAAGAGAACACCTATCTATGTATGCAAATGAAATAGGTGTTCTGAATCAGTGACAAAAACCATATCCAGGGTATGTTGTGCACAGAAATGGAGAGAATGATTCTAAATGAGGTCTGTCATCTTGCCAAATGCTCAGTCCATCTTAAGCCTTGATGGACGAAAAAGCCTAGCACCATAAAAAATTGCAAAATTAAGTAAATGTTCAGCCTTCTTTCAGGAAAATAAGGGGCTCATACCCAAGTAAACCAGGGGACACTCCAGAAGAAACTCAACCTAGAGTCACAGCCAGGGAGTAGCAAACAATGGCATCACCATGAGCAAGCACAGGGTGGTAGCAATGTGCACTCAGCACCTGGCACAGTTCTGTGGCTGTTTTGGCTATGCCACCTGTAGGCAATGGTTCTTGACATTTGTCAATAAATTCCTTTCCGGAACCAAAACAAAATAAAAAAAGCCAACAAGCCACAGATCCTCAGGGGATCATTCAGAGCATTTATTAGGCAAAGTTAGGATTGCTGCTGGGGGTTCAACTGTGGACACAATCCTTACACTCACTGGATTTCTGTTCCTGTGAGTGATGGTAGCAGCACATAGTTACCTAACCATCAGGTGGTAACAGTCTAACAAGACTCAGAAGGCAAGGGGACAGAGGCAGCAGTCACAGGTGCTGTTTCACATAGGAGATTGGTGACCCTTCTAGTGAGGAGACATTTGAGCAGAAACCTGAATGACATGTAAGGTAGCTGAGTTTTCTACAGGAAAAGCCTTCAAGGCAGTGTGAAAGCAAAGGCACAGGCTTGCAGAGCTCAAAGTGGGTATGTTAAGGTGGGTATGTTAAGGACCTGCAGTCCACTCCAAGTGGGAAGTTGTTAGAGGATCTTGAACAAGTGTGGCAGCTCTAACATCACATCATTCTGATTGCCACAGAAAAGGGAGGGAACTGGGTTCTGGGGTAGACAGCAACGGGGCAACAAGCAGTGACTGGATTCTGGGCAGAGTCAGAAAATGTCCTGGTGAAGACAGTACAACTTGTGCAGAAAGGGTGCTGGGGAAGGATTCTGGCCAAAAAAAAAAGGAAGATATTGATTTTCAATGAGGTGGGAAGATAAGGATGAGAAATGAAGGAAGTAACAGAGCTCACAGTAGTCTCTAAGGGGAGAAGGGACATCATATCCAGTCAGAAAAGGAGGCTGGCTGGCTCCTGCCCTAACTGCCTAAATGAATACCACCAAGAACACCACCAAGGCCACAGCCAACAGGAACTGTGGCTGAGGGATTTCAATAAACAAGGAATCAGCTATCTGCTTCCTTCTGGAAGCGCTAAAGACAAAGACTACTAAGCGTCCTACAAAGGCAAGTGTAAGTGAAGCCCAAAAAGACACACACTTGAATCACTGACTGGTTCCTACTCAATAGCACTGCCTGCAGGGAGGGGCACCCCAAAGGGAAGAGATAATGAGTGCAATTCTAGAAGCCTGAGCCATGGGAGCACAGGGTAGAGCCTGACCAGGTTCCAAGCAACCCTACTGTGCAGGGCGCTGACCACCGGGCAATAGAGGCATCTATCCTCTCATCACTGACCTTCCCAGTTCAACCCAGGAGCCCACTGGGGGTGACAAGAAAATGTACTGAGATTGAAAGAGGGTCCCTCCTCTCTACTGCAGCCTGAGTGAGGGAGGCGAGGGGCTGGAATAACAGTGGAGTGGACTCTTCAAATGCCTGAAAGTAGCTGGAGGCTAAATAAGACCGTGACCAGAACATCACAGGTACATGCTGAGGAAAACGTCAAGTCAGGGGAGTGAGAGCTGACGGGCATAGCTGGGCTGTGATGGAGAAAACCACACTGTGACTCATCTGCATTTAACGAAGCCCAAGCTTGATGGAGGGAGGAGTAACATGAAGCAAGGCTAACCAATGTGACCCTACAATGCTTGAGGCAGAAGTCACGAAATTGAATGCAGACTAAAAGCAAGTGATTCTTAGGTTATGATGGAAAAAGCAAAGTGCAGAAATGGGGGGGGGGGGGGCCCTGCAGGTGTCCACCAGAAGGCTTGCTTTCTATTTTATTTTAAGCCTTTTACTATTTTTTAAGCTTCATACGAAAAAAATTTCAAAATCTGGTACACCCTTGTAGAGTAGTGGTTGGGTACGCTGCCGCCAGCCAACACAGTTCACATACATCCCAAGGACCTGGGTTCACATCCTGGGGTCGGGGGAACAACCAAGATGAACAACCAAATAAAATAAAATGCTTCATCCTCTCGCTTCCTTCCTGCCTGCCTACTCATCTTCATTCCTGCCAGCACCTTTCCTTAAAATAAATAAAAATGTAAACTAGCCAAATAGGATCCAGAAATGAGGGAATTTACAAAAGGAAAGCATTACGTCTGAGACAGAGTCCATAATTATAACAGACTCTTAAACTATGAAATTACTATATATAAGCTGTTCTGCTGCAATGCTACATGTATGCTGCAAAAAAAAACCCCATGACTGCAAAGCTGCACAGTACAAACCACAGGACTTAGGAGAAGAATGGGGTAGAGGCATAACCTGACCAATAAAAAAAGAAAATCAGGAAACTAACACTAACAGTTCCACACATTCAATGGTAAAGACATGCACAAATACTACAATAAATATGGTGCTTTACCTTTAAAAGAACCTGAAGTTTGGGTTTCAGAAGGACTGCAGCTTATAACAAGCAGTGGAAAGAAGGCCGTCTAAATTAGAAAGCTCATATTGTCCCCTAATACATCAATCACAGTGAGAAATTCACATTTTTAAAGCAAAAATGATAGCAGAACTCACACTCTACAGAGCATCAGATAAACTTGCATAACCCCAGAAACAAGTTAAGGACACCACAAACTGTGTCTCATTTATTTAACTGATCAAAATATGTAAGGCAGGAGTACCAGTAAGTAAAATGGGTCCTGAACTGTGACAAGTTTATCCAAGAGGACAGTCAAAACAAAGAATGGAAAAAGAAAATCCCTCAACCTATCAATGAAACAAGCCACATCAATACATTAAGGAAGAATAGCTGGAGTCGTCTCAAAGAGCTACAGTAAGAATCAGCCCACCTACCCGGTCCCTTTTTAAAAAAAAAAAGGAAGGAAGGAAGGCAGGCAGGAAGAGAGACAAAGAAGCATTTTATTTAGTTGTTTTCTCCAGCCCAGTTCCTTGGGTTGTATGTGGACTGCACCTCAGGTGTGGGCTTAATGCTTGAGCAATCAGGGTGTGCCAAGAGTTAACACTTTTAAAGTCAGAATTCAGTTTGCTACAAGGTAAAATGAAATTACCTTTACACAGAAAGTTTCCTCTCTAAACCTACAGAAAATACCAGACTTTGTGTGAAACATCAAAGTATGCCTGTTGATATCAGTTAACAAACAAAATGTGAGTGGTAAACACTAAGGAAGAAAAACTACTGTTATTATTTACAAACATCTGATGGTCTAATTAGAAAAACTGAACAAATCAACTGATAAACTTGACAACCAGTAAAAAAGTCAACAGGGTAGCAAAAAAGATCAACATGGAATAAGTTTTTGATGTGTTTTTAGTAATCAACTAGAAAATATTTTAAGAAAAAACACATCAAGAAAATACTCAAGAATAAAGTTTAAAATACAAACAAAAATACTGCACACAAGATAAAATACATTACGTACAGAGAAATCTGAAAGAAAAAAAGTAAAAACAGATGCACCCTTGTGGCTGAGGCAGCTAAGATGGCTCATGTGTAGACAATGAAGTCCAAGGATCCAAGTTTGCAAGCAGAATGGAGGGGATGGCGGGGGACCCCAAAAACCTGAGTAATTAAAGACCTACACCACACTGATGATGTGTATTCAAAATGGTAAGATCAATATTCCTCAAATTAGTTTACAAATTTAATGAATTCTCAAACTGCTAAGATGATGTCTCACTTTACTTCACCTAATGGTAGTAATTTTCCCTAATAACAAAAAATAAAATCATAAGGTTGAACTACCCACTGTTACAACTAGAAAATTAAAGGTAAATTATAATACTCATTTTTAAAAAAATTAGAGACCCATGGAGGCAAGGAGGACTAAATGAACCAAAATTCCAGAAAGGCAAGATCTCTTCTAATAAACTAAAATTACTTGAGGCATATCCTGGTTGTCTAGCAGTTTAATTCACTGGGCACAGTCCACAAACATCCTACGGTCCCTAGTTCAAGACCCAGGCTAGGGAAACAAACAAAATGAAAACCACATAAAATGCTGTTTCCTTTCTCTTCCTGCCCGCCTGCCTACTCACCTTCATTCCTGCCTGTATCTTTCCTTTGAAAAAACAATAAAATTAAGTTACTGGAGACATCTGTCCAGCTTGCCTGAGATTAGGCAGGACCAGCTCAGCTGAAGGAGACAACCACACCAGGGAAAAGATAAACTTGGGGAGCCTTTGATGCACCTGTGGTACAGCAGCCTTTCCCACACCTCATTTGCTGAGTGCTGGTCAGTGTAGGAGCTGGGCTGGAGGGCTGACTGACTCTCCCACAATCTCAAGGCACTCAGGATACAACATATCACTAGAGAGAAGCCTTCAATAAACACACAGTCCTTTAAGTAAGAGGTGAACCAGATGAGTCTACCTAAAGCTGCATACCAGTCCCAAACCAGCTCAAAGCTTAGATTAGGTGGTTGGTCATTACTCTTATCTCCATGACAGAGCAAATAATTCTCTGGCAGAATAATACTAAATTGCTGTCTCTGGTTGCTCCTTTTATACCAGCATAGACATACAATATTTAAACACCGTGGCATACCCCTGTGGCTCAGCACCTCAGATGCAGGGCATGTAAAGTCCAGGAAATGAAGTTTGAAACTGGAGGCAAAGAAAAAAAAAAAAAAAGAAAGAAAAAACATAAGGGAGCATTTGAAATTACGTAGCAAGTAACACTCTCAATGCTCACCAATAGGAAATGCAGCATATCCATTCTGTGGGAAATGTTGAGCATACAGGTGGTGGGAATACAACGTATTTAATAGACACTAAACCAAACATACACCCAGTGACCCAATAATCTCACCCACCAGTCTATGCCCCAGGGGTCTAAATGAAGAGCAGATTGTAAATTTTGCCTCCCAGGGAATGTCTGGCACTGAATGGAGACATTTTTGGTTGTCACACTAGGGTCCAACTGCTGCATCCAAAATCAGCAGAAACCAAGGATGCGTCTCAACATCCTACAAAGTACTGGACAGCCTCAGACAATGAAGAATTATTCAATTCACAATGTCAACAGTGCTAGGTGGAGAAATCCTGACATATGCCTAACAGAAATGAGAACTGATATCTTTCAAAAGACATTTACAAAACTGTTCAGATGACGTGCCTTGGTGGAGTAGCAGTTATGTGCAATGCCTCTGGTCAAGTACAGTCCACATAGAGGCCAAGGACCAGGCTCACAGCCTGGGGCCAGGAGAACAACCAAATGTACTGAAGCTGCATACCAGTCCCAAACGAACAGCAATAAAAAGTAAAAATAAATGAAGGCAAGTCCTAGTGGTAACGGGGCATAGTCCACATATATTCCAAAGCCTCTGGTTAAAGACACAAGGCCACACGAGTGGGAGCGGGGGTGGAACCAAGATGAACAACTAAATAAAACAAACAAAATGCTTCTTCCTCCTTTCTGCGCCTGCCTGCCTGCACCCTTTCTCTAAAATAGATAAGTTAAATAAACGGGAAAATGTTCATAGCAGTCATAACCAGTAACAGGAAACGACCCAAGTGTTGCTGCTATCCATATCCAGGGTAACAGATGAATGGGTAAATTATGAAGTATTCGCACAATGGAATATCACACAATTTAGACAATACAACTATGTTGTTTAAAAGCCAGACATATGAATACACAACTGCAATTATTAAGTAAAACATAGTAAAAAATCTATGGTGTTGAATGTGATAGAAGTAAAACATATTAAAACAGTGACCCCAGAAGGTGGGGCTGCAGTGATGGGGGAGAACCCGCAAGTGGGCTGGAAATCTTTATTTTGATTTGGATCTGATGGTCAGTGAATGTAAAGATTCCACTTAAAATTTATGCATTTTAGTGTATTTAAGTTAGAATTCATTAGTCAAAATAAGCTACAAAGGTATACCTATATAAAATAACAGATATACCTACACATCTATTTTTCGCAGGTGAAAACAGAAATAATATACTGTAGTGTGAAACCCATTTATGTAAAAACCCTAACAAATAAACCAAAACACATCTATAGGTAAATGTATGAAGAAAAATTTAGAATATATACTGAATTGATTACTTATGAGTAGAAAAAGTGGGTGGGGTGAGAGGGAGGTTAAGAAAGACAGAAACATGTTCTAAGAGAATGTAGAAAGTATCAGATATGCCATCAAAAGTTAACAAAGGATGCACACCCTGATGGAGTAGTGGTTAGGTCAATCACTTCCAAAGGAACTCAGGCCACAAACTCCTGGATTAAGTTCCAAGTTAGGAGAGGGAGGGGTGGTGGAACAACAAATAAAAATAAGATTAAAATATTTATTCCTCTTTTCCCTTCCTGCCCGCCTGCCTACTTGCCTTCATTCCTGCCTGTACCTTTCCTTAAAAAAGCAAACACAGTAAATGAAGGAGAAAATCTCCATACATGCACAGAGCTGTTCCCTGTTTCAGTTTGTAATAGCAACAAGTTAAGCAACCTAATTTCCATCAACAAGAAAATAACTAAATCAGAATATGTAAACAACCTAATTTCGATCAATAAGAGAACAGCTAGATAAGAATATAGTACATCCATTCTAAAGACATTTCTGCAAACTGCAGAACAATTATACACAGTATACCATTCATATAAAAACTTTTGGCACACTCAGTGGAGAAGTGGTTATGTCGATCGCCTTTGAAGGCGCAAACTACATATCCCAGGGTTCGAGTCCTGCGTCTAGGGAAAAACCACCAGTGTGAACAACTAAGTGAAAATAAAATAAAATAAAAATGCTTCTACCTCTCTCTTGCTATCTGCCTGCCTATTCACCTTCATTCCTGCCTGCACCTTTCCTTTAAAATAAAAACAAAACTTAAAAAAATACTTAGCATACCTGAAATTCCACCCTATCACCTATAAAGTTAACAAATAATTTTAATCAGTTATTTTTAAATTTTTAAACATCTGTGCCTGAAAACAGAAAATTTCAACAGATCAAAAGCAGAGGCATATCTAAGTACCCAACATCATATGACTGGACAAGGAAGATGTGGTCCATATACACAACAGAATACTACCCAGCCCTTAGAAGAGATGAAACCTGTCACTTGAATCAACATGGATGCATCTAGAGGGGATTATGCTAAGTGAAACAATGCAAAAGAAGACAGATACCAGATAATCTCATTCATAGGTGGAATGTGAATAGACAAAGGAACAGAATAAACAAAACCAACCCTTGACACATGCAATAAAATGAGATTACCAAAAGGCAACGGGGTGGTGGAGCCCAATGGACAATGGTGAAGAACACTCGACAATTTGGTAGCAGGCAGGGTGTGTTGACATATATCTGAGGAAAGGGGAAACAGCACATGTGGGTAACTACGTATATGAGTTTATTTTAACTTGTAAAACAAATTTACTGCAATAAAATTCTTAAAAAAAAAAAAAATCCACCTATGCCAGTTTGCATATGTCTGTCTTTGCTGGGAAAGCCTGTTCCTTCAAATGCCAAAGACATTTACAACTCTCCCAAGTCTGAGTCTGTGCCATGTAACTAGTTTGAAGAGGCCACATCTGGCTTCAATGACTGCTGTTCAAAAAGAAACATCTGAAGAGTTGTAAAGGAAGGAAAAGTTTGTGTAAAAACATAAGAGGAGTGAAGTAATCTTTTATACTGTGCATATATTCCTGGAGTACATGTGTGAATAAAAATAAAAAGGTACGAAAGAAGGAAAAGGCTTAGGCATAAAAGATGAGGTATGAAGACAAGAACTGACTTTTAAAGCGAAGCAATACCAGGGGTGGATCAATAAATGGAGAGGGAGAGAAATGAATGTGATTATATATATAAAAAAAAGGGCACACACATACAAAAACAAAAAGAAGGAGAGGGTATGGCCGCTGATGAAGCAGCATTTGGGTATAGTCCACATACAGCCCATGGTCCTGGGTCCGCATCCCAGAGCTGCAGAAACAACCAAGATAACAACTAAATATAACAAATAAAATGCTTCTTCCTCCTTTCTCCTTGTCTCCTCACATTCCTGCCTACACCTTTTGTTTAAAAAATAAAAAACAATGAGATGGCTAAAGCTGCAGAATATTAACAACTGAGGAATATGAGTGAAGCGTATAGGAGTTCTTTTGCTGCTGTTTTTTGTGTACCATTCTTTCAACTTTCTATGGTTTTTAAATTATTTTGAAATAAAATATGAAATAAACTCCTATGGTTTCCAGCATGACCCTTCACCTCACTTAAAGCTTGCCCTCGTTGTCACTCTCCCTCCAGTTACAGCATATACTCCATTAGACAAGGCACCGATTGGCATTGCCTTTAGGCCACTGACTTACCCGCTTCCAAAACCTGGGAGGCTCCCCACTTCCAATAATGCTCTAGTTGTCATTCAGACTCTACTTAAATGTTGTCTCAAGAGGGGGTTTCCCAATCTAAAGTAGCCACTCAGTCACTCTTTCATGTGAAATTTTGGGTATACTCAGTTTAGCGTATACCGCGGTAGACTCTACAAAATCACTGGGCACAACAGCCAATCATTTTTATTTTAGGAAAGGTCCAGACAGGAATGAAGGCTAATAGGCAGGCAGACTGGAAGGGAAAGGAGGAAGAAGCACTTTATTTTTATTTAGTTGTTCCCACTGGTTTGTTCCCCACAGGGCCCAGACTCAAACCCAGAGATATGTGGCCTGAACACCTTTGGAGGTGATATACCTAACCACTATTCCACCATGGCACACCAATAAATGTTAAATTAATACAAGCACTTAAAAACAAGGAAATACCTACATTTGTTAAAATGCTTGTTAGGTCCCATGAGGCAATAAAAGCACAAACTCTGAGTTTGAATCCTAGAGCTGCCACCCTAGTCTCCTTTTATCCCTTCCTACTCTGAGACCAGGGGCAGGCTCCCCAGTTTCCTCACTTTTCCTCTAAAATCAAGGCATATTTACCTCATAGTGTCATGAGACTTTAAAACCTCATACACACAAAGGGCATAGCCAAAAGTAGTACCTGTTAGTGTTATTTAATAATTTTAAAGTCATCTTTAAAGTCTTATACTACATTAGCATGCATCCTATATACACTATACCCACTTGCCTTCTTTTTTCCTATTGTAAATAAGTTTTCTCATTATACTTTAAAAATAAAAGGTTCATTAATACTGAGGTTAACTGTATCACTCAGGCCACTGCAGTAAAATCCCTTCCCCTAACAACCTAAACTCTCCCTGTCATACTTGATCACCTACAAAAAATTTACTCTTACTAATCATTTCTTTACATCCTACTGTGCAGTTTCAGGAAATCCACGTTGCAACACTCCCTTTACCTTTTACGAATTTACTTGTGCAATCCCAACGCTCTCTCTACATTGGAAACATTGCCTAAGACCTACAAATAACCAAATTCAAATACCTTTTTGTCTCATGAAATACTTCTCTGAGGTACTACATTATCATGGCTTTTATGAAGTTTTTTCTCAAATTTACAGAGTGAGCAAAAAAAAAAAAGAAAAAAAGTAGCTCTCCAAACGTTCTCTTCTCTCTTGCCTTGAGCTACAGTCCTCCACTTGGTCCTCTGAGGGCTCTATTCAGTCACATCTTGAACTTCTGCTAATACAGATGCCAGCTATATAGTTCCAGCTGAGAACGCCCAGGTGACCTATTGTACATTAAATACCTGCAAGACTACATTTTTCCCTGGATTCTCTCTTCTAATGTATTCCTTTAACTGGAAACATCACCATCTCGTGCAACAAGTCAGAAGTTCAAGAATCTCTTCGATGTTTCCTGTATTGCTCATTTCACCAATCACTTACACCCGGTAATGCAGGTGGGCTCCTCTAAAACTACCTTCAAATTGTTCTCCCTATCCTTTCACCTGCCATTGTGCTCAATGTTCCTCCCCACCAGACCACGACTTCTCTAAAACAAGAAATGTGTGAACAATTTTTTAAAATGAAAGGCACAGGTAGGAATGAAGACGAGTAGGCAGGCAGGCAAGGAAAGAAGGAAGAAACGATCTGCATTTAGTTGTAAATTTTGGTTGTTCTCCCTGGCCTGGGACGCGAACCCGGAATGTATGTATACTGTTTCAGTTGGAGGCATTTCATCAAGTCACTACTCTACCAGGGCGTAGCAAAAATGTAAACAAATTATCTTTCCATTGACAGTAACAGCCCAGAACACAGCACACAGAATAAATATGCATTTGAAGAAACGAATGAAGAAATAAGATAATTTCCCTAATGAGGTCGTAAAGGTTTGGATAGGAAGACAATTCAGTACATTTGTGTGGAAAGCTTGAAATGAAAGACCATTTCCTAAACAAGGACCATCATTCGCCTCAGACTTCAGAGTCCGTCGTTTGCCAACCTTGTCCGGTATAACTGCCGAAGGCAAGAGCACCGGACACAAAATACCAGAATATACGGAACATTTCTGGAGATTCAGAGACGGGAGGCAGTACAAGCGAGTCGGGGCCATGGACGTGAAAGGATGAACACGTCCACCGGGTCGCGCTGTGTTTGAAAGCGAGGCAGACCCTACTTACCCAACACGAAGATGCTCGGAGCTTCGTGGCCATCCCGCGCGGTTCCGTGGGCTGCGGAGGGGAGAACCAGGCACTCAACGTCTCTCCCGCCTACCTCAGGGGCCTCCGCCCGTGGGGAGAGCCCGTAGACAAAAGTCACTTGCGGGGCCGAATCTTTTGTAAGGACGTGGCCTCCAGGCCGAAGAGTACAGCGGACTGGTCGTGACGGGACTTAGCTGGCTGGCAAGACCCGGTGTGCGAAAGACACCCCGCCCGCTCCCCGAACGGATGCCAAACCTGTAACAGCGCCGCAGAAAACCCAGGGACGGCTCCGGCGCACACGGAAGTACGTCACACATCCGCTAGCCGGACGGGAGGACACCAGGAGTAAACGGCGCTTCCAAGAAGCGTCCACGAGGCTCCCTGCTGATTGGCCGACCAGGCAGCCGCGACGGCTGCGCAAAGAGAAGCGAGCCCTACGGAAAAAGCAAGGCAAGTTCTCGAAGGGCCGGCTTCAGTGCAGCGGGCGGGATTGCTAATTACTTTGAAATTCTCACCAGAATTGAAAAAGATGCGTTTTTCCTCCTGGTGCTACATTTACCTTCGTCCACAAACACATTTTGAGTGAGGGACGCCCACTTTCCCAAAACCCAAGCCAGGTAGCCAGGCGGCTTTAATCGAGCAGGTCATCCGGGAGCGCACCGCGGAGCCCTCTGGGAAATGTAGTTCTAGAGCGAATGAGACTCTGGGACGTGTGGTTCTGCTCGTACGCTTGTGAGGCTGCGGGGTCAGGGCGTGTGCGGCGGCACGAGGCCTCCGGGCTGGAGCTGGCCTCGGTGTCCACCCGGTTCTTCACTGATCCCGGCGCGTGCAAGAACCGGCTCCGAAACTGGTGCAAAGGTGGTCTGGGAGGACGGCCCGTGGCGCATGCGCCGATCTCGGCCAGGTGGGCAGGGTACGCGGGGGATGAAAGACCATGTAGGTGAGAGTCGGGTGAGGGTCGGGGGCTGTGGGGTCGCAAGAGTACTGTTCAGGTGACTGAGGGCGTCGGGAGTGAGAGAGAGGGATTAAAAGAGGGGCGGCCCCTGGTGATGCGTGATCAAAGGACTGTGAGGGAAAACTGTGGAGCAGAGAACACTCCAGTCAACCGTCAAGACACTGGAGAGTGAGTCTCAAAAGTCGGTAACTTGGAACCTGAGTGGTTGCGAATGAAGGCGTGAATAAATGAAATCAGTGGAGGAAATTAATTGTATGATGGAAGCCTCTAGATGAATTGGGAGCGACTTCTGAATGGTCGGTAGATCTGTGGGGATGACAATTCTTGGGGCCGTGGGAGCAGGGATTGAGAGTGAGGGAGTCCCTGGAAGCTGCCCTGTGGAGTGAGTGGGAGAACTTGGTGGGGGCGGGCGTGTGTGAATTAGGTTGAGGCAACTATTGTAGGAATAAAGATTTTGAATGTTGGGGTTTGGATATGGCCTTTGTGGAGGTTCTGTTGGGGGAAAGTTCAGTAGCTCAGAATTGTTGGACTGAGGATTCTTCACTGAAAGGTCTGTTGGTTATGACGATGTTGGACTTTACCTGAACCCTGTGCTCCTGGGAAACAGGAAAGTTACGTTTTCTGCCCTCTTTTATTCCAGGAGACAGCTTACTGCAAAGAATCCCCTTCCCCCTGTGGCTAAACAAGACTCACAAGCCCCCTTGTCGACCTATCACAAGACCAGATACCCACACTCCAAGTTCTCTTCCTTTGCCTCATCAGTAGGTGGGGGAACTGCATGTTCCCATTGATCACCTGGAACAAAATGTTTGTTAACTAAGCTTTGGTTAAACGGTTCTCTTTTTCCCATCCCCTGCTTGAGTGGCATACAGCCCCTCCTGAGAACAGGCCTGCCTGGGAGAGATGTTCTCCTACCACCCTGCCCTTTCATCCCCTTCCTCACACCTGGCTCTTCTTTGGCCCCTCTCACCCAGTACATGACATTGTTGGTTAATATTTTACCTGAATATTTTACTTAAATATTTCTTTGTTTAAAAGTTCTCAGGGAACCTGCCAACTGCAGGGTCCTTGCCCTCCTTGCTAGTTAAACTGATTACCCTCCTCTCTCCATGACCTCTTGTTCAAGCCTTTGTGACTGGTGCTCCCTGGTGGTCATGGTCTTTCCACAGCCTTCTGTAGTGGACTCTGCTTTGAGGCTCAGCTGAAAGTCGCCTCCTAGGGACCTTATTCACCTGTGCTAAAAAAAGTATTTTCCACTTGGTTCTCTGTCACATTTAAAATCTCTTCTGCACACTCAATCTAATTTTGTTGTCGTTATTCTTTACCTAGAGTATTTCCTAGAGGACACTCTTGTTTAACAGTCTCATGTACCCAGAATAGGGCTGCTACGTAAGAGACTTCTAGCAAATGCTGCTTTCCTTGCCCATAGATGAGACTGAGCGCATGAATGTGTATGTGTGTGACTCTGTGTGAGAAATTTGCTGTCAATATAGGAGCAGCATGTGGAGTGTTTTCGGGACTCTTAAAGAGGAAATTGTTGTAGTACAATGGGTACTTTCCCTTTTCCAAGGGAAGCCGCTGGAGATCTGTGCACCAGCCCAGAAGCTTTCAGGGCTGTGGACCTGATCTCAGGATCCTGGGTTTGGATAGCAATCACTTGGGACAAGGGTCTTCACAGGGCTTCCTAGACTGTAACCACCCCTCCCCCACTGCCCTCCAGGGGCCCCAGGAACCTGGGAGAGCTTCCTGTGTGTTTTTTCTTGAAATACTTGCCCTCTAGCCCTACACACTTCACACAGGACTGAAAGAGTGCATTTCACTTGGGGAACCTCACCTTTACATTTACACCTCATTTCCCTCCCCGTTCTAGGAATTCTCCCTGCTCTGGAGTCCCTTAATTAACCTTCACTACTGTTGAGTGTCAAAATTCAGCCGCCTCTCCCAGATAGCTGTGGTTCTTGACTACTCATGAAACTCTCACTGCGTGTTGACATTGGGACCTGTCTCCCTTTTAGGGAGACCATGTCAGGAGCTACATTGGTCAGCTGTTTCTTCTGCACCCAGTGTGTGTTGAGGTTCATGATCAGTCATGATCCTGCAGACTTGTCTAGTCTGTTTCCAGCCAGCTGCCCAGCTCTGGGGGTGGGTACCAACTCCCCTGAGAAGGCCTGTATTGGCCCCACTCTTGTTAGCTGCCCTGGAGCAAAGCCTGGCAACCGTGTATAACTTTCTCCCATAATTCATGGAGACTTTCTGTCAATCTATTTCTATATGGTTGGGTTGTGGAAAGCACCTTCCTCATTCTTTAGAACAGTACTCCCAGACAAAGACCTCTTGCTCTGCATCCTCTGAGATTACATTCTCATCATGCTTAGCTTATTTCCTGGAAAATTGCCCACTGACAATCCACCATGTTCAGGCTCCAAGCTAATCTATCAGCCCTTGGTCTGCGGAGGCCAAGTCAGGGGCAGAGGAGCTTAGGATGTACTCAGCAACCTGGGACAACAGATGTGGCCTTAGCACTAAACAAAGTGCAGTTGACAGGATTTTGATATCACATGGAATTTCTGCCCTTCTGCCTCAGGTTTACTGGGTAATGGATTTTGGACACTTCTTTCCAGTGTATTCTTATGAAGGAAATCACATTCCTGTGCAACCGTCTGCTGTGAAATGCTTGGCTCTGATACAGATCTCCCTGAATTCAAGTGACCTGGTCTTTGAGCAGCGAAGACATTTACTGTGTAAGTATTCATATATGTGTTGATGGCTCCTGGTGGAGTAGCAGTTAGGTCAGTTTCCTCTGCAGGAGACCAAGCCACATACTCTGGATTTAAGTCCCAGTTCTGTGGGAAACAATCAGTATGAGCAACTAAATAAAAATAAATAACATGCATCTTCCTGCCTGCCTGCCTGCCTGCCTGCCTGCTTGCTCACCTTCAATCCTCCCTACACCTTTCCTTTAAAAAAAAAGTATTCATACATGTCACGATAGAGGACTTTTTTAGTTTATTCTTCTCACCTTAAATCTTGCTTTGACCTAGTAATTCTAAGATCCTAACTGTAATGTAACAAGAGATCTTTTTATAAGCCTTTTTCTGGCACGCCCTGGTGGAATCGTGGTTAGATCAGTCACCTCCAAAGGAGGGCAGGCCACATACCTCTGGGTTCAAGTCCTGGATCTGGGGAGAACAACCCAAGTGAACAACTAAATAGAAGTGTGATAAAAATACTTCTTCCTCTCTCTTCCTTCTTGCCTACTTGCCTTCATTCCTGCCTTCACCTTTCTTTTAAAACACAAAGCAAAACACACACACACACACACACACACACACACACACACACACACAAAATATCATAGTGGTTGTACACAGTTATCTTATTATTTGATCTGTTGGAGAAATAATGAAAACCAAAATCTGCCAATCCAGAAAACCTCTTCCCCAAAATAGAGAAATAAAATTAAAAACATTTTTACTACTGAATAAAAATTAAACTAGAATGTGATGAATATTGCCGACAAGCTCTTCTAAAGAGACTGCAAACACAGGAAGAAATCTCATCCTTCCCTACAACCAGGTGGGTGTGGCCCATCCTTCACATGATGGATGTTAATGTGTCCACATAGTTCATCCTAATGTCATATAGTGATTGTATAACCATTTTTGTTGGCTAGTTGCCTTTATGCAAAGGAAAAATAGACTTCTCGTTCTTTGTGATAGGAAGTAGTTCTCCAGTTTGGAGCTACGTGCCAAAGTCAATTAGTTAGGCTCCTGACCTCTCAGAGATCGATGATTGCAAATAGATGCTCCCAGGGCCTTAAGACACATCTCGTAAGATAAAAAATGTGCAGTTGCCAGTTTTCTAACGTACATGCTGATCTTTTTTGCACAAGGGAGAAATAATTCTTTTTCTAATAATAGACGTTGAGCTCATATTTCTTTATCTATTAACTACTCCTTCTTATCCTGATAATTTGTGTTAGGGGAGGCCTAAGGCTGGGCCTTAGTCTTAGAAACATATCTGGTGATTGAAGCAAGGGAAGGGAAGTGTCTCCGGAGCCAACAGTGTGGGCTTGTAGACGCACTGCATTAGTCCTGTGTCTACCACCCCTCCAAGCAGCTGCTCTGATCAGGTCACAGACCCTAAGAGCGCAGCAAGTGGTAGAGCATTTCCCCTGGTGGTCATCTCCCTGCCTTGAGGTAGGAGATGAGTAAGGCCATTTCCATGAGTTCTCTCAGCAAAGACTCTGTTCTGTTAGTGCTTAGAAACCCATTGTCTGGGCTGCCCCAGTTGTCTCTGAGGGAAAGGGCAGGTAGTATTTGTCCCTGTGTGAACTAAGAGCTAAGATTTCCTTAGGCCTTGGTCTGCTCTAGGCTGTGGTCTAGGAGGTTGACTCTACCACAGCCTTGTCTCTCCCAGTCTCTCCCCTTTGTACAATTTCTAGTAGTTTCTCTGATCTGCTCTTTTCTTTTCTCTAAGATTGATTATATAGATAGCCAGCATGCCGGGCTGCTTCAACCTCTTGATCTAAAAGCCATTTTGTATTTAACCATCCTAAAAGTGAGTTGCATTTTGCTCTATAGCACTTATGAAAATTATTTCATTTAAGTACCCTTGGAAATAATGCTTTAGGGTGAGCCAAGAGTGTATTTTCAGTCTTTGTTGATGTTTCTGGAGAGCAGTTTGATGTAGTGCTTCCAGGAAGTGGGGAGAGGTCAAGGTTAATCAGCAAGGTGAGTGGCTTCAATCTAGTATTTACTGTAGAAGCCAGGACTGCAGGTACAATATGTGATGCAGATCTACCCCAAATGCGTCAGCCTCACTCGAGACTGCTGTAGCTCAATCTACCCTATTTCTTACCCATTAACCCTAATTTGAGTCTAGCAAACAACTCAACTGAGTTCCTAGTAAAAGAGACCCAAATTTAGGTTCCCAAGTTAATTGCTTCATCTAAAATAAAACTCATTCTGTGTCTCCAGGCCATGACTCTCAGGAACAAGACAATGCATATCACATAAGAAAGGAAACCTCAGGACCAGGGTGTATTCTGCCTACGGACCTTTGACCAGTGCCTTTTCTCTAGAGTCTTGAGACAGAACTCACAAAACAACAAATTTCCCAGAAGCAGCAGAATGATCAAGTCACAGGTGAGTTTATCCTCCAACAGTTTTTTCTGTGGACATGATGAGCTTACAGCTTGAATCTCTGCACCACTGGAAAGGTTTAAATACATTTCAGTCATAATCAAGTAAAATATAAACTTGGGAGAGAAGATATCACAAGAAGCACAAAAGTGGATTATAGAATCATACCAAAAAGTTGAAAGTTGAAACTTAGATAAATAATAAGATCCATCAAGCTGCAGATTTCCTCAGAGTCCCTAAAGCCCCACAGAAAGGAGCTAGAAGTATGTACCGAGTTTTCTCTGCCAAAAGGAAAAAGCAAACCAGTTACTCAGTAGAGGCAAACACTTCCTAATGACTGACTATAAGGAAAACATTTGATGACTATTTATGTAGATCATATATCACATAAAGTCCTAAATAGCAACCCTATAATAAACTAACAAGTGAATGTATTTCTTAGGGCTACTTCTTATCTAAGCTAAGGGCTCTCCCAGAGTCTCTCTGGCAGAGACTTAAAGGAGTACTTAACAACATTGAGTTTTCCAGAAATAAATATCTTTTCATTAATTTAGACCTTTGATTTCTTTCATTAGTATTTTGTAGCTTTCAACATATAGATTATGCAAATGTATTATCTTTATACCTAATTACTTTTTTTGGATGCTGTTATAAGTGGAACTTTAAAAATAATTCAAATTCAAGTTTTTTATTGTAGTATACAGTAATCCAATTGATTTTTGCATATTTACCTTATACCTTCCAATATTGTTAAACTTATTCATTAGGATTTTTTTGTGCATGTGTATTCTTTGGCATTTTTAGACAAATTTGTCATCTGTGAATAAAGAGTTTTATTTTACCTTCCGTTTCTTTTTCTTTCCATATTAGACTAGCTGGGATTTCTGGTACAATGTTGAATAAAATGTTACCGTATTACTGTTCTGGGGGGAGAACCTTTCATTTGCTTACCATTAAGTATGACATTAGGACACACCCTGTTGGTGAAGTGGTTTGGTCAGTCACCTTCAGCTGTCACAGTCCACATTCATCCCAAGGACCTGGGTTAGCATCCTGGGGCTGGGGTGACAACCCAAGATGACCAGCTAAAATAAAGTGCTGCTTCTCTCTCTTCCTGTCTGCCTACCTCTGCTTGCCTTCATTCCTGCCTGCACCTTTTCTTTAAAAAAAAAAAGTATGATACCAGCCTACGTTTCTCATAGTAACATTTATTAAGGAATTTCCTTGGTATTCCTTATTTGTTGAGAGATATTTTAAAATCATGTATGCCTATTGAATTTCATCAAATGCTTCATTTATTAAGATGACTGTGTTTTTTCTTATTTAGGGTGTTAATAAGTGAATTATATAGATGGATTTTCAGCATTGAGCCAGCCCAAGTTGCCTGGGATGAACCTGACTTGGTCATGATGTTTTATTTTTATATTGCTATATTTTATTGGCTAATATTTTGTTGCTTATATGTTTTCTCATCTATCTTTGTCTTGTTTGAGTTTCAGGGTAACTCACAAAAGAGTTGAGACATGTCCTCTCCTCTGAAAAATAGTTTGTAAAATTTGTATATTTTTTTCCTTAAATGCTTGTTAACATTCACTAATGAAACCACCTGAGTCTAGAATTTTCTTCATTAGAATATTTTTAAACCATGAATTGCATTTATTTAATAAATAGAGGGCTATTCAGGTTATCTCTTCTGAATAAATTTTGGTAGCATATTTTCAAGAATCAGGGTTCATTTCATCTGAGTTACTGATTTTATGGGCATAGTTATTCATAGTCTTCCTTTGTTTTTTTAATGTCTGCCACTCAAGTTATGTACCATTTATCATACTTGATATTATTGCTTTGTCATTTCCCTTTTATTTCTTTGTTAACTTGGTTAAAGGTCTATCAATTTTGTCAATCTTTTCAAAGTAATGTTTTCATTGATTTTTCTCTTTTTAACTTGTTTTTCATCTTATTGCTTTCCACATTAATCTTTGCTTTTTGCCTCCTGCATATGTTAGGTTTAATTTGCTCTTTATGCAGTTTATGTTTTTTCTGTTTGTTTGATTTTTTTTATCCCCCAAGGAAAGGTGCAGGCAGGAATGAACGCAAGTATGCAGGTAGTAGGAAGAGAGAGGAGAAGAAGCATTTTATTTTATTTTTATTTAGTTGTTCACCCTGGTTGCATCCCTGCAGGCCTTGGTCTCAAACCCAGAGTTATGTGGCCTGCTCCTTTGGAGGTGATTGACCTAACCGCTGCCCCACCAGGGGGCATCCACTTTATCTAGTTTCATAAGGTGATAGTTTATTTAGAGTACTAATTTTAGATCTTTTTTAAAAAATATTTTTCTAACTCTAAATTTCTCTTTAAGCTCTGCTTCACAGATTTTGATATATTTTCATTTTCTTTAAAATGTTTTTGTAATTTCCCTTTTGACCTATAGTTCATTTAATTTCTGAATAGTTGAGGATTTATATGTATATATATACATATATATATGTATGTATGTATGTATGTATGTTACTGATTTCTGATTGATTTTGTTATGATCCAAGAGTACACTATGATTATATTCTTGGAAGAGTACAAAAGAATGGAAATTCTTTTCAGCTTGTTGCGGTTTATTTTGTGACCCAGGATATTTTAATTTGGTAAATTCTTTCAAAATACTTGAAAGAATATGCAGCTGTTATTGGGTAGTGTGGTCTTAAGACTCAGTTAAGTCAAGTTGACCAGTAAATCTATCCAGGCACCAGATAATTACTGCTCTTCTGACTGGTAGCATCTTCTCTGTCTCCTTGCTTGGTCTTGGGTGTCCCTTTGTGCTGGCTCCAGAGTGAGTTTTATAAGTTTCCTGCTGTGTTTTCCTGTTGTTGTGTGACTGGAAGCCTGTTAGCACGATGGTGGCAGAGATGCTCTGCTTTTCTGACTCAGCTCAGTGCAGGTGCTGCACACTGGGCTTTGGGATGCGGCCCTGCTAAATGTTCCTGCCTCCTCCCCGATTCCTGTTCCTCCATTTGCAGTAAAATTTCACATATATCCTCAGGTAGAATCTGCTGACTACTAAAGAGAAGGAAGCCTGTATTCTACATGAGAATCATTTCTGATTTAACTAATTGTGCTTTTTCCAGGTATCATTTGAGGATGTCACTGTGGATTTCACGTTGGAGGAGTGGCAGCTACTTAACCCCACTCAAAAGAACTTGTACAGAGATGTGATGTTGGAGAATTACAGCAATGTAGTTTTCTTGGGTAAGAACATTTTTATTTAATACAGTGTATGTCTGGTAACTGGGATGTCTAAAACGTCTCCGGATTGTGGTTGTTAGTTGCAGTCAGATTCTTTGATTTCTATACCCATTTGAAAGATTTTTATTCACTGTTTTTATAACCATTATTCGTAATAAAATATTCTTTGTATTTACAAGTCCCTCAGCTCAAGTAATTGGGTCCAAGTAATGTTTCCATTTAACAGGTTATAATATTATCAAACCTGATGTGTTTTTCAAGCCAGAGCATAGACAAGAGCCACAGACAATAGAAGAAGAAATCCCAAGTCAGAACTTTTCAGGTGAGTATCAGATGTACTACACAGAGTAAAAGTTAAGTCTCAGGGTTTTGGTGATAGTGGGCACTTGCGAAATGTTATCTGCGAAACTATATTTAAAGTGTCTAAATTCTTAATTTTTGACCCAGGACTGTGACATGAGTTTGTGATAATCACTGTGCCCTGCACTCTGTTCTCCATGGGGCTGTGTCCTCTCTGTAGAGTTTATCTTGAACTATGCCCTTTCCTGGACATGGCACAGTGATCTTGCTTCCTTGGTTAAGCCTCTTCCTAGCTTCCTTGGTTTCCTTTTCCTTCTTCTCTCCTGCCCCAGTCCACCTGCAAAAGTAGGTTTCTTTCCTTCTCAAGAATTCATAAATGTTTTCTCATTTTAGGTGACAATCTGATCATCTTTAATATATTATTTTTTCTTTCTTCTTCTAATACGTTCAGTTTCTGCTCTAATCTACAGAGAGTAGTAGTGAATCCAGGGGTTAGAATAAGAATTGAACTTCAGCACAGTCGGTGGGTCCTCCCCCTGCCCTCTTCCACACAGAGAGCTTTACGAGCCCTTCCTGGGCTTCTTTCTGGCACTTTTGATGTTCAGCTTCTCATCCATCCTACCAAATAGTCTTCCAGGCTTAGGACCCTCGTTACCTGCCTTGTGGTATTTTAACATCATTTATGTTGGAGAGCCACATGATGCTTATCTTTCCAGTTTTGGGGGTATTTTTTTATGCCCAAAGTCATGGTGAACTTCACTTGCAGTAGTTCCTTCCTCTGTGCTTTTAATACATTTTTCTCCAAATATGGGCCTGTGATTATAGACATTTACATACTGCCCTATCTCCAATTTGAGCTTTTTTTCACCTCCAGTGAAAGTTCCTTAACTCCTTACATTGTAGGAACCCAGACCTGATAAGATATTACTTGGAACTCCTTACCTAGCTAGGCCATAGAGGACAAATAACTTACTCTTCTTGTGAGACCAAGTAAGGTAGTCTCCTTATTTATTAAATATTCCTTTAATAGCAAAGACTTTTGGGTGTGCCCTGGAGGCCTAGCAGTCTAGTACACCTGGGAGCAGCCCCACATATATCCCGAGGTCCCAGGTTCAAGGGGCAGGGGGGTGGAGAGGCTACAGCCAATGTGAACATAAAAACAAAAGTAAATGAATCGCTTCCTTTTCCTCTTCCTGACTACTCACCTTCATTCCCTCTTTTACCTTTCCTAAAAAAAGAGAGAGATTCGTTGATCTAAGCAAGTGTTTCAGCTTACCTTGGAAAACATTTCAAATTACAGATATCTAGGCATCATTCAGATGGATTAAGTCATCTGGGTATATATAGTTTGGAAAAACTATGGAGATAGATTTGCGTCCTTCATTAATTTAGAACCACTGATTATTTTGTGGAATAAAAGGAATTTAAAAAAATAAATGTCGTGAAATAACCCTGCAAACCATAGAATTTTAATTTAGAAGAGAATGCAAACTATAAAATATTGAAAGATTGAGTACTTGAAAATGAAACATTTATGTTAAAATGTAAAGATAAGAAAGTTGCTGCTTTAGAAGTTCAGTGACAAGTGAACAGCATTTGCCCTGCAAGTTATATACAAATCTGTCTCGGGGTTTACATTTCAGTGGGAGAGAGAAATGGTGATTATCTGTTTGGTAAGCACTATGAAGCAAAGTAGTACATCATTTGTCCTGTACCTTTAAAATGACCTTTAGATTTAAATGAACCAGGCATGTGAAAAACTGGGAAGACCATGTCACATGACTAGCAGATGCAAAGGCCCTAGAGCTGAAAGGTCTTTGTGATCAAATGACTAGGAGGGAGTTCATAGAGGCTGAAGAGTCCTTTGAGAGCAAAGCGAATAGGTTGGAAGCAGCCTGTATGCAAGCCATGATGAAAGTTTGAGTTTATCAAAGTGCTTTTAAGCACAGGGATTAAAAGTCCTGATTAAAAGTACTGGCTGCTGTATAGAGACTAAACTAAATAGGAGCAAGACCAGAAGTAGGAATATCAGTTTGGAAAAGTAGAGTGAAATGAAGGAAGTATAGACTAGAGTGTAACAGAACAGAGAAGTGGGACATATGTAGATGTATGTATATGTCTACATGAGTTAGTGCAAGCTCTTCTAGATAAGATGGTCCCATCTGTTTTCCAAAATGGCAAGATTATTTTTATTTCTTAAAGATTTACATGATTGAACTACCTAAGTATTGTTCTATATCATTTAACTTATTAATTATATTTCATGATTTGATTTTAATTTAAAATTTTGTTTTTCTTTAGTCTGTTTGTAAAACAGTTTTTGGTAAACTCTTCAAGTTGATCTCACATTTTCTGTGTCTGCTTATGACTCTTACTTTAATCTCCAAAATTCTTTCTACAATCTTTTTCATCTCAATGAATACTATTATCTGTATTCACTCAAGGTCAAAACATAGCATCTTTTCATTCATCTCCATATCAGCATTTCTAGTTGGTTTTTCCTCTGAAATTTTGATATATCTGAGAATTAAATGAGGTTTAAAGTAGTCAATAAATGGTCATATATTGAAAATCACAAACAATTATACTTAATAGGTTAAAAAAAAACTCCATCCTCATGTTTTATACAAAGATTTATTGCAGTTTGGAAGAGTTTCCATAGATAATACTATATAGAGATTCAACACATAGATTATCGATTTTGTTAAAACATCAAATACCTAAATATAAATACTGTTGCTGAGGTTTGGAGAACTGAATAATTCCAGAAAGTGACTCCAATGATGGCAGGTTACTGATGTCAGTGATTTAGGTGACGATCTTGAATGAGGATTTTTTTAAATGTAAGAATGGTATAGAAAACTGATTTTCCCATCTTTCAAATGTAGAGCTAGCGCCCAACATTTCTCTGCATTTTACTTAGTTTTTTTTTCCGTGCAATACTCAGTGTGTTTACTGATCTCACTCTTGTGTCTTGGTCACTCTGAGTCTCTGCACTGTCAGCCCTGAGGTGGTAGTGCACCTGTCCTCTTCCCTGGTCTTCTGTCCTGAACAAGTTCTGGACTCATGGGAGATAACCGAATAGAAATTTCTCTATTCAACACACTGTTAAGCCTAGAGGATGAGGCCACCAGATAGAGTCCATGTACAATTCAAGGACCTGGGCTCAAGACCCAGGATTGGGGGAAGCAACCAAGATGAACGACTAAATAAATGCTTCTTTCTCCTCTCTCTTCTTGCCTACACCTATCCTGTAAAAAAAATGAAGAAAGGAAGAAATTGCTCATTTTTTTCTTAGCTCGTGATCACTCTTCCTTGAGTATATATCAGCTTTCCTAATTTATAAGTTCATGTTTATAAACATTTGTACAGTCATCCCTTGCCATATCGCAGTTCACTTATCACAGCTTCACTGTATTGTGTGTTTTAAAAATATATATAATTCTGTATTGCAGAATTTTCTCTATATGGCAGGATTTTGCAATATACGTATATTTTACTAGTGAGTACCCACATAGATTTTATATGTTGTTAAAATTACATAGGTTTAAGAGTGTAGAAAGTGTTTATAAGAGTGTGGGAAAGGTTAATAGGAGTGTGGGAAGTGTTTGTAGGAGAGTAGAAAGGGTTTATAAAGCCTTAATATATATATAAATAATAAAATAAATTATAACGCTTCTACTTCACGGATTTTCACCTATTGCTGGGGGTTTCTGGAACGTAACTCCCGCGATAGGCAAGGGATTACTGTAATTGTAAAATGTTTTCATTTCTGTTGAAATATTCAGTGCTCGATAAGTAGACATTGTTTTTCTTTAAACTGGTACCATTTCAGCAGTTTCATTCAATAAGCATAATCATTAGGGAATTTACACAGTATGGTTCATTTTTTTTTTTTTTCCTTTTTAGAAAAAGTCTGGCTAGATAATAATCTCAATATGTGGCACCAGGATAATCCAGACAAGCTTGAAAGCATGGAGAGAGTCCACAAATACGATGTTTTTGAGAAAATACTTCAATCAAGCATTAACTGTGTTCATTTAGGAATGAGAGTTCAAAAGTGTGGCACAGATGAAAAAAGTTTAAAACATTCTTTTGATTTTCTTATTCCAAAAAATTACTCTGAAAGACAGAAACTTGATGAGATTAATAATATATTATTTTATATCCAACCTGACAGAACTCAATGTGGAATAAAATACTGTAATTGTAATAAACATAGAAAAGCCAGCAGTGAAGAGTCATGGCTCATTACAAACCATATAATACACACAGGAATCTGTTTGTGTTTGGAATGTGGCAAAGTTTTTAACAAGAAGTCACAGCTCATTGTCCATCAGAGAACTCACACAGGAGAGAAACCCTATGGTTGCAGTGAATGCGGGAAGGCCTTCTCCCAGAAGTCACTGCTCACAGTTCATCAGAGAACTCATTCAGGAGAAAAACCATATGAATGTGAAGAGTGTCAAAAAGCTTTCAGTAGGAGGTCACTGCTCATCTTGCATCAGCGCACTCACACAGGGGAGAAGCCTTATGGATGCAGTGAGTGTGGGAAAGCCTTCAGCAGGAAGTCCCAGCTTAAAAGGCATCAGATAACCCATACAATAGAGAAGCCCTATGGATGCAGTGACTGCGGGAAAGCATTCTCCCAGAAATTAAAGCTTATTACACATCAGAGAAAACACACTGGAGAGAAACCCTACAAATGCAGTGATTGTGGAAAAACCTTCTTTTGGAAGTCGCAGCTTATTACTCATCAGAGGACTCATACAGGGAAGAAACCTTATGTATGCAGGGAGTGCAAAAAAGCCTTCAGCAGGAATTCACTCCTCATCCGTCATCAGAGGATTCACACCGGAGAGAAACCCTATAGATGCAGTGAGTGTGGGGAGGCCTTCATCAGAAAACCACAGCTTATTCGACATCAAACAACTCACACAGGAGAGAAGAACTATCGATGCAGTGATTGTCAGGAAGGCTTCTTTAAGAAATCAGAGCTAATTAGACATCAAAAAACCCATTTGGGAGAGAAGCCCTATGGATGTGCTGACTGTGGAAAAACCTTCTTTGGGAAGTCCCAGCTCCTGACACATCAGAGAACTCACACTGGAGAGAAGCCCTATGACTGCAGTGAGTGTGGGAAGGCCTTCACCCAGAAGTCAAGCCTGATCTCACACCAGAGAACACACACTGGGGAGAAGCCCTACGAATGTAGAGAGTGTGGGAAAACCTTCAGTGAAAAATCAAGTCTCATTCACCATCAGAGAACCCATACTGGAGAGAGACCCTTTGAATGCAATGAGTGTAGGAAAGCCTTTGCCTGGAAACCACAACTCCTTAGGCACCAGAGGATCCATACAGGGGAGAAACCCTATGAATGCAGTGAGTGTGGGAAAGCCTTTGTTCAGAAGGTGCAGCTCATTAAGCATCAGAGAAATCATACAGGAGAGAAAACCTATGGGTGCAGTGATTGTACAAAAGCTTTCTTTGAGAAGGCGCAGCTCATTATACATCAGAGGGTTCACACTGGAGAGAGACCCTATAAGTGTGCTGAGTGTGGGAAGTCCTTCACTAGAAAATCACATCTTATGAGGCATCAGAGAACTCACACAGGAGATCAATACTATGGATGCCCCGAATGTGGGACCACCTTCCACAGGAAGTCATTGCTCATGATACATCAGAGAAGTCATGTGAAGTAGGAACTTGTGCAATAGACGTGAAAGCCTGCTCATCCTTCCTAAATTTCCAGGAACCCAAATAGGAGAGAAGTCCTGTCAGTGCATTGATTGTTGAGCACGTTTCACTAAGCAGAGAAGAGTTTTTAAAAGAAGACAATTAGGAAAGCCTTCTCTCAGAAGATACAGCTGATTACACATGATAACCCAGAAGTGGAAATCAGAACTGTGACGGTGGGAGCCTTCTTTTCAAAAGTAACGCTTGTCAAATATTTAAGAGATCTCTAAACAGGAAGAAAACTATTGTAGCAAATGAGTAAAAGATTTCATCAAAAATAAGAATAACTCACAGGACACTAGAGATACATACACAAAGGAAATAGTGAATATTATATATAACAGGTTTCCTACAGAGGAGACGTCCTAATAACTTGAGGAAGTTGATAAGCATGGTCCTATTGAAATATAAAGAAGTGTGCATTGCATATAAATTATTACCAAAAGAAAAAAATCATTTTAAATGATAGGTATGTTTTAAATGTGAAGACATCTGCTTTTCTGCAAGATTGCTATAACAAGGACCAGATTAACTCTCCCTGCCTTAAATGGCTGGAAAATTACACAGTATATGTGAGAAAATGATTATTAGGCAGGTAGGAATGTGGCTTTGTGTCACCAGGCAGAAGGTGGACAATGCCCAGCCTGTAGCTCACAGTAGATGCAGATATGGTCTGACTGAACAGGAGGCAAATGTTGGCATCTGGGGAAGCTGAGGTAGCTATCATTTACATGGAAAAGTACTGGAGAGGATAGAGCCTCCCAGAGAGGTCTGCAGAAATCTGTACAAGTTCCATGCATCATCTGACTTAGAAATGATTTGCATATGTGTTAACAGATAGCAGTATCCTGAGACCTCGACAGTTGGTGCTAGAAAGTGTCCGTATCTTACCAGTCAGAGTGGAAACACCCCAACACATGGAGTGTCAGGCAGAATCCCCTGAGTGTTGTCTTAAAGATGTGTATTAAGAGTGACTAACCCTTGGATAAGAGCTACTCTGAAATCGTGGTGTCTGACTTTTGAAAAGCTTATCTAGAAGAATGGCAGGAAAATATGACTTCTAATTAGAATCAGACCATAAAAGGAACCCTCAAGATACCTGAAGTGGTTGGACAAGGGCTCCTCATAGCTATCTGAGATACAGAGTAGAGAGAGACAAGAAGTTGTTGAAGCTTGAAATGGAAGATATATTTTTAAAAGCTCAAATGGAACATATCAGGATGAAAACAATATCTGAGCTTTTTTTATGTCTCAGGATTAAGAGCAGATTAGACATAGGAAAAAAAAAACAGTGGGTTTAAGATTAAGAATAAAAACTATCCAAATTATGAACAGAGAGAAAAAAGACTGGAAAAAAAAAAGTAGGAAGTTTGTTCCAGTAATAAAATACCTGTAATTGGAGTCCCAGAAGAGGAGAAAGAGAAGAGGTAGAAGAAAGTATTTGAACAAATAACGACTGAAAAATTCTCACATATGATGAAAACGTAACTTCACATATTCAAGAAACTCAAGAGAACCAGAAACAGAAGAAACATGATAGTTGGGTCCATCATCTCTGACTAGCACATACATCTCAAGGACCCAGGTTCACGTCCTGGGACCCTGGGAAATAATAAATGTTGCTTTCTCTTCTTGCCTACCTGCCTACTCGCCTTTGTTCCTGATGTACCTTTCCTTAAAAAAAAAAACAAAAAAAAAAACGGTAAAACCAGGCTCATGTGCATCTTAGAGTGATGAAACCAATGGCAAAGAAGACAGGGTAAAGCGTCATGGGGAATGGGGACAGCATGCACAGGGACAGCGCCACTCAGTTATGCAGAAGTAAAAGCTGAGGGAAGCAAAAGCTAAAAGAACAAAATCATAAAACATTTAATCACCTGTAGACCTATTTTCAAGAAAAGTTAAAGAAAATCTCTAGGCAACAGGAAAATAATACAACATGGAAATGGGAATCTTAACAAGTTGTCTGGAAATGGAGATCATGTGAGTAAATATAAAAGATTTTCTTTCCTCTTTAATCTTGTAAAAAGGTTATTGACTTCTTAAAGTCAAAGAAATGGCACCATATTTTGGGTTACCATCTACTCAGAAGTGAAGTGCGGCTACGTAACACTTGGGTCTGAATCTTCAGAGTTGACCAGATGACATCGTCGGGTCGGAACCTGTTTCCTCACCTCCACTGACGCGGGTTGTGGCTGCATAGTGGCTCAGCATCCTGAGCCCTTGTGTGCTGACTGCTTTGTCTGCAGCCCTATGCTGTCCCCAAGAGATGTTTGACTGAGGTTTTTCACTGGAGTACTGGGAGTCAGCATTAGGAAGAGAGCAGCTAGAGTATTTCTACTCTCCCCTGATTAGACTCTAATCTGGCAGCCACTCCCTCTGTGTGGGGCCCTGTGGAGCTCATCTTCCACACTGACACTCCCACTCCTCACTTCTTAGACTTTCTGGTGCCACCTGCCTCTGGGAACATCCCCATCCCTGGTTGTTCCTTAATTCTGTAAGTCAACTCTTCATGCTCTTCTTGAGTTAATGTTGGGGAGCACCACTTATTTTCTGTGCCATCTCTTAAATGAGCGTTTGGCAAAAATGGAGCACAGTTGCTGGTGCCTCAGAGCTGGGACTGCCGCTGCCATGTGAAACAGCAGTGCTTTCTCTTCAGGTGTTAACAGCTTAGTAGAAATGATAATAAATTGCAAAATTATTTGTTTTGTTTCAAATGTGAATGGTACTGGAGGTTGTCACAGATGCATATACAAGCGGTCTTGCAGCTCGAAGTACAATTTGTGTGACATCTTTATGCTACCTCTGGGTTAGCCAAACCATTTGCCAAAAAGCATCATTATCTGTGTTAAATATATGTGGACAAGAAAAAAGATGGATGGCTACAGAGTGAAGAAAGGAGTGGCCTATGGTGTGTCCCAGGACTTCGTTTATAATTGTGCTGTGCGAGTAAAATGCCCTCGTTCCGTATTCTGCTGTTTATTTAGTGTAAGTCATGTACTCTGTGACCCATAGACAAGACCTTCCATTCACTTGTCAAATCTTTGGAGGCGTGGTCTGCTGGAGTAAGCCACATACTCCTGGGTTCGAGTCCTGGGTGTGGGGGAAAATAACCGGTGTGAACAACTAGATAAAAATAAAATACTTCCTCCTCCCCCTGCTTGCCTGCCTGCCTACTTGCCTTCATCTTGCCTGTACCTTTCCTTTAAAAATAAAATCTCTGTGGAGAACTCTTCAGCATCTGCATACCCCCTCCCCCAGCCCCCATCACAAGAAAGGAAACTTTTCTGAGTTGAAACCAAAACTGCCTCACTTAAAATCTCAAGAAACTGAACAGTGAGACTGAACTAGACCATATGCCTGTGCAGTGTGTGTGGCACCGGCATGTCCCCTCTGAGTTTTTCAGTATCTTAAGATTCTGACCCTCTAGACTGTCTTCACCGATCACTTGGCAGGCAAACTGCATTTGCAGGCGGCCCTCACTTGCAGGCACCAGGTGGTCTGAACTCACGTTGCATGTGGTTCGGCCTGTGTTTTAAAGGATCTCCACATAGATCCACTATTCTGTATGACCCTGGGGAGCACCATCCATGATGTAGTCTGCTAGACTCACTCTGTGCCTGCCTTTAAGAATTAGCTAGCAAGTGAAGCAAGGTATTTTGAGACTTGGACATCGTTGGACTACAGCATTGTGACCTGCAATGTTCCTGCGTGATGTAGATACTATTTGAACTACATGTGACATAAAACATTTCCCACTGCCAAGGCCTCCCTTGATCCTTCCCGTGCCACACAGTGAAGAGAAAGACCATTCTCTCATCTGAGAAATGTGTTTACCTCATGATAAGGCAGGCTGACATCTCACAGCCAGCTCAAGAGTGTCATTTCACTAAGTTCTCTCCAGAGCCTACTTTCTTCTGCTCTGCATTCTTCTCCCAGCATCCCACACCCGACAGCACGTCAGCGCACCTGAATCAATGCATTTTCTGTTGCGCTCTAATAACTCGTTTTCTTTATGGACATCTTTGCAACTCAGGTTACAACAATCACTCGTATCATTGTATGTCATCTTGACATCTTATCAATGAGCCTTCCTTTCAGAATGTTGGGATTAAACCAGGGTACACCAAAGTTATTTCACATCATGAAGGTCCCAACAGAGAAGGTAGCTATGGCTGTGTCCACTGGTGACGTGAGGAGAGAAACATAAGCGAAGTGACATTTGTAATTGGAGGTTTTAATTTAAAACTCCTATCATTAAAATTGCTGTAAAAGGCAGGCCCTCGTGGCCTACTAGATAAGTCTGCTGAGGCGTAGTCATATCCTAGGGACCCAGGTTGCAAGCAGTTGGGGGATGGAGAACCAAGATAACTAAAGTGCTGCTTCTTCCTGTCTTCCTACCTGCTTGTCTACCTGGCTTCATTCCTGCCTGTACCTTTCCTTTAAAAAAAAAAAAAGAATTGTTGGCACACCCTAGTGGCCTAATGGTTTGAATCAGGTGCAGTCCATATGCAAAGTTCCAGGTTCAAGACCCAGGGTCTGAGAAACAACCAATGACGAAGAGCTAAATTAAATAAAGGGCTGCTGCCTCCTTCCGGTTTGCTTGCCTTCATTCCTACCTGTACTTTTCCTTTAAAAGAAATCGTTTATAAAAAAAATCAAGCTCAGAGGCACAAAAAGATGGCAGAAAATGGATTAAGAATGAGCATGTGAAGGCGGCATTCAAGCTGGATAACTGGCTGCACCATCCAAAAAAGTGTGCATTTGTCCCTAAAGGCAGGGCAGCTCCGGGCTCAAGCATACTGATCTCTGTCCTGTTGTATGTAATGTGTACAAAGAAGGTGTCTAATGATGTGTCTGCGATCCAGACCAGCCGTAGGTACTATGAGGAAGGAGCAATAAGCCACTGATGGATTTCCACTGATGGTTCCTCTGGGGCTGCTCATTTCAAACCTACTGTTAATGCGTCCCTTGTGCTGGATTTGACAAGAAGTCCCTATACCCACATGTTTACAGAGTAAACCATTTAATAATTAAATGTGTGTGAATGTGATCTTCAGGGACTATAAATTCTATCTTCCATTCCAATGAAGGTCACAAACTAAACCTAAATTCTCACCAATTTCTAGCAAACCTAATACAGACACACCCAAAACAGAGAAAATTGTCCCTTTCATGGGCTGCTGCTGTTCAATGAGAAGTGGTGCTCTGTCCAGTCATTGGCCTCCTGACTGGGGGCTGTGCAGAGGGAAAGTGCCCTCTTCCCAAATTGAGGCGAAGGCTTTTCTAACCCTCTCAGCTTGAAGAGAGACACTTGCAGCTGAGCTGTGCCAAGAGCATAATTTCTAAGATATGTAGAGACTGAAAACGATGTGTAAGAAGACCCACTCAAGTTTTCCTTTGCTTTCTGCAGAGGAGGGTCTGGGTAGGTCAGTAGACAGTTAAACTTGGAAAATCATTCAGATATCATCGATCCAAACCGTGTCACAGATGGGCAGTGTGATCAGTGGCCGTTTCAGACTGGATTACATGTTCCAGGGCTCTGTCCAGGAGAGATGTGGAAGTCCTCACCTTTCTTTTTGGTCTTAATGCCTTCCACCCTGCTCATATACACCCCTGCTTCCACTGATGCCTGTGTGACTATTAAACGACACGTGCTTGCCTTGTTGATTTTTTGGTCAAAGGAATGAGAAGTCATTACCGGCATTTACCAGCACAGTGACAACTTTGGGGTGTGCTGGTGATGCTTGCTTGGCACTTCACACACATCATATAGTGTCCACTCTGAGCCGCTTCTCTATGCTGAGGTCATATGGCTACTAAGTGGTGGCCCTCGGGTTGGAACTCGGTCTCCATGGAGATGAAGCCCTCTTTCACACTGTTTACTCCTGTAAAAACAGCTAACTTCGCATAGCTCAAAATCCTTACTGGCATTTTTCACAGATTAAAGTCAGAAGCTGGAGGGTGACCTCATTTGTATTATTAACTGCTTGACTGCACTGTAGTTTTTGACAAATTAAGGTTTGGAGCTCCAATTTCCCAATGTGAAGGGGATCGTAGTGTTATATAGTGTCTTGCCCTGGGTGGGGAATCGGGGCCTGCTTGCCTCACTGCTGAGGTAACTGTTGGCCTGTTCCTTGGTCAGAGCAGCACTTTTCCTTTTGGCCAAAGCAATTACTCAGGTTTTCAGCATGTGACTCAAGAAATATATCTACCAAGAAAGTATAAATAGTTGCTGGGAGAAGGGGCCTCCCTTTGGATTTAAAAACTAGGTGAGCTGCTTTTGCTCATTCTGGGGTTGTGGGAAGAAATGTAACTTTGGCAAGGATGAGAACTCAGGATGTCAAGTGAATCAGAGAGAAGCAGAGAAATGGGCAGGTAGAAAGATTCAGATGATACCCTTTGAGATATAACCCACCTGCCTTGAGGTTTCTATTTGTTTCCTAATTTATTTTCTGCCTCAGTTAAATTCTGTCTCTTAAAAATAAAAATATTTTACTAAAATAGGTGTGGCACTGCCTTAGCTATTTCCAAGTTTCTTCATAACAGCAAATAAAAAAACAGTACAATTCCCTTTTTTAATCTGTATTACGTTTTCATACATTATAACAAGTTAACATATAAACAACTTTTAAGTGGTATTGAAAATACAATGTGCCACCGTCACCACCATCCATCTCCAGAACTTGTTTTCAGATTGTAAAACTGAAACTCTGTCCCATTAAACACTGACTCCCCAGGTAGTCCCTGGTGGTCTAACAGATAAGCCCGCCACCTCTGACATGAGCAACATACATCCCAAGGACCTGGGTTCCTGTCCAAGGGTTGAGGGGGAACAATCAGACGTACAACTTAATACAATGAATAAAGTGTTTCTTCCTCCTCTCTCTTACTGCCTGCCCGCCTTCATCCTGCCTGCACCTTTTATTTAAAAAAAAAAAATTCAAAATAACCAGCATACTGAATCTAACAATATAATATAAAATTCAACTCTAATTCTTTCTTTAGGAAAAAAAATTCGTAGAAAGGGGTGCCTTACACCAACTGTTGATATATGGTCAAACATCTTACTTTATGATAAAATATGATAAAAAAATAATCCATTTAAAATCACTTTAATGAAAAAAACGAGAACCACAATATAAGTATCAACTTTTAATCGGATAAATTACATTATTTTATGTTGTCCACATTTCAGTTTTGTCAAGTGACCCAATAACAAAAATAAATACATAAATATATCCTGTTGCACTATTTTTCTGGACAACCCTGACTCAACCCAATTTAAAAATGTGCAGCTGGTTTCTGAGGGGTGAGGCCCAATTCTGGGGTACAGCATACAGCCTAAGGACCTGGTTTTGTGGCCTGGGACAGGGGAAAACAACTGAAATGAGCAACTAAATTAAAAAGAAAAATCCATCTTTCTTCTCTCTCTTCCTTCCTTCCTGCTGCTCACCTTCCTTCATTCCTGCCTGCTTCCTTCCTCCTTATTTATCTTTCTTTTAAGGAAGATGCACAAAGGATTGAAGGAGAGCAGGCAGGCAGTCAGGCAGAGAGGAGGAAGCATTTTATTAATTTTATTTAATTATTCATCTTGTTTTACCACTCCCCTCCCTGGTCTTGGGCTGTAAACCCAGGTCCTTGTGGGTGTATGTGGACTATGCCAAGCAAAGGCCATGGACTAAATCACTCAGCCACTAGGGCTCACCTGCTTTGTTCCTCTTTAAAATAAAAAATGCGCAAGAAGCTGAACAGATACCTCACCAAAGAGATGGCAAACAAATACAGGAAAGGATGCCCACGTTATACGTCACTAAGGAATTGCAGATTGAAACAGCACAATATACCAACACACCCAATTAGACCGCCTCAAATCGAGAACATTGACAATACCAAATGCTGGTGAGGATGTGAAATAACAGAATAACACTGCTGGTAGAAATCAAAAATGGTGCCATTTTGGGAGAGACTCTGGCAGATTTGTTGTTTGTTTACAAAAACTAAAAATCCTCTGACCATGTAATCCAGCAATCATGCTTCTTGATATTTATTCAAATAAACATGTCCACATGAAATTCCATGATTATTTACAGAATTATTTCTAATTACTAAAATTTGGAATTAACCAATTTGAATGTCAATTTGTGAATGTATAAAACTGTATAATAACATCCATATAATGGAATATTATTCAGAGACTAAGAAGGCTATCAAGCAGGTGTCAAGGCTGCATAGCTAGTAATGAAGGCCGGCTTCTGTTCAGTAACAGTTAGGGCAGGGTGCCCACTGGCACAAACAGCCATTGGCTAAAATTGTTGTCTGTCAGCTAATTCCCCGCCTCTTTGCTGCCGGAGACTGCATCCTGCCTGGCAAGGGCAGCTGGCTAGTGCCATTGGCCATGTTGTTCTGGGGCTGCTCTGGTGGGCTGCTCTAGGTTTGGGTGGAGATCTCAGTTCCTTGACCCCTTTCCTGCAAACAAAGAATAAGTGATAAAATCAAATACATTGTATTAGACTAGTTCTTTTAAGTATATATGCAGTAAAAAATTCCTGAAAAGTTGAATGTGTTTATTAGTGCCCAGTTTTGCGCAGCTCTAAATGCAATCTTGAGTTAATCCAAAAATGAAGTGTAGAGCATAAATTGACTTTTACTATTATGTGTTAAAATATGTAAAGCAAAATTAATACAAATATGGATAAGCATATGTACAAGAGTTCTTTTTTCCTCTATACACCAACTTTTTTTTTGAAGGGCGGGAAGAAGAGGAGCATTGTTTTATTTCTGGTTCGCAGCATGGTCTACACCCCAACTGAGTCAAAAGGGCACGCCGATTCACCAACATTTTAGTCTCATCTTTTTAGTGAGATAATATCTCATGTTGGCTACATGTGTTGGTGGAGCAGCGGTTAGGTCAATTGCCTCCAAAGGAGCAAGCCACATACACCTGGGTTTGAGTCCCAGGCCTGCTAGGGGGTGGGGTGTGTGTGTGGGGTGCGACCAGTGTGAACAAGTGAATAAAAAATAAAATAAACCATACTTCTTCCTTCCTTCTCTTCCTGCCTGCATCTTTCCTTTAAAAAAAAGAAAATACTGAGTTTGCTTACCATCCTTTGATTCAGCTTCATCCCAGTTCTGTGAGTGATCTGCCTTGTGTAGGCAGTTAGAGGCCCTCAAAGAACCCGGATAGGCCCTGGTTGAGAGCAAGCAGAGATGTGTCTCAGTCCCCTACAAAATAAGACTCAGAGAAAGAATGTTTACAATTTGTATTTAATTAAAAAAAAAAAAAAGATAAATGAAAAAGATACAAATTAGAAATAATGCAAAATTTTAATTACACAAAGGTGTATACAGCCAAAGATTTCTCCCTTGGTCCCAGTTCCCGAGGCAGACACTGATACTTTGTCCTTTAATTTTATGAACATCTTAATATATTTACCCTTTCTACACAAACAGGTGACAACTTGGCATTTTTTAAACCCCATTTCGGAGATCTCCATCAGCGCAGACATCTGCTTGGTTCTTCTGACCTGCATGGTATTCCATCTTTCCGCCCTTGTTTATTCCGAGCCGACAACTGACCCTACGTGTTTTCCAACCTTTCAGTTTCCCGGCGGAGCAGGATTGTGCCAGAGCACACCTGTTTGCAGCCAACGGCGATACCGCTGGATTCCAAGAAATGCAGGAGTGGCCAAGGCAAAGTAAAGGGGGAGACTGCAGAGCTGCTTCCATTAGGCGGTCCCACTTGTACTCTGGTCCGTCTCTACTACGTCGCTCACACCCCAGCACTCTACCCGTGCTAATCCAACTTTCTGAACTTCGTCTCTGACGTGTGCAAAGCAATATCTGAAAGCTTCAGTGTGCATTTATGTCGCCACATGTAAGTCATTTCAGACATATGAGTCATGGTTCTTACACGCAGGCTTTGAAAATTGTGTTCCTTTCGCGGAAAGGCCCACACCAGTCTGTCCATTTTGCCCCGACTTAACATGGCGCAGATCACAGCCACTTCCGTGAGCCCAAAAGACGAAGTCGTCCTAGCCACCATCAAAGATGGCAATCGGGCTGCAGCCCTCCGTCTGCGCACGCTCCGTAGGATCCCTCGCCCATCCTCGAAGGCCGATCGGGGCTCCGCTCTAGCCTCCGCTCTTGGTGGCCGCCACTGCCAGCCAATCACAGGGCGCAATGCCTTGGGCCCCGCCCCCGGATCAGCTGAGGGACCCGCGATGTGTGTTGACAGTAGCGGTGGTGCTGCCGGTTCCGGGTTCGACGCGGGCCGCGCTGGGAGCGTCCGGCGCTTGGGGAGCCTACCTATAGGGTTCCGGTCTCGTTAGACGTGAATCCAATGGAGCATACCGGGGCAGGCGAGCAGTCGCCTCTGCCACCGTGGGGCCGGCTCCTCCGCCTGGGCGCAGAAGAAGGCGAGCCGCATGTCCTCCTGAGGAAACGCGAATGCACCATCGGGCGGAGGAGAGGTGCGGGGTGGGGGCGGCGGGGTGCGGTGGAGCCGGCGGGCCGGGCCGGTTGGGGCGGAGGGGCGGGCGGTGGCAGTGGGGAGAGATGGAGCCGGCGGACCGGCACTGAAGACCGCGGGGAATTGTGGAGCAGGCGGGCCGGGCCGGGCGGGGAACGATGGAGCCGGCGAACAGGGACCGAAGATGGCAGGGAGCGGTGGAGCCGGCGAGCTGATCCGGGGGCGGTGGGGAGTGATGGAGCCGGCGGTCCCGGGCGGGGTGCGGTGGAGCTGGCAGATTAGGACCGGGGGCGGCGGGGTGCGGTGGGACGCGCCGGTGGAACCCGGAAGGCTGGGAGGCGGTTTGTGCTGCCCGGTACTCTGCTGGGATGGGCTCCCACGGAGCTCGTCACTGTAGGCAGTCCAGTCACTTCTGAGTGCTTGATGCAGATTATTTAGGCCTCATTACAACTTTATGAAGTAGGTGCATTAGTTTATCTCTTAGAGTGCAGTCTTCTTGCATTCTAAGAAGCATCTTCAGTGACCTCAGTGGACTGAAATGAGAAATCAGTAACAGAAGGAGCACTGGAAAATTCAGAGATATATGAAAGATAACCAAGGGATCAAGGAAATCACAAGGAAAATTAGAAAACACCTTAAGATGAATGAGAACATAATATACCAAAACTTATGGGATACAGTTAAAGCAGTGCTCAGAGGGAGGGTTATAGCTGTAGGTGAGCTCTTTCTGTATTTCTCTTGTTTCCTCTTGTAGCTTCAAGTGTTTGACTGTAGATTTATAGCTCTAAAAAAAGATCTTAAGTTCTAACTTTTAGAATATAACTGTTCAAATATTAGTTGATTTAATGAATCTGAGAAGCTAAGGAGTGGAACAAAGTCACACAGCTGGTGAAAGAAAGTGTATGCGTACACACACACACACACACACACACACACACACACTTTACTGTCCCTAAACTCGCGAATGACCATATGGTGATTGACCTTTCTTGTAGCTTTTCTATAAGAAGAGAAATGCACTAGGCAGTCCAACAAAAATACTTAGTCTGAAAACTAATACATTATTGCTCTTAAAAAAAACAATTTTATACTTAAAAAAAAGAAAAAGTAAAGAGAATGAGAAAATTACTGTTTAAAAGGAAAGGCTTTTCAGTTTCATTACAGCCCTGTATGATGTATCTACCCCTGTTTTTTTTTTGTGGAGGCGTGTGTGAAGGAATGTCCTAAATCTGATATGATATTGTGACTTTTCTTTTTTTCACAACTTTGAAGCAATTTCTGTATTACTGGAAATTCTAGAAAATGCATTGTTTTTCTTTAATTGATGTATCAATGGTTTGGTGAATTACAGAAACCCTGGATACAAACTGCCTGAATTTCCAACCAGGAACCACCATGTAACTTATTTTGGACTAACAACTTTTTAGTCTTTACTAAAAAGTTAGTATTTAGAACTTAGAGTTAGAACTTAGTGTTGACCACTGTTTTGCTTTTTAAAGAAAGGTCTAGTCAGGAATGAACATGAGGCAGTCCAGAAGAGAGGAGGAAGAAGTACTCACATTGGTTGTACCTCTCCCGGGTCTTGAACCTGGGACCTTGGGATGTATGTGGGACTGCTCCCAGGGTGCACTAAACTTCTAGGCCACCAGGGCACGCCCAGCCATTGTTGTTATAATAGATTAAACAGTTTTACTTTGATTCAAAGAGCAATAAATTTGTCTAAACCAGTTTTGGGTAGTTTTGGTTTAATGTTCTACAGCTATCAAGTTAAAACAAAGAAACACTTCCAGTTTACTTCATTTCCTTTTTTGAAATTACTTGTCTACAAGTAAGGTTAGAAGCCTAGTTAAAGTAAAAGCAGTATCCTTGGCAGCATCAGGCCTGTAGTGATTGTGTTTGACTGCAAATGCATCCTCCTTCTGTTTTAAGCTTGCTTAAGCAACTATATGTCTGTCATAATTTGCACGGTCATATTTTCTGTGACATTGCTTCAATTTTATGATGATTTATGAAACCTAAGAGTATACAGAGGGGCAGGGGTTGGGGGCAAGTGGTGGAGAGATCTAGTAGACCGTGGTGAAGAACTCTTGGTAATGTTGGTGGGCAGAGTGTATTGACAGATGTTTGAGGAACGAGGAACTTGCACATACATGTTTATATTACTTTGTAAGGCAGTTACCTCAATAAACGTTAAGAAAAAAAAGATTACACAGAGAAGAAATTAATGACTAAGCCAAGATACTGAAGGATTACTAATTAAACCATTTAGTTTTTCTGAATTCTATATTTGTCATACTAGCTGCATATATATGCATATTGTAAACTTGAGCTGTAGCTGGAAGTGTTGATGGGGTGTCCTCTAGGTAATGGGGACTCAGAAAGGTTCAAGACAGAGTCCCTTTTCCTTTCCTTTGGATTACCACTTAAATACTTTAAAAAAAAAGTCTTTATACCTTGCTTGATTAAATGTTATCTCCTTAAGTGTGTACAATGCAGGTCCTGATATCTAGTCAAACACTTTGTTAAACAAAGAGCCGTCTTGTACACAATGTCCACCATCATATCCATTTGTGTCCCTTCCTCTCTATTTTAGGTTGTGACCTTTCATTTCCTGGCAATAAATTGGTCTCTGGAGATCACTGTAAAATTAGAGTGGATGAGAAATCTGGTCAGGTGTCACTGGAAGATACCAGGTGAGCTCTTTCTGAATTTGTTTCCTCTTACAGCTTTAGCAGTTTGACTTAAAGTCAGTGATTGTGTGGGACATGCCCTTGTCAGTTAAGCGGCTTGAGACACTAGTGTGTGGACCACATACAGCCCAAGGACCTAGGTTCAACACTGGGAGGCTGGGGTGAAAAACCAAAAATGAACAATTAAAGAAAGTGACTGTGGAAAAGAGACAAGAGCTTTTTTTCTGTAACTCTGTAACTTGATAGGTTCTTAAGGGATTAGGAAATGTTTTTTTTTGTTTCTAGGATAGGACACTTGGTGTCTGTGACCCTTCTTACATTTTTTTCAGATTGAGGCAAGACTAGCTTAGAAATGAGTTAAAATGCAGTGACAGTTTTTTTATTCTGACAAACCTAATTAAGTTAGACTTGTTTCCCCAAAATAAAAATAATTCTTATAGATTATAAGTAGTACCTAAAAGTGAAAGCTTTCCAACATCCACTCACCCATTGAAAGTAGGTAACAGTGGAGCACCCTCAGGCCCTAGCAGATGAGGCCATTGGATGTAGTCTACGTACATCCCAAAAACCCAGCATTGAGAGCCGGATATGAGAGGACCAGCCAAGATGAACAACTAGATGAAATAAATGTTTCTTCCTCCTCTCCCTGCCTGCCTGCCTTCTCACCTTCATTCCTGCCTGCACACTTACTTTGAAAAGCAAAACAAAATAATGTGTTGTATCCTGGTGGCCTAGTGGCTGAATCAGCCATGGGATGTAGTCCACATACAGCCTGAGGACCCAGGTGCAAGACCGAGGGCTGAAGGGGGATGATCCAAGATGAACAACTAAATGAAATAAATGTTTCTTCCTGCCTATCTACCTATTCACCTTCGTTCCTCCCTGCACCTCTCCTTTAAAAAAGCAAAAAGCATGTTTATTTGGTATTCGAGGTTATACTGTGTCTACTATTGTCGTAACTTTTTACTTTTAATGGTTATGACGTGTTTACATGTCAGTACTTCGAATCCATCTCATCTTTTTCATTCAGTTGCATAATAATTTACTTGTCAGTTCCCCTACTGATGGAAATTTATTATTTTTATTATTTTAGATAACACAGTAATGACTTCCCCCAATTTTTTTGCATGCATATCTGATTATTTCCTTAGGATAGATTTATAGGAAGGCATGCTGTGTCAGAATTCTAATGCTGTGCCTATTTTAAACCTGGTACCAGTGGCAGACAGCCATCCAGCTGTATGTTGACAGAGCCCCCCTTTCCCACTAGATGATTTTTAATTTTTGTGACTATCAGGTTCTATGAAAGTCTTTGGTAGTCTTTAGGGGTAGATTAGAAAATAATTTTGTCTTTTGGGCTTTTTTGGAGGGAAGCAGATAAGAAGGAAGTGAGTGGTGGAAGAAACATTCATTTTATTTAGTTGTTCATCTTGGTTGTTTCCCCTGGCTCCGTGTCTTGAACCAGGGACCTTGGGTTGTATGTGGACTGCACCATTAGGCCACCAGGGTGTTCCAGAAGCATTTTTTAAATGAATTCATTTATTTACCTTATTTTGGTTATTATCTTCCCTTCCCCCACCTGTCTGGATTTTTGGGCTTCACGGGGATTATACCACTGCTGTAGACTTAACATCTCAGCCATCAGGGCACTCCAGAAGTAAGGTTTTATTAGGCATGACTGATGCTCCTTTTCCTCTTCCAGTGGGTAGTACATCAAGGTTTATATTTCTCAGCATAATGTGCAGTAGCAGTATTCATTCTAGAGGCATCCTCCTGCTTCAGGGCCTGGCTTTCTCTCACTGGCTATGTGACAGGATTAGCTTCCTGTAGTTGTAACCAGTTACCACAACTTATTATCTGAGAGCTCTGGATGTACACATTCTATGCAGGTCTGATTAGACTAAAACCCAGGTATGGGCAGGCAGGGTTGGCTCCTGGAGGTTCTAGGGCAGAATCTGTTCTCTACCTTTTCCAGCTTCTGGAGGTCACTGCTTTCCTTGGCTGAGGTGGCTGAAAGGGAAGGGTGTTTCAGGCAGAAGAACCGGAGGTGCAGAGACCCAGAGATATGAGCAGGTCAGAGTACATGGTGAGTTGGGCAGTAGACCGGGGCAAGAAGAACATGCAATCCATGCTAGATAGTTGGGACTTTTAGCCAGAGAGCAGTGAGAAGACATCCAAGTGTTTTAAATAGAAGTTGAAGTCAGATTTTTTAGTTAGAAAGAGCCTGAAAATGAATTGCAGGTAATAGACCTGCAGTATTTATGTTGTGATTACATCCCTGCTTCTTTTTTGTTTTTTTCTATACTTTTTTTTTTTTTTTTTTTTTTAGAGGCAGGAAGGTGGGAAAGCAGGCAGGAACGAGGGTAGACAGGCAGGACGGAAAAGAGGAAGAAGAAGCAGTTTGTTTATTTTCCTTGTTCTCCTCAGTCCCTGGGCTACAAATCTGGGTCCTTATGTGGCTATATGTGGACTGTGCCCCAGTCATGGGCTTAACATGGGAGTCACCATTTCATCAGCACCCCTGTTTCTTAAACCAAATTTTACTGGGACATGATGATGGCCTTGGTCTTCTATTATGTCTTATCTGTAGCTATTTGCACCCAGCAGTGACAGCTGACTGGTTTAGACAGAGACTATGTGACCCAGTAGCCTGAATTGTTTACTGTCTGGATTTTACAGAAAACAGACAGTGGCAATCACTCAGATGTTAAAAGGTCTCTTCACTAGGTGTGTGTTGGTAGAGTAGTGTTTAGGTCCACTGCCTCTTTACATGCTTCTTCCCTTGCCCACAGTGTGCTCTTCAAACATTCTTTACTTTCTGTCTGCTCTCTGCTTAGGAGTCTGTCCTCAAGAAAATACTTCCTGTCCTTTTGACTCAGGCACCTGCATGTCCCTGCCTCACTGTGCACCTCCCCGTGGCAGTGTGGCCCTGACCGGAGTGACCTCTTATCGTAAAGACTGCCGTCTTCCTCTTCTCTGTTTGCTTCTGTCCAGAACGTCATTAGGAAGAGTCTGTTCTTTTGAGGAATGAACTGACCTGGGGTCAGAATGTGGAGGAGGGTAGATCTGTGGACAGAGTTAAGCACAGATGCAGGAGAGAACCTAACCTAGAAATCCAAATTAGCGCTGCTGGCAGAGGTCTAAGGGTCCACCAGGAAGCAGATGGAAGACAGTGTTGGAGCAGCAGAAATGACAAGCCTGTTAGTTGCTGGTTAGGCTCTCAGGGCAAAGGCAATCTTTTTCTCAAGAGAATTGTAGGCTTTTTTGATTTTTATTTATTTTTATTTTTTAAAGGAAAGGTGCAGGCAGGAATGAAGGCGAGCAGGCAGGCAGGAAGGGAGAGGAGGAAGAAGCATTTTTTTAATTGTATTTAGTTGTTCATCCTGGTAGTTCCCCTGGGCCCTGCGTCCTTGGGCTCTATATGGACTACACCCAACTACTACCCCACCAGGGCATGCCTCTCAAGAGAATTGTAAGGTGGCACTTGCATATGTGTCTCAGTAAATGTTTGCACCACTCGTGTGATTATTTTGACATTTTCAAGAGTAATACTGAACTGTTTTCCTAGTGGTGGTTAAAAAAGTTATTTTTACTTTTAAACCCCTCCCTGGGTCTTCAGCTGTGTCCATGGTCTTTACATGCCTTGCATCTTGGACACTTGAGTCACGGGTGCACCAGAAAATAAATTTTTCATCTTGTTATTTTAAGTTAGATAAATTGCATTTTTGTTGTCCTTACAGCACCAATGGAACAGTAATTAACAAGCTGAAGGTTGTTAAGAAGCAGACTTACACTTTACAGACTGGGGATGTCATCTACTTGGTGTATAGGAAGAATGAGCCAGAACACAGTAAGAAAGAGGACTCTCACTGGGGTTGGACACCTGATTGGTGTACTTCATGAAATCCTGCATGCCTTTGAAGCACCTCAGATTCTGTGGAAGCAGTTGTACCCACTAGGAATGTAACTGTTAGCCATATTCCCTTTATTGTTTATATGTATTTCTGGTCTAAGTAGGGTCTATTCGAGAGTGGGAATGTTGACTTTCCAGTCTGAGCCCCAGCCATTCTTCAAAAATACCACTGTGGTCAGGAGTTGTGGATCTTAAAATGACAGTCTATGTGAAGTGAATGGAATGGTTTAGGTTACATGGTAGAAGACTCTTGAGTTGTAAGGATAAGGCCTACAAATAGGTGACTGGAGTCCATTAATGAACTGTTTTTGGAGACGTCATAGGAGCTGCAAAGGTTAGGCTGGATTCCCTTACAACTTGTCCAGCTCTGAGGGTCTGTGCTTATGAAAGAAGAATGATGCAGGGCAAGGAAAGTTGGGGAAGTCTATCAAAGGTCACCTATAAAATAGAAAGAAGAGGACAAATATGCCCTAGGTTATTCAACATAATCAAAATCAGCCCTGGCTATAGAGAAGGATCTTGTGTCTATTTCTGGTAGTTTGAAATAAGCGAGGCATCACCTTATCATCACTTTAATCTGTCTCCTGACTCCATAATTTTTTTTCCCCTGAGGCTTATTTATTTTAAAGTTGGTTAAGATGTTTGTATCACTTATTTTAAAATCCTTTAAAATCCAGTATCGTTACTAGCCGTCAAAATAGTCAACAAGGACAAAGTGATTGTGAAGTGACTGGAGGGAACAGAAGATAAAAATGAGTTCTGGCTTGGCAGTTGGGTCATGTGTCTCTGATTTGGTTAATCCCTTTTAGATGTGGCATACCTCTATGAATCTTTAAGTGAAAAGCAAGGCACAACACAAGACTCCTTTGGTAAGTAGGCTGTAGTAAAGAAGTGGAGGTATATTAAGGAAAGCCTTGGGGCCCACTGGGATGTCTTGCCTCACTCAGGACTGCTCTGTCTGAACCGAAGTTTGTGCTCCTTTTTGCTTACAGAAGCCAACAAGGAAAATGTGTTCCACGTGACCAAAGATACCTTAGGTGCAGAGCAAGGTGATGACACCCAGGTCCTGTCGTCATCAATCAACACTCAGGAGTGCTTTGAGGAACCACAGCCATCGACATCAACATCGGACCTCTTTCCCGTAGCCTCTACCTCTTCCGTGGAGCCCTCCTCTGCAGGGCGAGCGCCTCTCTCCAGCTCTGGTGAGATGGCGTTGAGGGGTATCTGTGATGCCTTTTGTTCCTGGTCCTGATCTGTGTTGTTACAGAGACAGATAAGCCACTGAAGAATTGAGAGGTTATCGCGCATCGTGGTGTGCTTTCTGTAGAGAGAAATGTTTTCTTGTTTCACCCCCGGAGATGGGTGGACACTATAGTACCATGACGTATATTATAGTTGTTTTGTGTGTGTGTGTAACTCACATGCCATAGAAATCATCTCGTTGAAATGTACATTTGCATGGTGTTTACTATATTCATAGTGCTGAGCAACCATCATTGTTATCTAATTCCAGAACGTGCTTATCACCTTGAAAGGAGACCCTGTATCCAGTCAGTACCAGTCTTCCTCCCTGCACCATCCCCAGCCCTTGGCAACCACCAGTCTGTTTTCTGTCTCTGTGGACTTGCCTGTTCTGGACATTTCATTTTGGTGGAATCATGCACTTTATGACCTTTTATGTTTGACCCTTTTCATTGAGCATGTGCAATCATATTACGTTTATTAGTTTATCTTTAAAGCTCTTCTCCGACGTTTTAAAAGACATCTTTTTGAGATTTTGATTTGGAGAGAATTGACATTTTTGCCATAACCAGGAAATTGGTATCTGTTTACTAGACTCTTTGATGTTCTTCAGTGAAGTTTTGTAGCCTCTTCATCTATTTTTAGGGTGTTTCTTATTTATCCCAGAATACTTGTTTTCTCATTCTTACATTGTATAGCATTTTGCAGATTATTTTGTGGAAAAGAGACCCTCTTAAATCTCTGTTAGAATGTATCACAAAACCTGACTCCCTAAACAAAGTCCAAAGATACAGGCCCAGAACTGGTTCACCTGCTGAGAAAGATATTTTCGGTCTGTTACACATTGTCGTTTATACTCATGCTTTTTTTTTTTCCCTTTAATCAACTGAAACAGATCGAAACACCAAAAAAGGGGCGGGGGGAGAAAATGAAATTGTCCTCATGCTTTTCTTGTTGCAAGAAGGCTGCCATGCTCTAGCCATCACAACCACATTCAAAGACAGAAACCATGGAGCTACTCTTAAAGGTCCTTTGTTCCAGGTGACTCTATGTAACCCTTTTCCCAGATCTGTGACAACCCCCTCTGTCTGAAACTACCATTCTAATGTGTTATTGTGACTTTCAGGACTTCAATGCATAGTTGTAGAAAAAGGCAGTGGACATGACCCCCATCTCAGGGCAAAGACCAAGGCAGTGTAGACCAAACCATTTTCAAAGGCCCATCAGACATCTCCTGGTAACTCATATGCTAATTATGGCTTCTCGGAGACCTTGGAATTATCTGTGTTTTAGTATTATCACCTCAAATTCTTAAGTGGGAAAAAAAATTTAAAAAGGCAGTCAGATTGTCAAAAGTGAAAACAATCCAGAATTGGAAAACTACACAGAGGATTGAGGTTCTGCAGGTTATGGAGACCCGTGTGCTCCCCCTGACAGAGTGTCAGGGTTTTTGAATCACAGAAACATAGCCAGTGGTGCCGCCCCACACACTGGAAGTTCACCCTCTTGTGGGAGCCCAGAGAGAAATACAGGCAGTGACAGCTGGGAAGTGGTGGGCATTTTCGATTGAATGCAAATCTCTAACCATCTGCCTCAATAAAATATGCCGCCTCTCTCATCCCAAGCTGTGCATTTTGTGACTGTTACAATCTTTAGGAATGAAGCATAATTTTTATACCATCAGGAAGTCAATGGACTTAAAATTTACTATCAAAAGTGTTTTATTCTATTCCACATATATCCATAGCACAATGTATAGTATTGGTGCTGTTAGGCTTTGATTATTTTTTAATAATCTAATTTCTTTAAAAGGGCAACGCAGCTCCCTTCTGTGACTCAGGCTGCTAATGCTCAGTCTGAAAACTGTGGACCTGGGTTTGAGACCCAGGGCTCAGGATCACTAAATAAATAAGTAAAAGAGCAATGCTTTGACTCTCAAAAAGGCAGCAAAAAGTAAACAAGTGGGACTACATCAGACTTAAAACTCTTCTTTGTAACAAAGGAAACTATCAACACAATGAAAAGGCAAGTTATTCAATGGGAGAGAATATTTGTAAATCGATATCCGGTAAGAGGTTAATATTCAAAATATATAAACTCATGTAACTCAGGACCACTATCACCTGTGATATTATACTTGTGAGAATAACTATCAACAAAAATAGAAGAAATAAGAAGATCGGTAAGGATGTAGAGTAAAGAGACCTTTGTGCACTATTGGTGGGAATGTGAAATTGGTACAGCTATTGTGGAAAAGTGATGTTTTCTCAAAATATTAAAAATAGGACTACCGTATGATCCAGTAATCCAGCTTTTGCCAATATATATGAAGGAAATGAAATTAGGATCTCAAAGAGATATATGCATTCCCATGTTCACTGTAGCATTATTCACAGTCACCAAAATATGTAAATAAACTAAGTGACTACCAGCAGGAGACTGTATAAAGGAAATGTGAGTATATATATACATACTCAATGGAATATTCTACCATTAATGAGCAATACCTTCATGTATTGTGTAAATAAAAGCACAGACAAAAAATGTTGCTCTAAGCAGGTTGTTCAGATGGAAAGATTAGCTCCAATTGCATATATTTGGGGAAAGTTTTCAACTTGTATGTTAAAGTGTATATATATACGGACAAAATTACCATACTTAGTAGTGAGTGCCTGCTAAATGTGAAGTAGTGCAAGCCAGCCTCGGAAGTTGCCTCTTCCCTTAGTATATGTGCTAATTTGTCCCCCAAGCAATTCTATCTTTTTTTCAGTTGCTGTAGGCCAGTTCCTTCAAAATAATAACACTATTGAATATTATAGACTAGATATGTATTGTACTATTAACTAGGTCTTTATTGTGATAAAGGTCTTTGGGCCTTTTGCCAAGTCCATTTCAATGTATGCCTCTAGCTTCTTGATGGTGTAGATCAGTTCTTTTTGACTTACCATCTCCCTCCCTCCTGTTACCATATTTCTTGGGAAACCATTCACATGCCCCATCCCCATCTCCTGTCTACATATCCCTATAGTATGGAGCCTGTTCTTCCATCTTTTGAACATGGTCTTTGCTATAGATGTGTGTCTGTATCAGCACAGTGTATTCTAGACTAAATGTTCAAGGACTGCCTCTAATCACAGACTCTTCTGCATTTCTCCCTGTGAATGTGTCACTTGACCCCAGCTCCACAGTACACAGTAGTAGGTAAAAATGTATTTAAGAAATTGGAGTTGTGAGCAAGTATTTCTAGTAAGCGTCTACGATTACTTTATGGCAATTTGTTTTACACCTGGTTTGACACATTACTCAGCGTGCACTACTTCCAGATGGATAATTGGAAGCTCTCTGTTCTTCTCCCAGGCTCCAGAGGTGCTGGTGTCTCCCCGAGAGGCTGTAGTCCATCTATGGCAAGTGATGACATCCCCAGCTTCCCACCTATTCTCCCAGACAGCGAGGTAGCATCTTTTTCTCTGTCAGAACCCAAGGACCAGGAGGATTTGGAGCCCATTAAGAAAAGGATGAGAGGAGGTCAGATTCTCGGGGTCTGTGTGTCCTTTGCCCTCTATGCCTGCATTAGGCTCAGTGGGACTATCTGATCTGCCCGCATTGGGCCACACCTGCAGAAGCATGGGTGTGCTGTCTCAGACTGACACCTGGTACCTCAGCATTTTCTTTCCTCTTTACCTTATCAAGATTCTACATGTTTACTATAGATATACTTTTGGCCTGGAAATCAGATATTCTGAGTTGCAGTGATATCTTGATATGACAGTCTTTCTTTTTATGACAAATTATTTTTTCTTTTATGTACATGTATATGATATAATTATATATATTACATATATATAAAATGGTAATCATTTTACACATTGAAATAGCCTCATATGTATGGGTTCCCCATTCCTTGAGCATATGTCACACCCTGCTCTCCACCAAATCACCAAGGTGACAGCTTATTTTTATGACTGTGTTGGAGTGCCCTGTGGCTCAGCAACTGAGACACTGGTGTGTAAACCACTTATGGCCCAGGGATCTAGGCTCACGACCTGGGGCCAGGATAAAGCTCCAAAAAAGAACAACTAAATAAATGAAAATGCATAAAAATAGAATATATTAAGTGATAATTGAAAGTTCTTGGTAACATCTGCGTCAGTACTTTCTAGCATTTTCCTGTGTATACATGAGCCACATTTTGTTATTTAAACAAAAATCAACATTTTACACAAATACTGTTGATAACTTTTTTGTTGTTTTTTTAAGAGAAGAAGGAAGGGAGGTATAGGAGGAAGAAATATCTTTATTTAGTTGTTCGTTTTTTATTTTTCATCCTGGCCTCAACCTGCATCCTTGGGCTTTACCTGATCTGCATCCAGTGTCTCCACCCTCTGAGCCACAAGGGCATTTTCTTGATAGCTGTCTTTTTCCTGCCAACTGTATCCTGAATGTCTCTCTTTAGTTCGTGGTTATTTTTTTAACCCTAACATAGTATGAGATTTCTATGCAGACTTCTTCAAGATGATCTTTAAGATAAAAACACTGGAAAGGATGACCTTTTCTTTCAGCAAGTTAAGACATTTATAAAATGAAAAGACCAAGTGTCTCTTTTCTCCTTGCTATGTTGGCAGAATGTGTCCCTTTCTCCCACAGACAGGGAGCCCGACCTGAACCTACAGTCCTTGGTTGAAGACCATTGTCAAGACGCACAGTCCTCCCTGGAGGATGTCAGAGCTGCAGCCCTGAAACCAGACAAGATGGAGGAGACACTCACCTGCGTCATCTGCCAGGACCTGCTGCATGACTGTGTGAGGTACTTACTGGGCTGGCCTGTAGGGAGGCCCAGGGTGACTGACGCCTGTGTCTCCTTCATCTAATGGAGGGGCTGCAGGCTGGGGGGAAAGAGGCCGTGGATGAACTAAGCCTCAGGCATTGTGTTTGGGATCAAGTCTGCTGAGACTGCAGTGTCAGTCTACTTCCATGGGCAACACGCTGAAAACTTGATCCAGGTGGGCAGGACGGTAAAAAAGCCAGGAGACTGACATGGCAGTGGCCTGCCAATCTGAGTGGGTCTGGTCTACCTCAGGCATGTGTCAAGGAAACTCAGCCAAGCTTTGAACATTTTGCAGTTAAGGAAATGTGATCTTTAACATAGAGCAAAGATCCCAGCAGTCGCTCAGAAGGAACTGCCCCTTGCTTTTCTGCAAGCATTTAAGATGTTAATCCACTGGAATTTCCACCTACATGTGACTTTTCTAAACTCAGGCTTCCAGTCCTGTGTTCCTAAAGTTGCAGTCTGCCCTTCATTGCGTCTCCCAAAACAGATCGCCCTGTGGCCCAGGGTTTCTTTCGATTAACCAGGACTGCGTTATAGTAGTTGAGGTTGAATGCCATGTGCTCACTTGGAGAACATTTCTCAAACCTGTTAGTTACGACAGCATTCAGGGTCCTGCCATGATGCCAGACACATGATTTCAGATGGGTGATGGAAGGCAGACAGTGCTCCTGGTCTTTCAGCTGAGGATACAGATGCCATGACACCATTAGTGGGCGCCACACAGGACCCTGTTGAGTCAAGGGAGCATGATGGGCAGGTAGTTTACTTGTGTTTTTGTTTTTAACAAGCACTCAGCCTGAGTCAGGCCACTTACTTCTCTGGGAAAAAGAAGCCATGGGACCTGGGATCCCTGCTTCTCCTCTATATCTGGGGGTAGGGCACCCTGCTGTGTTGGCCGGACACGGCCCATGACCTCTCTCAGAGGCATCTGAGAACATGCTTGTTCCCTCAGCCTGCAGCCCTGTATGCACACATTCTGTGCAGCCTGCTACTCAGGCTGGATGGAGCGCTCTCCACTGTGCCCCACCTGCCGTTGTCCAGTCGAGCGGATCTGCAAAAGTCACATCCTCAACAACCTGGTGGAGGCGTACCTTCTCCAGCACCCAGGCAAGTGGGGAGACCACTCAGCAGCGGGACCTCAGGTCTCCTTAGGGACCTGCTGGCCAGTGAACTATGTCCTTGAATTCCAGACAAGCGTCGCAGTGAAGAAGATGTGCGGGGCATGGCTGCCAGGAACAAGATCACTCAAGACATCCTGCAGCCCAAAGTCAAGAGGTCTTTCTCTGATGAAGAGGGCAGCTCAGAAGACCTGCTGGACTTGTCGGATGTTGACAGTGAGTCCTCTGATGTGAGGTAAGCCTGCCCTGGCTCTGGGACACCTACTCCCTGATAGTCTGAGATCCCCTCTAAGGTGTGATGTTGGTTGGTGATAACACCTGCCTTAAATGTGCAGGATGCAGTGGGGGCTGAGGACTGTCACTGAGGATGCTGGGGGATGAGGACTGTCACTCACTAAGGAAGCTGTGCGGCATTCACATGCTGCTCACGGGCTTTGATTTACTGGTGAGACAGACTGTCATGATTTTACATGTTCTTTCTCCCACATAAGCACACTTGCTCTATGTAGTTTATCTGCAGACCATAAAGTTCCTATACTGTGAGTTGTACTATTTATCATTTGTCAAGATTTTATTGCAGAAAAGCCCTTAGCCATCTGGCTGAGAGGATTCAATCCTAGGAGACCTTAATCTCTCTGCCCTAGAGGACTGGTGTTTCCTGACTCAGACATCCAGGGTCTGAATTTGATTCATGACCACGATATTTGAAAAGACGAAAAGCAAAACACCAATATTTTATTATTTTTGTTTCTTCTCACAATATTAGGCAATAACAGTCAACAAAAGTCACTTTCATGTTAACATTTTATTGTTTATCCATTCAGATACATAGTCACAGGTACTTCTCTTTTAACAAAGTAGAGTATAATTAACTTAAATGTTTCTTATAAAGATGAGATTACACTACCTGTGATTTTGTGGTATTTGCAGTATTTTTGATTCAGAAACAGTGCTGCAGTACAGATCTTGCATTTGGTTTTGTGCACATGTTCATTTCTTTTGTGGAATGGGTCAACAGAAAGGAGAGTCTGACAGGAGGGTATGTCACTGGACTCTGACTTCTGTGTCATCAGAAGGAGGGGCCCTGTCACAGAACTCTGTGAGGTCTACAGAGGGGTTTCATTCACCCCTCTGACACATGGTGAAGTTGGGGTACAAGACCCTCTCATCCCATCTACATCTCACAAGTGAGGCCCAGTACCTCCTCACCATGTGTTTCCTGGTCTTCTCTCGTGGGTCCCTGCTGTTGGCAGCAGACTTAGAAAGTCATCCTCTGACCGAGTTGAGTCTGATGTTTTCTCTTTGGGTTCTTATGTGTCTCCGGTTTCTGAAAACTCGGTGGGAGCACTGGGTGGTGCAGAGCTCCTGTGGGCAACTGGAAAGCTCCCTGAGGACAGCTGCTTTCAACTGGCACCTTGTGCTCTAGTCTTCGCGAAAGGGAAGGTTCTGTGACATCTCCTGGGGACCTAGGATGACAGTCATGAGAGGCCAGGCAAGCTGAGTCTGCCTCTGGACATGGCTTACAGCCCCCCATCATCATCTTGCCCAGTATAGGAACTGAGTGACCCACCCCAGAGATGGTATTCCTGGGCCATGGGCAAACAAGAGGTCTTGGGACTAGGAGTGGCCACGGAGGGTGAGGGAAAGGGGGTCAGGGATGGCAGAGTGAGAACCCTTTCCCTGCTTCTGTTCCAGGATAAGCACTGGCAGAGTGGCATGCAGGCAAGCCTCTTCCCCTTCATACACATTGAGCAGTCGTTGGTTCAGAACTGAGGCATGGAGGGGGACAGTGTCTACGAGTGGAAAAGGCCTTGCCAAAGACCCTGGTTACTAGGTCTCATCTCCAAGTTGGGCCTCGGGGCACTCACTGTTGTTGCCACCCATTTTTGAGAACCAGTGTCCCTGCACGCCTTCAGTTCTGTGTCTACATGTGTTTCCTTGCAGTCAGCCCTATGTTGTGTGCAGACAGTGTCCTGAGTACCGGAGGCAGGCGGGGCAGCTCCCTCCTGGCAGTGAGCCAGGGGCACCACAGGCCCCTGGGGATGCACCATCAACGTCTGCCCACATTGAGACAGGTGAGACCCTGTACTCCACAGCTGTACCTTTCTTCTGTCACTCAGCTACTGTCTCCTGAGGGGCACACCTCTTCAGTCTCTTCTTTGCCTCAAATGTCCCTCTATCTCTCCTAGCTTGTTGCTTTCTTAATCTCTTTTGGGCTAAGAAATTAGTTGATTAATTTGTTTGCTTGTGGACCTTTGCTCCTGGACACTCATGGAGATTTGGTCCTGATTCTAACAGTAGACCCCCAGCCCACTGCTCAGGGCCATCAGCATCCCTATCCCCAGTGGTACTGCCAAAGCCAAAATGACCATCACACAAGGGCCTCTCAAATGAGAGACTGATCTTAACAGCACTGGTGGCATTACCAGAGCCTCCCTGAGCCCTGTCTGTCTGTTGCCTGTTTCTGGTGGATGGGTCTCCAGACCCACTGTCACCTGGGGAAAAGTGGAGGCCAACTAGAGGACTGTGAAATCTATGTTCTCAGCTCCAGCAGAGCTGTGGCTTATGACCTCTTAGCTGCCTGAACCTGTCACATGACCAAGCCAGGATTATGACCTGGAGCCCCTTCCTAATATCTGCCATGGCCCTGTGCGGTGACTCTTAGTGACTTCTAGGCCCCAGGCTCATTGTTTACAGACTGCGGACATTCAGTACCTCTTGAAAGTACCCACTGGTGTGGTATGAGTCGCACATGTGTATACCATGTCCTGTGTGACAGTTTCTGGTGTGTGGTCAGCCAGTATTGCCTGCCAGGCTGGTCACATGTTCATTTGGAAAAAGCAGAACTAACAAGGAGCTGGCCTAATTGTTTCACGGTGTGTGGTTTATAGTCTGCCCTTTCTTTAGGAAACGGTAGAAACTTTTGAGTGATCATCAGAATCTTGCTGTAGCCACTGAACGAAAAGACTCATTACTGTTTGATTCATTCAACTCAGTTTAATGGTGGATTGTCACTTGACTGCTTAGGAGAATAGGTCTGAATTTCCTGGGCTTTCTCATAGGTTTATTTCTGACCCTGTTCTTTTTAGCTGCCTCTCTGGTGTGTTCTAATCTGGCTCTTTTGGTCTGGTCCAGACATGCTCTGGCCTCAACAACCTGTTTGCTCCACAGCCCAGGAGTACGTGTGCGCCCTGCAAGGAAGCCATGCCATATGCACCTGCTGCTTCAAACCCATGCCTGACCGAAGGGCGGAGCGCGAGCAGGACCCCCGCATCGCCCCCCAGCAGTGTGAGTAAGGATGTGCGTGTGCAGCTGTCTGCTCGAGGAGCCCTCCCCACCAGAGACTCCGTGTGTCCTTTGAGACTCAAGTTTCACAGTACTGTTTACTTTTGTGTGTGATGTGAAGGACACAGTTCTGGGTTTCTACCCACATATTGCGTGTCCCTCCATCATCTGCTGGATAACCTGTCTTTTCCCAGCTGATAACACTGCCCTGTCATATTCCAAGCTTCCATGGTTGGGTGATTCTCTTTCTGAAACCTGTGTCTGATTACTGTCCCAACATCAGGGCCGCAGTAGTCTTATAATGTGTCACTTTTAAGTCTAACAGATGAAATAGGATGCTTTAGTTCACAGTTGTTGGGTGACTGTTAAAGCTGGGGTTTTAAAGGAAAGATGCAGGCAGGAATGAAGGTGAATAGGCAGGTAGGAAGCGAGAGGAAGCATCTTTATTTTATTTTTATTTAGTTGTTCACACTGGTCATTCTCCCACACTCCCCACACCCCGCCCCCATCTCAAAATTTGACCCTAGGGGTACTAGGAGTATGTGGCTTGCTCCTTCAGAGGTGATTGACCTAACTGCTCCTCCACCAGGGTGCGCCAAAGCTGAGATTTTATTTAATGGTTATTTGTGTGTATTCCTCACTGGCATTGCTGCTGTGTCCATGCCCCTCTTTCTGTGGAGATGTCACGAACTTGTTAGAGTCTTGACACCCACCAAGTGGCCTCTGGCAAGTCCCTTTTCTGTCCAGGGGCTCTCTGTCCTGTCTGCTGGGGTCGCTGCCACATACTGCAGGTACGAGTTGAGGCATACATGCTAGGTGTGAAATGGCTTTTCTTTTCTCTACTCTTGACCCTTGACTTCATATAGAATGTTTTAGATGGGTATGCAGTCATTACAGACTTTAAAAACTTTACATATTCAACCCTATGAGAATAGTAGCCAGGCTTTCACTTGTCTTCCATCCTAGGAATTCCATTCTACAGATTGTTAAACATTGAAAAATAATGTTTACAAAGCAAGGTAAAAGCATGAAAAAAATACTCCTAAAAGGTAGACAAAGCAGAACACAAGATATGAATGATATGTAGATTGATTGTAAATATGTTCCCTGTTATGACTAAAAGGAAACAGCACTACTTTGGGTGACAGGATAGCAGTTTTCCTTCTATGGTTCTCAGAGTTTCCTCCAAGGAACAGTGAGCAGTGTAGGAAATGACACAGACCTGGCCCTTCTTTCAGGCCACATTAGCTGGAAAGTGTGTGTCAGACTCTGTGAGCTGAGCTCCTGAGCCTGGGCAGACATGGCTGTGGGACCTGAGGCCTCTGCTCTGTCCGCAGGTGCTGTCTGCCTGCAACCCTTCTGCCACCTGTACTGGGGCTGTGCCCGCACCGGCTGCCTTGGCTGCCTGGCCCCGTTCTGCGGTAATTCTGGCTCCCTCTTCAGTGAGGAGCTATTCCCTGCATGTTCTTTCTGTGCTCAGCGATGGTCACTGGTGGCCTGGCCAGCTGTGTACCTGAGGAGGGGACACCTGTGGCCATCATGAATTAACCTTTTCCTGACCAACCAGAGAGGTTTGCCATTTTAAAGGTGTCAGTGGTGTTAGTTTGACCCAAGGGTAGTAGAAGACTTAGGGGAGTGCCGAGTTTAAATGCGGGCTATTCCATCCCTCGTAAGGCGCCCCCACTGACCATGCAGTGCTGCTGCAGCCCCTCGGCAGGCTGAGAGCCCAGAGAGCCACCACTTCAGGAGGGACTGGCACAGAAGCCTTCTCCCTTGTTCTCTCTTTAAAGTTGTATTGCGCCTTGGAACTTTTTAGTTTTTCTAGGCTCTGTAATGAAGGACGTTGGCGTCTTGACTTTCGGGTGAACAGTGCTTTCACGAGCTTCCTTGTAAACAGATGGCATTGCTTCCTCACCCTGACAGAGCTGGACCTGGGCGACAGGTGTCTGGATGGGGTGCTGGGCAACAACCACTATGAATCTGACATCCTGAAGGTAGGGCACCTGCTCAGCGAATCCACACAGAGCTAGTCCCCCGAGTTTCTGCGCTCCGTCAGTGTGTGGGTGTCCTCCCTGAACTCCCCGTCACACCGTGAAGTCGTGGGGGTGGCTTGCCCCCCACAGGTTTCCGGGCCTTCTCGTTGACTTCCTTCCCGTCTGGCCACTTCCTTCCTTGCATTTCAGGAAACTCGCTGGGCTCTTACAACCTCGCACGGCAGCAGCCTTCTTAGCACAGGTTGCTCACATCTTCACAGGGCATTCTGGTGCTGCTTTGCACAGGAGCCAAGCAGCTTTGTGTGTGAACAGCAGAGCTTTGTTGTGTCGTCAGGGCCCACTGCACCCTGTGGCTGCCCTGCCCGACACTGTGCCACTGCTGTTCTCAGAAGAGCTTTGCAGTTTTAGAAAGGATGTGATGGCACTTACAGAGTTTGAAAACTAGCCTGACTTTGGTCGCACAAAAAGCATCTCAGAGTCCCTGTGCAGAGTCCCTGTGCACTAGGATGTGATTGTGTGTCCACCCGGCCGTCCCGGTCACCCTGAGCTGTGGCTGTAGAAGCATCCCCACAGCCGTCAGCGTGCTCACGGGGCTTCCCTCTACAGCGCTCATCGGGTTTAGGCTACTTTGGCCTCACGTGCCTTCAGAGGCCTTTCACGAAACATACTTTTGTCAGTGTCCTTTCTCCAAGATAGTGCTTCTTCTCGCCCACCCCAGAATTACCTGGCAACCAGGGGTCTGACGTGGAAGAACATGCTGACGGAGAGTCTGGTGGCATTGCAGAGAGGAGTGTTCTTGCTGTCTGGTAAGCACACTGTGCTTGCTCTCCCTTCCAGAAATCCCAGTGTTGCTTTTTCCTCCTGTCACAGTAAACCTGCCACTCTGCGCCCATCTGCTCTCCTGCTTCCACGGTTCTTACCCGCCCCTCCCTGCAGAGACAGAGAATCCTAATGCTCCAGGTTTATTTTCTCAGTTGGGTTTGTGCCCACATGCACCCATGATACTTCTCCCACTAGGGATGGGAAGGTGGGACAACCAGAGATACAAGGCTCCACGACTTACTAGCATGCAGGTGCTCTTTGGTACTTGAAGACTCACCCCACTCTTGAGAGTGCCCGGTGCCTTGTGAAGTGTGGTTTTAGTCACTGAGGAAGTCTGCAGAAAAATTAAGTGATTATTTTTTCTTCTAAGACATAAATTATGAAGACAAGGTTTTATGAGGATCTTTCAAAGACGTTCCTGTTACATGGGCATGTGTAGTGTCTCGTGCAGGGGCAGCTCTGGGTGGTTGCCCAGAGCTATCAGATGGTTCTCAGATCCTTTCACTTTTTAATGGCTTATTATTTTTGTAAGACTGACATGGCTCACAAAGAAAATGTGTTCCCTGTAGCTCAGAAGACTAGGGTGCCATGGACCTCAGTTTGAGACCCAGGGCTGGAAAAATTATAAATAAATTAAATCTGAACCAAAAACGAACAAGCCCCTCTGTAGCTTAGGCTATGAAGACACAGGCTATAAAAGCCACGGACCCAGGTTTGAGACCCCAAGTTGCTAAAAAAAAATGGAAAATGTGAATGGTGTAAAATGTAAATTATGAAGGATAAATTAAAAATTATCAGAAATTCCAAAATCTAAAAGTAATAATGGTAATATTTCCATGACCCCCTTTCTAGCACAAATACCTATGTGTGTATATAATCCTCCTAAGTGAAATTCTACTATATACACTGTTTTGTAGTTATAGTGTATGTTGAAGCCTTCTAGGGTCAAGAAAGACCTATACTTTGGTTTTTAATTATTTTATAATCTGATATCATAGTTTATTTAGCCAGTTCATGAATCCAGGACATTTACGTTTTTCACTGTCTGAAACAACACTGTAGTTGCTGAGCGTGTACTATTGTAGATTTGAACATTTTCCCTGTATAAATAGATTATCAGATAAGTGTTGTACATTTGAGACTTTGTGTATTGACGGTTTTTCCCGAGGATGTGCCTTGAGTTCTGAGGGCCAGCATATGCCCCAGCCCTGCATTTGCTTTCTAACTCTTACAGATGCAAAAGAGGCAAACAGGGTTTATCTGTGGGTTACTGGCCCATATCTGGTTTGACAGGACTGAAGAGCTATTTGTTTATGGGTAATTTGCTTGTCTGGGATCTTGGCTCATATGTATATTAGACTGTTTAGATTTTGGGGATATGAATTTGTATATTTTTGTGAACTACAAGTATATAACACATTGTCATTTTTGTTCCAAACATGTTTCCACTATATCATTAGTATTTCACTGTTATTTATATTTATATATATATGTATATATTCATTTGATATTTAAACTAGGTGGTATGTGCCATTTGATTTTCATGACATACTTAGAAATAGCTCAAGAGAAAAATATTTCTCTTAGTATTTGTTAAAATATTGAATCCCATCCATGTAGCCTCCAACCCTACCCCTAACCTCTGATCTTAAACTCATGTCCCTAATTTTCATGGCCTGTATCTTAGCCAGCTTAGCCACAAAGGGGGGCTTTTTAAAATTTATTTATTTATTTATTTTTCCCCAGCTCTGGGTCTCAAACCCAAGTCTGTATGTTTCATATCCTGCGTGTTAGCCACCTAAGCTGTAGGAACTTCACATTTCTTTTTTCTTTTTTAAGGAAAGGTGCAAGCATGAATGAAGACAAGCAGAGACAGGCGGGAAGAGAGAGGAGAAAGAAACACTTTGACTTTTTTTGTTCTGGTTTTTCATTTTGATTGTTCTCCCTGGCTCCAGGAAGTGAACCTGGGTCCTTTGGGATCTATGTGGCCTGTGTTGCACCAGAGGCGGCAGACCTAACCACTATTCCACCAAGGCACGCCAGTACTCAAATACTGAGTTTTGTACCAAAGTGAAATTATTTTGCTGTAAGGAAATAAATTGTTATCAGATTGTTTTGCTCTTGTTTTCCAACATCTAGCCTGTTGCCTCTACCTCATTCTGGGTGAAAGCATTAATTTCCTGCTAGTTTGCAAGCTGTTCCACAAGCCTGACATTGCCTGATGAGACTGTGCTTCTTGCAGATTATAGAGTCACTGGGAGCACTGTGCTGTGTTACTGCTGTGGACTGCGAAGCTTCCGAGAGCTGACCTACCAGTATCGGCAGAACATTCCTGCTTCTGAGCTGCCAGGTAGGGAAACTTCCTTCACAACTCACTTCTACACCTTCACAATAGATCGTCAATTTAGGCCTTTGCTCTGTGTTTGTAGTGGTGTCTGCATCAGTCAGGAAGAAAACAGGCTGCATGAGGGCCTTCCTCTTCTCGTGTCGGTGTGGCATTGCATCTTCTAAAACGAGACATACAAGATGTACACCTGTGCATAACTGGAGCACTCTCATTTCCTAAATTGGTTTTCTGTTAATATCCTTCTTGAAATACTGAAATAGCCCAAGGAGGCTTGTTATAAAGAAAGATAGAATGCCTACCTGCAGTGACCTATGGCTTTAGTCCACTGGGTGCAGTCCATATACATACCAAGGTCCCCTGTTTAAGACCCGGGACCAGGGAAACAGTCAAGATGAACAACTGAAGTGCTGCTTTCTCCTCTCTCTTCCTGCCTGCCTCCCTGCTCACCTTCATTCCTACCTGTAACTTTCCTTTTTATTCATTTTGTTTTAAAGGAAAGATGCAAGCAGGAAAAGAGACAGGCAAACAGGAAGAGATAGGAAGAAGAAACATTTTATTTTATCTAGTCGTTCATCTTGGTGATTCCCAAGGGCTCTAATACGTGAACTCAGGACCTTGGGATGTATGTGGACTGTGGCCAATCCCTACTCCATCAGGGAGTGACAAGAATGCCTGCTTTTCCATACAGTTTCTGTCTTTGTTAATTAACTTAAATTCACTTGACTGGGTTTGCAAGTGTGAAACTTATTACACATATGCCATTTTCTTTCTTAGCGGCTGTAACATCCCGTCCTGACTGCTATTGGGGCCGAAACTGCCGCACTCAGGTCAAGGCGCACCATGCAATGTGAGTAAAACATGCTGTGGGGTTAGGGTTACGGTGCCGTCAATGGGGCCAAGGGCTAAGTCCTGCAGGAAGCAAACCCCTTTTTCTAATGGGGATAAAGTCAAGTAGTTTTATAAAATAGTGTTGTTATTTAGAATTCTGCTGTTACATCATTTCATGAAATGTTTGCATGCCATCTCCCTCTCTCAACCGGAATCCCTTATCCATCCTCAAACAACTTCCCAGAGCACAGCCCATCATTCCCAACTGGCACTGGTGACTGTGGTCTCTGACAACTTCTTTCCTAAGTGCCCCTGCAGCTGCTGTGCACTACTGGTATTGTTACCATGAGGGAGGTTCTTGTGTTCTTGAGATTTACCTCAAGATGCTCACCAGGACTCAAGAGAAGTAAAGCAAACAGCAAAGTTGTATTGGCAAAGTAGCAAAGTGAAAATAAGGGTGGAAGGTGGAATGAGTTTCCTCTGTAAAGTGTTCTCAGCTAGCTTAACAGCAAACCACTCCCCAGAATAGACTCCATGTTACATGATTTTACCATGATTAGCTTCAGAAACAAAGACCTTTGAAGAGCAGTGGGGTTTTTCAACCTCCACTTCCACCTAGAAGGCAGACAACTCTCAAATCGCCACCTGACAGACTTCCCAATGAAAGGACAGCAAACAGGATCTGACTCATGAAAATGTATGGGTTGCTAAAAAGAACAGAGGAAAATTAAAGAAGCTCTTGCTACCTTCATCCCAGAAGTGGGATGACAGTGATAACTGAAAACACAAGATGTAATTCTCTCCTCCTCTCTGATCTGAGGAAATCACACTGAGGTTGACACACTAGAGCGCTTTCTCTAGGAAGAGCACAACTACAATAGCTTCATTTGTCACCTTCCTCTGTGTGCCATAGCTGACAGACCTATGGAGGAGGCAACGTTTTCAAAGTAGTCTGGGCAAAGCGAGGGCAAAGTGGCAAAGTGAGAGGGTGAAAGATAGTACACCCCTAAGGTAAGAGAGCAGGTCATTCCCAGAGGAGCCAACCCGAGTTCTAGGAGTTTGGACCTTTATAAGGTTCAAACTGAGTTCTACGCCCTTGGCTCTTCCCAGGGGTGTTTTGGGGTGGGTTTGTCCCTGATTGTCCACAAGTGGGTCAGAACTGCAAATGCTTCATATAATGAGCTGGTGAACCTTGCTCCTGATTGGTAGGTTTTCTGATCTTTAAGCTGGGTATCAGGGCCCACTTTCTATGTTTTTTCCTGTTTTTCACCCTTCTTCCATTCCCTGCTCGTAGCTAACTGCTACCTAACAGTATGTCTGGTGCTGTCTGATTGTTCCAACTCTGTTGCTCTCGCCTGGCATTGTCCAACCCATCTTGTCACCTATTCATGGTGACACCGAGGTTGCCGTGTGAGGCTCTCAGTAGGAGGAAGCATGGTCCACATTTAAGCCATAGGTGAGGTGATCATCAAATCATCCACAGGTGATGTTGTTGGAGGCCCCTAATCCCCAGTCCCTTGTTGAGATTGAAGGGATCAAGGAAGCACCATAGCGGGGGAGATATCACTAGGGTTCAGTAAAGGTTACTTCCTCAAGGAATGACTTTCTGAAATAAAACCTTGCTTTGTATATGGGCATAAACTCTGTATGGAAGAGATCATTTTATCATAAGAAAAAAGAGATTTCATTAGTCATTGGCTGCCCTCTCTTAACTAACACAAGTTAAGGAGAGTAAAGGTGTGTCTGTCTCCCCTGGGGGTGGGATGAGGGGTGGTCCTACTCTTAGAGGAGAGCAAAGGCGGTAATACTGTACCCAAGGGGCACATCCATCAGCCCTGAGAGGACTCATTGGGACAATGAGGTGCAGCTTTGACTGAAAAATTACCTATAATATTCAAATTCTGGCATGCTGTGGTGGTCTAGTGGGTTAGTCCACTGTGGCGCAGTTCACATACATCCCAAGGTCACTGATTTAAGACCCAGGTCCGGGGAAATAACCAATATGAACAACTGAAATAAAAAGTAAAGTGCTTCTTCCTTCTCTCTCTGTCTGTCTGCCTGCTTGCCTGCTCACCTTCATTCCTGCCTGCATCTTTCCTTTAAAAAAAAAAAGAGTTCAAATTCTATTTTAAAGTCTAAAAAGGGAAAAAGTCTCTGGGGCTTAGTTTTTTTGTTGATATTAAGAATACGTAGTTGTGCCCTAGTGGAACAGAAATTTGGTCATCCACCTTTAGCTGGCGCAGACCACACACATCCCAAGTTCCTGTATTAACATTCCAGATCCAGGAGGGAAAAACCAAGATGAACAATTAAATTTAAAAAAGTGCTTCTTCTTCCTCTACTTTCCTTCATTCCTGCCTGCCTTCACTCCTTTCCTTTATAAAAAAAAAAAGAAAAGGAAAAAGGCGTATCCTAATGGAGCATTAGTCAGCTGACTTTGGCCAAGAGCACAGGCCACCTATCCCAGGGACCCAGGTTCAAGACCTGGGCCCAGAATGAAAACCAAGATGAACAACTAAATAAAATAAATAATGTGCTTCTTTCTCCTCTCTCTTCCTGCCCACCCATCTCTGTTTGCCTTCATTCCTGCCTGCACCTTTCCCTTAAAAAGAAGAGAGAAAGAAAAAATATGCCACACTGTCAGCCCCCAGCCCCTCCCCCCAATTTATTTCCATGGAGTTCTTCAATGAGATTTCAGAATTCATTTATTTGAATACCTCTCTGATGCATTCCTGTGTAATTTGACTGGTTTCTCCTTGCAGGAAATTCAATCATATCTGTGAACAGACGCGGTTCAAGAACTAAGCATCCGGGATACACTGGTGGGGGTTGGGGGTTGCTTTGGAGAAATGGAAGCCAGCAACAGCGTGTTTCAGGAAATACCAAACTCAGACATCCTAATGGCATGTGCAGCTCCCCTCAGGACCCTGGGGAGTGTCTGCCTGCGGCCCTCTGTATGATTTTTTCTTTCATGGAGTGAGAGCCTCTCGTGAGTCCTCCCAGTGGTCTGGAGGCTGGGACACAGCCATCAGCCACCCTCCTGTGAGACCACTACCTACAGGCTTGCTCTTTGCGACTTTCCCACAACTGTGCTGAAATGGACATCTCTCTTTCAAGTAGATCTTCATGGGAGCAAAAGGAAAATTTGTCAGAAAACAGTCTGAGACAAGACAAGGGAGCAAAAGTTTGCAGCCTACCAGGATGGTGTCCTTGGGGGACCAGGGCGTCTTACATTGTTTTATTTTAATAGGTTTGGTGTTTATCTTCTAATAAGATCTAAGTATTACAAATTGTAGCACAAATAATATAATTTATAATTTACAAGTTGACTAAAATTGGGGATAGTGTATGGTATTTTAAAGAATAAAATTGTTTGTTTGTTTAAAAAAAAATGATGAGAAATCCAGATCTGCTCACCCTAGATGCCCAGGTGGGGTGGTTGAGTCTCTTGGAGATGTCACCATCCGTCCTGCTGCTCCTGTGCAGCTGCAGGCCCCATGGAGCTACCCCCGATTCCTAGTTCACCCGGGTGGGCCCCGGTGGTGCTGGGCTGACAGTCTCCAGCATAGTACTCGGGGCCTTTGCTTCAGTGAGTTCCTGCCCTTCCCTCCTGCACTGGGTTTGCTGTGTCATCTGGAATAATACTTGAAATTTTGTCTTTGTAAAGAAAAATGTTTTTATCTTTTGTTGAAATCACCTGTTACGTTTGTTTGCAAAATTGTAATTTTTGCTTCTTCTCAGGAATACCATTTTTGACTGTTGTCTTGCTCTTGATGCAGACTGAGAAGCGGCGCTGTTTGTGGAAGAAGCCCACCTTCCTGCGCTCTAATAAACAGCCATGTCTGTTTCTCTGCCCTGCACGTCCCTTGTGTGTCGGGCTGCGACGTGCCCATCCCTTTGGTGGGGCAGGCTACAGACATCACTTGTTACCTACTTGCTGCCAGTGAACATCCACCTGTTGTCTCAACCGAGGGCCAGCCACAGCAAGCACTGCAGGTGCTCAGACCTGGGACTGGGGCAATTGGTAAAAGGCCCAGGGTTTTGGATCTGCCAACCCCAAGGGAGCCACAGCCTATAGATCATGCTGTGCAGATTGAGGCCTGCCCTCACGTTAGAGATTCCCTTTTCCTCTTCACCAAATAGTGAAAATAGAGCCCCCTGGAGGCCAGGCCAGCTTTTTAATGTTGAGACTTAAACGGAACCTGTGGCTTTCCTCGGGCTGCACAGGATCTACCCATAAAGGGAAAGCACACACCCGTCATACTGATGGGTCCATGGTGCTGGGGTGACTCCAGTGGGATAGTGTGACACTAATCCAGAGGAGCCTTGGGAGCAGTGGGGATGTACTCACAGGATGCTTCTACAATTGTTAGTACCGTCCTACCTGCTGGAGGTAAGCTGGGTATTCCTATGAGACAGTGCATCTGGATAGAATTCATGGAGAGCCATATGGCCAGAATCACATGGCAAGTTTAATGCAGCAGCAGGGAGTTTATACTCCTGTGGGCTGGGGAAGTTACATTAAGAAAGGAGCACACATGGGTGCTGAACTGTGTGCATCACTCCCTGTGTTTTGCAGGTGTGTAGGCAAGATGGTTTCCCATATATATCTGGGGGAATAGAAGTCCCTTTGTGGGTGTAACTGGGGCTGGAGCTGTTAGGAGAGCTGCGAGATCTGCTAAAGTCAGCTGGAGTTCTCACAAGAGCTGGTAGGGTTGCCTGGAGTAAACGGTGGAAGTAACTAGAGGGTGTGCCTTCAGATCCAAGTTGCCAAGAAAGGATCTTATACCTGGGTGCTACCTGCCAGTGCACCTAGGCTTGTGCAGCAAAACTTGTGCTTATATATCTGCATACCTGCTTTATAAGTTTTAAGGTACGCTGTCCTCACATCACTCCTCACCGCCACACCCCCCAACAACAATCACTCCATCCCGACAACCAGCCCTGACCACAACCAGCCTCCCACCCCCAACAATCAGCCCCCACTGGCTTTGGCCACCCTGGTGGCTTACGCCAGGCCGCTGTGGGGCTGTGGCTGGGCTTCTTGGTCTCAGGTCTCCCCACCCCCATGTCCTACCATAGCTTTGCTCATTGCATCTGCAGACCCTACCTCCCATCAGCCTGAGTGTCCAAGCTCAAGGCCCAGTCAACTCCATGGAAGCTACCTTGGACCAGCCTCTGTCAGGGTTCCTGGTGCACCTAAGTACCCAGCAAATCATCCATATAGTTAAAGGGTCATGAAAAAAATTGAGAACAAGAGGCAGGATGTCTTGTCCCAAGGAAGTGCAGTAGAGTCAGCTGAATGCCTACCAGAGTGGGCCTTGGCTAGATGGGCCCTTGGCCTCAAAACCTGAAGGCTCAGGTTCTGAATCAAGTGTGCTGTTGTTGCTGAGACCTTCAGGCTGACACTGGGGACCAGCTTCCCTGGGAAGCAAATGAGTATATTCCAATCATGATAGCAGCCAGGAAGAAAACCAAAGAGCAGTTACTAGAATGGCTGATGAGAGGCTAGGTGGCGCGGTCAGGAAGCCGTGTGGAGTGAATCTGGGCTGAGCAGACAAGGGAAGTCTTAGAGCAGGGATCTTTCATTGTCCCTGTGTCCTCATGTGGTTCCCACTGTGTCTGTGTCCTAATCTCCTTAAAGGAACGATCTTGTTTTTCATTCTAAAATATGGTTACATTCAGAAGTGCTAGGAGTTAGGACACATGGACTTTGCGAAACAAGTTTTTTTAAGAGAAGATGAAGGCATAGCAGGCAGGCAGGGTGTAGTAGTTCACACTAGTTGTTCCGCCTCCCAGACCCGGGGTTCAAACCCAGGGCTATGTGACCTGCATCCTCAGCGGCTGTTGACCTAAGTACTACTATGCTGGGGAACAGAATTTAGGTCACTTTGTCATTCAATATTAAACAGCAGAAGGTTTCATAAAAATCAAGTGATTTTATTTTTCAACACCCCACATCTTATATACTATTCACACCCTGTGAATATTGCCCCAGCCTCTCTACTTCTCCTTTCAATGCCGATACCCTCCCGTATCAGCAATACTGGAGCTCTTGCCTCAATACTCCCACCTGTGTGTCCACAGTTTCTAGCTTCCCCTGAGCCAAAAGTCTCAAACCCACATCCACAAGCACCTGAGACATCTCAGACACCAGATGATGTCACCCCAGCTTATAACCCAACAGTTAGTTCCCACCTCTGTCAGACCAGTGGAGCTCACTGGTCTCAGGCCTCCTCCCACTCTGGATGTGCCAATTTCTTTCCTGTTAAAGCTGTTTCCCATCTGCACCCACCCCCTCAGCACAGCTCACTCAGGTGTGGCTTCCTCAAAGAAAACTTTGGCCGTGCCTCTCCTTGCTATTCCCTTCTCTGAAACTGTTCCCATAATTACCTGCATGACCCCTTTTCTAACTTCATGTTTTCTTAAATTCCTGCTAGGGCCTCTCTAAACCATGGATCTAAAATAATAGACTGCGTCCCTAACCTTATCTCCTTTCCTTCCCTTTTCCCTTCTGAATCCATCTCTTGTGTGGCTGCATTTTTCATCTGGTTAGTTGGTAAGCTCAGTGACAGCAAGGATTGTGTAGCGTCTAGCAGATCTCAGGGAAACTCATTGCATGTGTGAATGAACGAGCAGTGATCAATGTGAGGAGCCTTGCCATCTGACATCGCCTGGTTTATTTACATGTATCCTGCTCTGAAGGTCTGGTCCCACTCCTTCCCTCACCCCACCACCCCCAACACCAGGAGACTGGACTGCCTGGTCCTGCCAGCCTAACCCATCTACACTGCACACAACATCACACAGCACCAAGACATTGGTATGTGTCAGGCCGCAGAGGAGTAGATAACATGTTTTATATCCAGACGGTGGGGTATTATTCAGTCATAAAAGGGACAAAGTTCTGTTATGCTATGGCTGAATCTCAAAACGTGCCAAGGGAGGGAGAAGGCAGTTTGCTGAGAAAGGAGGCAGGCTGCTATCTCGGTTAATAGTCTAGAAAGACAACATGAATAAAGTGGAAAAGGAGTCATGCGGTAACTGACAACAGTGGTTTAGGAGGCCACATGGTGTATGATCCTATTTCTATAAAATATCCATGTTAGGTCAATCCATAGAGACAAAGTCTTGACTTGGTTTTCAGATGTCGGGAGAAGGGATAATCGGCACCAACTGCACACATGGACAGGAGGTTATAGAAATGTTCTAAATCTAAATTGTAAATCCTTTTTACTTACTAAAATTCAGTAAATGTAACTAAATTTATTTAATTATTGAATTGTACGGGTAAAATGGGTACATTTTATTGTATGCAGAACTCCTTCCTGGGTCATATAACAATATATGTTTACATGTTTAAAGAGATCACCAGGCATGCCTTTATGGCTCAGGCTGCTGAGACACTGGTATGTAGAACACATAGAACCCAAAAACCTGGGTTCCAGATGTGGAGTCCAGGTGAAAATTCAAAAAGAACAACTAAAATAAAGATGTTTCTTCCTTCCTTAAATCCATCTTCCTCCTCTTGTGCCTTCCTGCCTTCCTGCCTTCCTCTCTTAAAATAAAATGGCACACCCTGGTGGCTCAGTGGGTTAAGTCTATGACATAATAATACAATTTTTCCTTCCCCCTAACCCCAGGTATTGAACCCAAGTCCATGACTTTTATAACTGACAGCCACTTGACCCATAGAGGGGGGAATATTTACTTTTTAATATAAAATTTGAATTTATTAATATATTCTAGATACTAGTCCTTCATCAAATAAATGATTTGCTCAGTCTTGTTGACCCCAGCCCCAAGTCATGAACCCAGGTCCTTGGGATATATATGGACTATGCTGCAGTGGGCTTATCTGCTAGGCCACCAGGTCATGCCTCTTTACATTCTTTTAATGGAGTCTCAAAAGTTCTAAATTTTGATGAAGTCTGCATAGCCTGGTGGAGTAGTGGTTAGGTCAGATGACTCCAAAGGAGCATAGTCCAAGTACATCCGAAGGACCGGGGGTCCAAATGAACAATGGATGTGAACAACTAAATAAAAATAAAGTGCTTCTTCCTCATTTCTTCCTGACTGCCTGCCTACTTGACTTCGGTCCTGCCTGCACCATACCTTAAATACAAATTTTTATGAAGTTCAATTTATTGACTTTTTTCTTTTGTGACGTGCTTTTGGTATCTTGTCTAAGTACTTTTCCCAAGCCTTCAAATCCTGAAATTTTTCTTTGTTTCCTTGTAAAATTTTATAATTTCACACATTTTTACACTGAAAGCCATGATCATTTTGAATTAAATTTTGTATTTTCAGATGGCTTGATGATCTAAATAAAAAATTCCAAGGAATTTACAACATTAGAAGTATTCCTAGAACTAATAAGTGAGTTCAAAAATGACGGGATATAAGAACACACATAATTCAATCAAATTTCTAAATACTAACAATGAACATGTGGGAATCAAAATTTAAGGCACAATACCATTTACCAATTACTCCACATTACTTAGTATAAACTTATCAGAACATGTATGGGATCACTGCTGAAAATTACAAAATGCTGATGAAAGAATTCAAAGAAGACAAATAAATGGGGAGACATATTCATGGATTGAAAGTCTCAATACAGTATTACTGTAATAATGCTCCCCAAATCAATTTATACTTTTTATGCGGTTTCTATAAAAAAATACCAGGAAGGTTTGTGGTAGACATCGACATAGTTGGCTCTGAATTTTATATAGAAGGGTATGGGACCTAGTACAGCTAGAATAATCATGAAGAAGGATACATTGGGAGGAATCCCTTGCCTCGTCTGTGGTGAAGACTGGTGTTGGGAGAATAGAGTTCGTGGAGAATAGCAGAGAGCCCAGAAACAAACGCACTGGCAACCAGCTGATTACTGACAAATGTGCAAAACAAGTTAACAAGTTAATGATGGAAGGATGTAGTGTTTTCATAAATGTTCCAAGAACAATTTGACATCCTTAAGGAAAAAAAAATACCCTTGACCTAAATCCACACCCTATGCCAATAATTTTTTTCCCCCAGGTAAAAACACGGATATGGCTCTAAAGCAGGAGTCACTTTTGCACTGGCACCTGAAGGGTGAGCAAGACCGGCAGGTGGAGGGTCTGGGGTTTGGACTCCGCCTCGCAAGCTTACTAGCCACGCCCACAAGGCCAAGGCTGAGTGAGCGGCCACGCCTACAACCCCACTGAGCAGCGCGACCAGGACGGGGTTTTGGCCACGCCACTTCCGCCGGAAGCTCAGTTGTCCAGTTTTCTGTCGGAGTTGCCCTCCAAGTCCGGAAGTTGCGTTCCTGCAGGCAAAGAGTCCTTAAATTACTTTCTGAATTTCTCCCTGGGTGGGTTGTGAGCGGGCCCGGTCTCGACCCTGAGGCTGGAGCTGCTTCGGCCCGAGGGCGGCTGCCGGCAAGCGGAAGCGGAAACCTCCCCTCCGGAACGGAGACGGCGCACACAGGCTGTTTCCGGGGGGCCTAGCCCACCGCGCGCCGGCCCCGCCTCTCGCGCCGCCACGTCCGCGAGTAGCGGCCGCCGGGCTTCACTGGTGAGGGTCGTGGCCCTGGGCGCCGGCTGGGTTGGGGAGTGTTGAGGCGCCGTGAGCGGTGCAGGGATGTCGGGGCACTAGAGAGGGTCGGGGGTCGCGGGACCGGAGAGAGTCAGGGGCTCGAGGAGGCTCAGGGGGAGGGTCGAGCCACCGGGGAGCGTCCGGGATAGCGGCGGGTTGGGGGACTGTCGGGGGTCGGGTCGCGCTGGAGGCTCTGGAGATTGGGACGCCGGCGGGCAGCCTGTGACGCGGGCAGTGCAGGGAAACGCCTCTTGTCCGTCTGCAGAAGTTCTCTCGAGATGACGAGCGTGACGGTGTGCGGGTGGGTGATGTGAACCGGGTTTAAGGAATTCGTGTTAGCTTTTGCCTCCCCTCTGCATCTCTAATCTGGGCGCTGGAGATGCTTCTCACTGCAGTGGGCCTAGCACTGTCACTGCAGTGAGGCCACCACCACCTCGGCCGTAATTCAACAAATATTTGTTAAGTGTCACTCGCGTGCAAGCCCAGTCACTGCGGTCCTGGGCATGAGGGAGCCGTGCAGGACTCCTAGGACACAGTAAAGGAGGTGCCTGCTGCGAGCGTGCCGCGGAGTGTTTGGGGTGGGGCTGTGGGAAGGCCTGTAGGGGAGGTGACTTTTGGGCCAAGGTCTCCGACAAGAAGTTGGCCCTGCAAAATGTGGGATAAGAGTATTTCCCCAGAATGAGCAGCAGGCAAAAAGACCTTGGGGAAGAAGTAGGTTTGGTGTTCTTAGGTGGACAGATAGAGCAAGGGTGTCAAGAAAAGAAGGAAAGTGATAGGGCATGAGGATTCATTGTGAGGAGGGGCTGGTGGTTTGCACCTTCTTAGTTGTAAGAGGCTTGGCTTTTATTGTCAGCGTGGTTGAAAACCACTGAGACATAATCACTAACAGTTGAGTCATGGATTTATTTGGTTTTATTTTAAATGGTTCTTTTACTGTGGCAAACATAACCGTTTATTGGAGTGATAGCTTGTAGTTACCTTAAATGACACCAAAAGGAGATGAGAATCCTGTGACATAACTCAAATTCAAAAGAATAGTCATGTTTGTTTGCTGCTTCTTTTTTTTTTTTTTGGCTAGTTGCCTTAGTAGTATACTTTCTTAAGTGAGAATATCTTCCATTGACTTTTACCTGTCGACTTTGACAAACAATTAAAGGGAAAATTTTTCTGATAGTAATTACTATCACTTATAGAAGGCATGGAACAGACCCTGTGCATTATTGCATTTATTCCTAGCAAAATTTTTGAATTTTTTCTCATATCGATGAGGAAACCAGCCAGGAGTAGTTAAGAAATCTGCCCACAGTCTCAGCTGGGGAAGGAGGGTTGGAAGCTAAGACTGCCCTTCAGGTAGCAATGCCGTGACTCCAGCTGGCCCAGGCTTTCACGTTGTGGAGCCTGCTTACTTAGGACTACTAGTGTAGCGGCCTCTGCTAAATGTATCCTCTTAGATTTGGCCATGCCGTGATTCTAATTGCATGGGGGCGAACCTAGACTTGTGAACCAAGTTCTAAGTGATAGCTCTTCCCTTCAGGGAACAGCAGAATGCAGGGGGTCAAAAATGATATTGTGATAAAATGAATCACCTTTAAAAAAAATCCTGAAATGGAGTGCATGTTACTAATAAGGACTTCTTTATGGTGAGTACCAACTGCCTGACTGTCCTTATCCTGTTTTTGTCAGCAATTTGAGGTAATAAGGCCCTGCACACTTGAGGCACTGGGGAATTATGTGAGACAGGCCAGACAGACATGCCAGAAGCCACTCTGGAGGGGGGTGAGTCTTCAGGAGGAGCTTCCCGTGAACGGGAGCTGTTTCAAGAGTTCCCAGAACAAGTCACAGTCACGAGGTCTCAGATCTAGAGGACTGTGCCATCTACCTCTGGAAGGAGGGGTAGGACTCTCCAGGGATCAGGAAGTTTCTGTTTAGCAGGAAATTCAAGTGAGGGGAACTGAGTGCTTGGTGTGAATGGTGGCACTGGGTACAGACACAGGACACATTGTGTCCACATCCAGGGAGGCTTCATGGGAGCTCCAGCCCTGCTGTGGTTCTTGTTCCCGGACTCCGTGGCACATTCTCCCCTGCAGCCCTGTGCTGCGCCTGCATTGCTTCCTCTGGTTGGCATGTTCTGTCTCTACAAGATAAATCCAGTGGGCTGGCGGTCTTCTCTTCTCCAGGTGCTGCTTTCCAGTTTATCATTCCCAGGGACAGCCTGTTCCTCCCAAGTGTTTTTTGTAGGAATAATTGTTCTGTATTTGGAAAGGCAGTATTGACACTCAAGGATGCAAATACCGTATCATTTTGTTTGGAGCCACTATTTTGGTTGTTAAAGTAGAGCCAGTGATTTGAGTCAGCAGCCTCTGTGGAATATGGCTTTGCACAGAGATGGTCAAGGGGGTAGGAGCGACGAGGAGTGGTGGTTTCTGCCTCCAAGGATTGTTGAGCAAGAGGGCACACACTCATTTGCTGTGGGATACACATACAAGATACTGTGATGGCAGAAGGGAGTGGGCCAGATGCTTTGCCTGAGGCCAGGAGAGACTGCAGGGCACTACAGCAAAGGACCAGCTTCTGTCAGAGCACTCATCTGTTGTCCTTTCCAAATCTAGGCTCTTCACCCCCTGCTCCTCCTCCCCAGTCCTCAGCAGCAACAGAGACATTTGAAAGCAAAATGCAACACATTGTCTTAAGGGACAATGTGCAGTGACAGCTGATTCCATGTTCCACCATGTTTGTTCCCACATTGTCCGTGATCATCTGTCCTTTGAGTGGTTTATGAAGAGACAAAAATGCGATGAGGAAGTGTCATGGACAAGATCGCCTTTTGGCCAGCATCACTCCTCTGATGCAGATATTAATTTCAGTCTTCAATTTTTTTTTTTTTTTTTTAATGAGAGGAAGGGAGAGGAGGAAGAGAGGAACGGAAGAAGCATCTTTATTTATACTTATTTTTGCTTTTTCACCCCAACCCTGGGTCTTGACTCTAGGTCTTTGAACTTTAATGGTCTATGTGCTAGCATCTCAACCACCTGAAGCCCTCAGCCTCCACCTGCCGGGTTGTGCAGAGCTTGACTGGAAACATTGGGATTGGGGTCACCCAGGTTTCATAGGTTTCTGTCAGTAGTCCTAGTACAGACCATTACACTCAGTAGCTGTAACTTTTTTTTGTTCTAACATGCTGTTGGTAACCTGTAGTGTCTTTGGCCCATAGAGTGTCGACAGCAGGAAGAACACATGGGTTACACAAGATACAGCCCAAACACTCGTGAGCCAGGCAGGGACTCTCCTGTCATAAGTCCTTCCTTGTATAGGTGAACCAGGTCATGCAGCTACCAGCAGGTGGGTGCCTATTCAGATGACAGGGTGAGAGGGCTGTCAGCTGACACAAAGAACAGGAGCAGCTATGCCCCATCTGATGAGGTTGCTGCTTCACTTGCATCTGAGATTTCTGTGGGATTTGTAAACTAGAATGGAAAATAATATAAATTTTTATTCTGAAACATGTGAAACATGGTCCATAGGATGATATGAAATTTATTTTATTTTTTTGAAAGGAAAGTTGCAGGCAGGAAGAGAGGAGGAAGAAGTATTTTATTTTATTTAGTTGTTCATCTTGGTTGTTCCCCTCCCTGCCGACCTCAGGATGTGCACCCTGGTCCTTGGAAAATATGTGGATTGCGCCTGACTGGAAGCAGTAGACACAACCACTATTCCACTGTGATGCACCATGAAATTTATTTTAAAGGCAGTAAATGTTACCATTTTGGCAGAATGAATAGTAGCTTGTGGCTTACCTCTTGATGCAGAAGTATCCTCAGTACACTTCAAAACTTGTGACTAATCACCACACTTTGGGCAGTTTGCGCCCTCAGTCTTAGATGGCCCTGCTAGAGGTGAAAGGAGGGACTTGTCATCTGCTGGGAGATGTTTCCTCTGCCCACCCCAGCCCCATTCCAAGGTGGCTATCTTCCTTTGTCTTTGAGTATCCTTGTTCCTCCCCTGTAAATAGACGTGACTATGTCCCATGCAGTTGGTTCTTTCTTATTACCCCTTTAGATCTGAGCTGTGTCCCAGGAACCACACCAGGTCTTGGGGGAGGGGGGATTGGGGTGAACTTGCCTGGTGAACCTGTGGTCTCTTAGGCCCGCATGTTCAGTATGGAAGCTACTGGTCAAATGTGGCTGTTTAAAGTAATTAAAAACCCTGCCCCCATTCGATACTAACTGTGACTCCTTGTCCTGGCAGTATGGTTGTGAGTCAGTACCAGGCAGACTTTAGTGACCTTCAGGAATGGGCTGCGGTGGGTAGGTTCAGCATTTTATCCTCACAAACTGGAATGCAGTAGGTATTCAAAGGTCATTTGTTGAATGAATACATCTGCATTTGTTATACAGATGCAAATTGACTTGGAATTATTACTTCTAACTCTGACAAATGAAATTTTGTAATACTATCTTTGTCTTCTCCCTCCTATCAGGTATCATGATATTATTTGGTTTGATTTCAAGCCATTGATGAGATTTCTCCTGAGGATGGAAAGCTCAGTGTGGTGCTTCATGGGGCCTCTTAGCAATTGCAGGAGCCAGAGTTGATAGCCCGCTCGCTTGCAGCCTGAGTGTCAGCTCCGCCCACGTTGACCTGACATGGACAGCACATCCACTCTTCAGGAGGCCCCCCAGGAGCCTCCCCTGGAGCCCCCCAGTTTGCTGGTGCCACCTCACCCTGGGGATGAAGCCCAACAATGTAAGTGGTTGGGACTCTGGCTGGCATTTGGCCTTTGAGCAGGAGGACTAAGCCCACTTGAGTTTGGAGGAAGATAATGGTGTTTGGGACCACATGAACCTTCCATCCATTTCAAGTGTCTTGGCTTCAGATGAGCGTGTTTTCGTGGTGGAGCCCACTATAATGGTGCACTGGTGTTAAACAGAACAGTAGTGCACCTGTGCCTGATGCTTCTGCAGCTTGGGGCGTGTTGTCCTCCCTGAAGCCATCTTTGTTACGCAGTGTGGTTCCCTGCCTCTTTGGTTGGTTGGTTGATTGCCAAAATTTCACTGACTGGGATCCAGCTTGGTCCAGTAGTGATCTAAGGTTTACCAGATCGCAGCTGCCACCAACAGCTGGCTATTCATGCTTCAGAAAGTTGGTCACTTGGTTCTCATGCCCTTTCTCATTTGGAGGGCCAGTGTAGAATGTGGAAAATATGATTTATTAGCCTTCCAGTTCTTGTAATGTTCAAGTGCCTGAGCTTAGCTTTGGTGATGACCGCTTTTTACATGCAGGCAGGCAGGTGACAGCACCACCCGTGACCCAGGTTTGGAACCAGACAGACAGGGAGCCATGAGCCATCAGACTAGACCTTCAGCACAGGACAGCCCATCTCTGAAATGGCATGCTAGTGGCAGTGCACCGTAGGGCCAGAGTGAGGGTCTTGTGTTTGCAAACAGTAGTCTTATTGCTGTTTGGCTTTCTTTTATTAAATTTTTAAAGTGTGTTATGGTGCTCAAAAATTACTTCGTTTTGTAAACAGGAGGGTTTAGAGACTCTCAGATCTACAGAATTTGTTACTAATCTGGCTAACTGTATCCTTGCAGATAGGCTAAAAGGTAATGTTTTCGGGTGAGGGATATGAATCTCCTTTGCCTTGTGAAGTGGTGCCTAGTTGTATTCTGGTTTTCCTTCTAGGCAGGCATGATCATAAGTAACTGTATCAGTTGGCACTCTGATTTGCAAGTGGCAGAGACCCAATTTGAATTTACTTGGCAAAAAGTTAATTTCCAGGAAGTGCTCTAAGTATGTCATGGGATCCAAGTGACTGAGCCCCTGGGATGTTGCTGCCTTGCCACTTCGCAGGGTCCCTGGGACACCCCCTCATCTGCTGTGACACATGGTTAGCACGCTCTCTTTTCTAGGTGCCAATGTGGAGGTGAGCAGTGCTCCAGGTGAAGGACAGAGCCCAGAGGTTCCTGGCACCAGGAACCCCTGTAAGAATGGACCAGAGCCGCAGTCCCCAGAACCACCGTCTTCTTCCGTGGGTCCCAGTGCCTGTCCAGGTGTGGCTGGTTTCCATGACAAGCTAAGGAAGGCTCAGGGGCCTGGTGCTGAGGGCAGCGTTAGAAAAGAAGCGTTGCAGGCTCTCAGACTCAGTCTTCCTATGCAAGAAACTCAACTGTGTAAGCATCTGCCCCCGCCCCGCATCCCTGTCACTCACCCAGAGACTGTGCTCTCCCTCTGCCAGTCACTATGGATCTGGTGTGAACAGAGAGAATGCACCCTTCCCCATGCGCTGTTTTGATGACAGTGCAGGTTGGGTTTACAGGGCCTTTGCTGCCCAGCCTTGCTGCCCCAGTGTGACTTAAATCCCCACAGTTATCATTGGAGGCTACTTTTATGGCTTCTTTGAGCTCATGTTTATTTTATAATGATTCCTAGGGATTCAGAGGTGGCAGCCTAGGAGCCCTAGAAAGCACCAGGTCTTTTCTGACACATTTCTCCATGTTAGATGTCCATATGGTTTTACATGATAGGGTCATGTCACCCTCAGCAGCCTCTCCTGCCCAGCAGGTAGGTTATGTCAGCCACAAAGGTGTGATGCAGTGTGACCGTGGTTCTTTCGTTTCTGTGACTGCATCCCAGGAGCAGCATTCTTGTCCAGAAGCCGCGGTCATCTTTGTTTCCGTCATTTATGGTCATAGGACCATATGCCATGAACAACTTGTAAGACATGTGGTCTGCTCTCCGGCACACACAAATGTTCCCTTAGTGTCGTCAGCCACAGAGTGTGTGTGGACTTTTAGGTGTTCGTTGGCCAATTTGACCTTTCTTTTCTATGGATTGTATGTTTATATATTTGACCCATTTTTCTTTTGAGTCATTTGCCTTTTCCTTCTCAGGCATTATTTTGTTAGGGCCAGTTTCTGAAAACTAATTGCTTATATTTAAGTCAAGACCTGAAAGAGAAGTCTGGATTCCTGGTCTGAGGGATCATGAGCTTCCGTCCCTTCTCCCTCAGCCCTGAGTGGATCAAATCTGATGTGGGCTACCTGCCTGTGGCCAGAGTCCCCTGGGTTTCTGCCATTTGGACCACTAGCCTTGTGAAGAGCACCAGAGACCTTTCAGTGCTAACTGCATAGATCAGCAGTGACACTGGTGAATCCCTAGTGGGATTTGTGGCAGGTTCTCAGGTTCTAGGGGTTATTTACACCATAACTGTATCTCCTCAGGATTCTGTCTGAAGATGGCTCAGGTATCAGCTCTTGACTTGGCCCTGACTAGCACTCTGGAACGTCTGCTTTCTGCATGAAACCTGTACTGGCCTGCCTTGCCACTTATTGTCAGCCCATTTATACCTAAAGATGAAGGCCTTAGTTCTAAAATATTTTAAAATTTGTTATTGGCCTGATAGTTTTTATCCCTCTGTATTTGAGCAGGATCCCCGTCAGGAAACAAACCTACCCAGGCCTCCTCCACAGTGAGTCCTGAATGGGTCTCTGAACAGTTTGATTCCTTAATGACTAGTGTCTGAGTGCTATCTGGCTAAGAACTCTTGATTTTCCATGACCCTACAATAATGTGATGTGTTTGCAGATCTAGATAAGCTGTGGGTCACGTCATCCCTGTAGATTGCAGAGAGAGAGCATGTCTGATGACTGGCACGTGGTCATATACCTAGTCCTGGGAGCAAGCCTTTCAGAACTATGTGCCTCTGTCACCTCTGTCAGAGATGGCCCCTAGCCCTGGTATGCTCAGCACTGACTATAAACTTGGTTGTTTCATTTCTGAAAGTACCTGTTGCCATGTCCTTCTCACCAGCTGCATGCATGGGAAGAGGTACACTCAGGGCCCGAGCACAGACCCTGAGTGCAGTCCTGTCTGTGGTCAGGATCCAAGAATCACAGTTTTCTCTCCATGTGAAAACAGTCCCGTCAAACTAGCGGTTTAGAAGCTAAATTGCATTAGGATTAAACACGGAACAGCCTGGCTGTCGCGCTGTTTGACCCTTTGTGTTTCTAAATGACCATGTCTTCCCATAGGCTCCACAGCAGGTCCCCTGCCGCTAGAGCAGGAGGAGCAGGTCCGAATCCAGGCTCGGAGGCGGCTGGAGGAGCAGCTCAAGCAGTATAGGGCAAAACGCCAGCAGGAGCGGGTGAGTGTCCTCTTGGGATGGCTGATGGGGACCCACGTGTACAAGGGTCAGGGATATATTCTGCAGTTCTCTGTACTTCTTATGAGGTTCCCATTCTTCACAGAAACTCTGGTTCCAGTATTCCTGAGTCTGCCACCTGAAAAGCAGAGACAGTAAATGCTTGTGGCCAGCCTAGGTTAGGGTGTTATCCTGTCAAATCATGAGCCGTGTCAGGTGCTCGACGGGTGTGTCTCTATGGCACACCCAGTTGCAGAGCTCATTGGGATGCTGATGAGAGCGGCCCTTCATCTCCTGTATGATCCAGGAAGGGGTGAGCGTTTTCTCCCCTTGCCCAGCTTTTGTGGACTTAGAAAGTGTCACGTAAAATAAAATGACCAAAAACTTTTGTTGTTGTTGTAAAGGAAAGGTGCAGGCAGGCATGAAAGTGAGTAAGTAGGTAGGCAGGAAGAGAGTAGATAAAGAAGTATTTTATTTATTTCCATTTAGTTCACACTGGTTGTTCAAAACTGGTGCTCAAACCCAGGTTCGAGCTATGTGGCCGACGCTCCTTTGGAGGCAGTCTAGTTACTACTCCACCAGGGTGCACCTAAAATGAAATTAACCTTCATGAATGCTTTTGGTGAGTGATTTAGTAGTGACAAGTTCCCGTCAGGTTTGGCTGTTTATTTTCCTAACAGGGATCTGGCTTTTCAGGCGTTGCTACTCCAAAGCCCATGTAAAGCGGCACCAGCAGCAGGCTCCGAACTGGTCGGGGATCCATCCAGATGAGCCGGCAGGAAGTTACAATGAGGGTCGGTGGTCAGTAAAAATTGCCAGGTGCCCTGTTAATTTTCCTACAAACTTTATACAATTCAGATAGGAAGGAGTGGTCATTGCTGAAGCTCAGATCTGAAGTGGCCAATGGTGTCAGCAGCACCACAAGTGGGGCTGGGATTTAAACCTGCCTCTGAGCAGGGAGTAGGATGGCACAGGAGTGCTGAGAGGGCCTTCCTCTGGGCACATCAGTTTGTTCAGAATGGGAAGGCTGGCGAAAGCCTACACCCTCTCACTTGAGACTGAAAAGCACACTAACTAGGAAAAGAGGGGAGATCTCTTCAAAGAGTTTTCCTTCTCATAAGGAATATCTTTCAAAGCTCATAGGTAAGTGGTATAGTGTTAAGAAAAGCCCCTCCTGTTTCCAGTCAGATCTACCTTAGAGACTGTGGAGATGGCTCATTGCTGTACCCTGAGAGTGTCCTGAGCTTATCCTCGGTCAATCTAGCACCTCTGTCCTTTGTAACAACTTTTAAGTAACCAACCCATAGTGATTGACAATCAGGTTGTCTATCTTTTGTGTTTTTTTTTTTTTTTAAAGGAAAGGTGCAGGCAGGCAGCCAGCCAGCCAGTCAGGGAGCCAGGGGGAGAGAGGAAGAAGCAGCATTTATTTTTTTCAGTTATTCCTCTTGGTTTGGTGGTTTCCTTGAGCCTGGGTCTTGAACCAGAGACCTTAGGATGTATATGGACTGCGCCTGGTTTAAACTACTAGGCCACTAGGGTGCACCATCTCTCATTTTTTGAAGTTGCAAACAATGCTGCAATGAATGTTTTTGTCTTGGTTTGCTTTTGTGCGTTCACCCTAAGCTATCAGGTTGCCAGGTAAAGGTTTCAGGAGTTGGTTAGTTGGGTGTTTATTGCCATCTGAACATACTGACCCATGCTGCTGTCAGCAGCTGTAAGACCATCACCTTCCTCATCCTTGGCGGCTTTAGAAATACCAAAACTTGAATTTTTGTCCTGATAGGTTAACAAAGAAAAAAAAAAAAAAAAAAAGACAGTATCTCCTAGCAGTGAGCACTTCACATATTGCTGTCAGTGTGTCTGTCAGTTTTCCTCTTGGTTGTCTGCTATATAGGTGCTAAATGCAGGGGATCATCCCTCTTTAGTATTTATGGCATTTATACATTTTTCCCAATTTACCATGTCTTTTGACTTCTCTGGTATTTTTTTTGGCTGCACATCAGTTTTAAATATTTCCAGTCAAAATACTCCACTTATGTTCTTGGGGTTCATGTCGTATTTCAAAAGGCCCTCGCTGTTTGAAGGCTATGAAGACTCATCACATTTTCTTCTTATACTAGAAGTAGAGATAGTATGCTATTGACATTTGTTTTTAAATGTTTAAGTCAAATCCGCCTGAAAAGTTTGTTAGGCAGACTGGGAAGTAGCCTTCCCACTCGCTTTCTCATCCTCTGGCTGCACTGCTGCCACGTGGTGTTTCTTAAGTGTCCCAGGTACAACCTCCTCAGGCTGATTTCTGATTTCCAATTTCTTGTCATCAGCCTGTCTGAAGCTCTTCTGGTCTCAGGGTCTGGTGTGCAGTGTGGTGGTTTGTGCGGACATCAGTCCTTGTTGACCCTTGCTCTCCAGCTCTCTTCTTCCTGTTGCTGCCCTGCTTCGCCTCAAGGTGTTCTCTTAGCCCTCTCCACCACCCCGCTGCATTTCACTGACGATGTAAGAGAGCCTAGGATTGAGTATCTTTTTGACAGAGATGGTCACGTTAAAATGGTAAATAGAATGTTGTCTCTTTCATGCTGGGCCATCTGAATGAATGCCTGAGCAGCTCGAGCCTGCTGCTGGTGGCCTTTTATATTGGCGTTAGAGAAGCAGTGCCTACAAAGCCAATTCCCTGCTGGGAAAACAAGTGGCTGACCCTGACAGGGACTCATTACAGTTAAAATGTGAGGCATTTTGGATGTTCTAGCTAACAATATAAGAAAAAGAAGTAGGAGGTACAAACATTGACAAAGGACAACTGTTACTGTCATTTACAGGTGCTGGTAATGCCTTGGAAAGATCTAGATAATCAAAAGATTGTCAATTTAAATGTACAAATTTGAAAAATCCATTTATCCAAAAATGACCAACTATAGAATTATTAGGAAAAGATAATAATTAAGATAACAAAATGCTAACTAAGAATTAAATGAAAATGGCAATAAAAAGTGTTTACAATCTAGATGGACACTGACTTCCTTTGTTAGACACATAAGCAGCTGTGAATAAATGGAGAACAGGTTATTATCCCTTAATTATAATTCTAAAGTAGTACTAATTCCACAGAATGCTTAACTTGAAAACCTTCAGCTTTATCTGAAAGAATAAATGGGAGAATAGTCAGAAAAGTTTTCAAGAAGGTCTGACAGGAAGGAATTGCTCTAATAATTACCAGGTCGCAATCATGAAAGACATGGGATGTGCAGAAGCATCTAGGCCCACAGGATCAGTTTCAGTCTGGCACTGGTAGGACCCAAGGAAGGGTTCTTTGTTTATCTGCAGAGGGATCTAGGCGGTGCAGTCTTTCTGGATGACAGTTTTTAAATGCTGCCTGTCAATGTTAAACATGTTTTTTACTTTTTGTTTCCTTGTATTTTTTCTCCTTTTACTTCCTTTTGTTTCCTTCTCAGTCTAGTCAACCTTCAAATAAAACTAGACTTTTCAGCACACTTGATCCTGAACTCATGTTGAATCCAGAAACCCTACCAAGGGCCAGTACCGTGGCAATGACAAAGGAGTATTCCTTCCTGCGTACCAGTGTTCCTCGGGGGCCTAAGGTGGGCAGCTTAGGGCTCCTGGCACAGTCTAAGGAGAAAAGAATTTCCAAATCAAGCAAAATTCGGTCTCTGGCTGACTATAGAGCTGAAGACTCAAACACAGGAAATCCTGGTGGAAATGTCCCAGCCGCGGACTCTGTGAGAGGTTCCCTAAAGCAGAACCGAAGCAGCACAGCATTGGTGGTGTCTGAGATCAGCCTGTGTCCAAAGGCCGATGACCACGTGGAGACCACATCCCTGATAGGAGACAATGCATCTGAGGCTGATGGGAGTGAGAGTGACAGTTCTTCCTACAGTGGTGTTTCTGCCTACGGGACGCATGGCCTTCTGGTGAGCACTGCGGACAGTCATGAAGCCACATATGTGGTCAATGGCCAGGAGATAGCTGTCAGTGCCCTGGGCCAGTTCCCCTCCATTACAGATGTCCTCGCGGCTGCAGCTACCGAACACCAAGACCAGGTGCAGGAAGTCAACGGGGAGATGCGGAGCCGGACAGACAGCATCTGTAGCAGGTGGGTGTTGTCTCCTCTGGAGCTGGTTGTGATTGAGATAGTGTTTTCTCTCCTAGTTCCATCCGTAGTCACGTATACACAGCTCTGATGCTTTGTAAAAAACGGGGTTAGCTCTAACCATTAGTTACCTGTAATATTAAGGTGTCCTGTGTTTGGCATTTTAGGAGGACAGGTACCTCCCTACTCACACATGGTAGCTGAAATCCCGACTGGGGCGTCGCGTTCGGTGGAAGCGTTCATGTGTGCTTTCACTCTCTGCTTAAATCTTTATTTATGTTTAAGAATTTGGAGGAGAATAGCGGGGTGTGTGAAACTGGAGCCTGTGGAGAAGTGTAAAGGAAAATGATGATCTCTCATGTACCCAGGGCCTGACCTTTGCCTTTTTCCTCCAGTGAGTCCATGGAAAGTTCTGTTGCTGAAACTCAGGATGAAATGTTGCAGGTTCTTAAGGAAAAGATGCGTCTTGAAGGACAGCTGGAAGCTCTGTCATTTGAGGCGAGCCAGGTAACGGCCTGTGATGTGTCCTTAACGTTCCCCATCTTGATAACACGCCCTTGCAAAGGGTCACACATGTCCTTGAGAATCGATGCTGTCAGCAGTGACTGCCCTCCCTCATCCTTGCGCATCTACCTGCTTCCTTAGCTCAGAAAGGCCTCGCTGCTCACTGACTCTTGTGGGTGATGGTCTATCTGGTTAGCACTTGCCTGTAAGTCATTTTCCTTCCCTTACTTTTCAGCATCCCTGTCAACAGAGTAAACATGTGCCATGGGCAGGCTCCATGTGTGTGCTGTGGCGTGTGAGAGGCACATGTAGAGGACTTGAGTTCTGCTCTGCTAAAAAGAGTCCTTATATTTTTTTGTAAAGGTGTAAAGACAGGTAGGCACAAAGAGAGAGGAGGAAGAAGCATTTTATTTATTTAGTTGTTCATTTTAGTGGCCCCCAACTACCCCAGACCCAGAAACCCGGGCCTTGGACTGTGCTTCAGGCACAGGCTTAGCCTCTGAGCCACCAGGGTACACCTGCTGTGCTTTTTTGTACCAACTGTCTCCACACTGGCCATATTGTATGCAGAAAGTTGAAGGGCAGTTGCTGAGGTCTCACGGTTAGTTTTGCTGTCTGCCTTCCTTAGAACCTGCTCATCATTGTCTTCCCTCTTGATCTGTGTATTTGGCCCCTTGAATGGTCTCGGCTTCTCCCAACTCGCCTTCTGGTTGACCCTACTCTACCTGTACCCCAATCCAGTGCTCCGGGCAGCATGGCCAGTGCTTCCCAGCATTTATGTAAATTCTTTACACCTTATTTCTTTGGGTGCTGTTTCTTCTTTTGGTTGAATTTGTGGTTTATCTCTGTGATGACTTTCTCTCTGATGGTGTGCATTTGGCTGCTCATCTTTGAGTTTTGAAAACCCTTACTCACCTTAAACAGACAGACTTTAGAAAGATAAGCACAAGGTGCTGGTGGCTGAGTGGGAGCCCCTGCCTTTGATTCACTGTCTTGCAGAATCTGGGCTGCCCCTGCTCTGTATCCTGCCACCCAGCACTGGACAGTGCCTCAGGCTGTCCCATGCCCTGGAGGGAGCCATCAAGTCCCAGTGTGGACCACCGCAGCCTCTTCGTACAGATATGCTGGCTATGTGTTCCAGCTCTGGTCTCACAAACCTTGGTGTTCACTGTCTTCACCTAGCACATACATGGCTGCACACTCACCCGTGTGTTTTTTCCAACATCCTTGCAGCTGAATGGGTGCTCAGTCACCAGCTCTGCAATCCCCTCCCATCTCTTGGTCCTGTTTTGGGAGTCTGCCTTCTTTGAGATACCAGTCATGCCAGGTGATGGGTAGTGGGAGCACATGGCGCTTTCCTGGAAAGCTCACCTGCCGGAGCGGGAGACATGTGTTTCATCTTGGTGGTTGTGCCTGGCACCCCTTTTGCTCACTAGCTGGCAGCCATCACTTTTCTGAAAGTCAGGGTATGTGTTTGGGGTCTTGCAGGCTCTGAAAGAGAAGGTGGAGCTGCAGGCGCAGCTGGCCGCCCTGAACACGCGGCTGCAGGCGCAGGTGGAACAAAGCCACCGCAGCCAGCAGAGGCAGGACTCACTCAGCTCAGAGGTGGACACCCTGAAACAGTCTTGCTGGGACCTGGAGCGAGCCATGACTGAGTTGCAGAACCTGCTGGAAGCCAAGAATGCCAGCCTGGCATCCTCCAACAGTGACCTGCGGGTGGCAGAGCAGCAGTACCAAAGACTCATGGCCAAGGTGGAGGAGATGCAGGGCAGCATCCTGAACAAGGACCACACAGGTGAGACAGTTGTTGTCCTGTCCCAGAGCCAGGGCTGCAGCCCTCTGGAGGGATGGCATAGTGTCTGCTTTCCTGAAGCAGGCGCTTGTGGTAGAGCTCAGGGTTTGTACAGTGTTGCCGCACGTCACGAGGAGTGAATTTGGTCTTAAAGGTGGCTCTTGAGCTTCGAGGTTAGTAGTGATGGTTTCCGCCTGTCACTTGGGGAACTGGAGCTTCTGCAGATTCGCTTTCAAATACTTAAAAGCAGCACTTAAACTTTTGATTAATAAACCTTTGTTTTTCCTGTCTCAAGTTCAGTTTTTTGGTTTGGCAAAGTAGATCCGTGTGTGAATTTCCCACAGAATAGCATGGAATGGTGGAGTCCAGGGAACCCGTGTGGAGGCTACGCACGGAGAGCCTGTGTGGCCCTCTCCTCCCACTGTCTTAGCCTTAGGACGGGGCAGAGGGAGAAGGGAGTCGGGACAGGGAGGATGAGGGTCATAGCCCAAGGTCTTACAGTTGGCCTAGTTCTTATGCCTGCTAATACTTGCTGGATGAATAAGGCTTTTCTGGGGGGATTCTGGGCTTCCCCAGAGGGCATGTCTGTCAGGCTTGTAAGAGGAGGTTTCAGATTCGATGACAGAAAAGTGACAGACTGCTGTCACAAGGCTGTATCCATGTACTAGAGAAAGAGTCACCACTGAGAAAAAGTAGACTGTATCAGTCTGAGCACTTTGTGATACCCAGCCCCATGAGAACATAAATTCCCGTTCTGAAAACCAACATAGCCCGGTCACTGTTGCACAGCCTGGCCTGACCAGCTCCACTTGGGCAGCAGAGCCAACCCACCTGCACATAGGGCTGCAGTCTGAGCTGCGGTATGATGCTCTGTCAGTCTCTAAACTCACCATTCGGAACTGTGACTCTTACGTGGACCAGGGACTTCAGAGAAGGGGTTAGACTATCATTTGTTATTTTTAAACTAAAAATTTTTAGAAACTGTCTTTAGAATGATGAATTTCTTCTTATATAATGTTTGTAATGTTAATTTTAAAATATTTGACTGATTTTGTTTGCACTTTGAGTTGTCTCCCCACCCCTACCCCACCTGGCCCGCATCAGTGTGCAGTCAGCAGCATCAGTGTACCTGCAGGTTTCAGCGTGCGGTCCAGCATGGTGCTGTTCCTGACCTTGTGTGTGGTTTACAACTGTCATGATGCTGTTGGAGATCCTGGGTCCCATATAACGTCACAACATCCTCAGTATTTGCAGATTCTGTAATGATGAATCCTCTTGCTTGCCTCACTATGCTCAGCCACTGCATCAGTGCTGCTCTGTGTGGCCAGTGTAGAGCAGTGGGAGACGCTTGACCTTCTTGTCACAGCCTGTACCACAGACATGCATCCTTTCCATGACCTGTTCAGTGCATTTTAAATTGGGGGGTTTCTTTTGCTATTTGAAATGCCTCCTAATACTGTGGTTCCCAAGCAAGAAGACTGGGTATGTCTCCAGAGAAACGTGGGTTAGGTGAGCTTCATGCCACTAAGTTCAGTGCCTTTGGCCATATGTCATTGCTGATGACCTGGCAGTGTAGATGGAGTGAGCTGTCTTTTTTTCCTTTAAGGAAAGGTGCAGGCAGGAAGAGAGAGGAGGAAGAAATACTTTGTTTGCGTATTTAGTTATTCATTTATGTATTTAGTTGCTCCCCCCAGGCCGGGGACTTCAACTTGGGTCCTTGGGATGTATGTGGATTTCGTCCAGTGGCCTTATTTGCTGGGCCACCAGGACGTGTTAAGTCAGTTGTCTTTAAGTGCAGGCACATAAAGCAGGGCTATATCTTGATCAGCCAATGAGACGTGGTGGCCAGACCCGACCCGTTTGCCATGGTTCAGTAGCGGCGCTGTGAGTGAGCATGGTGGGGCTGTGTTCTGCCGGGAAGCTAGCTTCTATGAAGCTGCTGTGCTTGCTTTCAGTGCAGGGCCTTCGACAGCAGATGAACGCCCTGCAGAACCAGCTCCAGCAGGTGCAGCTGGAGCGCACCACCCTGAGCAGTAAGCTGAAGGCATCCCAGGCTGAGATCTCCTCATTGCAGAATGTCCGACAGTGGTACCAGCAGCAGCTTGCCCTGGCCCAGGAGGCCCGGGTCAGACTACAGGGCGAGATGGCCCACATCCAGGTATGGGCCTACCGGGACAGGGTTTATGGCCATACCTCTTACCTCATGGGAAGCAGCTGTTTTCCCTTTCAGGTTAAAAAGACTTCTGTTTTTAGATTTCACAGATGCACTTAAAGAAACCTGACTTTCGTCTAGTCACAGTGCCCATCTTCCGTGACCTTACACTGGGTTCTCACGCGCTGCATGAGCAGTTTCTGCCCTCAGTCTTCCTGGGCTCTGGTGTCCTAACTCTTGACTGGTGACCCCAGTGCCCCTCTGCAGTATTGGGTCCAGCTCTCAAATCCTCACTTCCTGGTCTCAGCGTCTCACAGACTCCTTGCTTGTTTCACCTGCCTTCAGAACGCTGTTCTGAGCCACAGGGGCAGCACGCCAGCGAGCCCCCTTGCTGCTCTGCCCGCACCATCCCATGTGAAAGTGCTTGTTTTCTGCAACTCGAGGAGATACTTGCTTTTTTTCTTGCCATTTGTCAGGGTGCAGGCATCCTTGGGCCTGGTTCTGGTGGGCTCTCCACAGTCTCATCGGTGCTAGTCTCAGACGCTGGTTTCATCTGGACAAATTAGGTTGAGGGTGGGGGTGGGGGCACCTAGTCTGCCGGGTTTTTGGAGTTTAGCTGTGGGGTTTCTTTACTCATCCTTTTTTTCCCCAAGATAAAATATTGTAGAAAAATTAAAACTTTGTTTCTCAAGTAGGGGATGTAAAATTGTGAAATACTAACTCTACCAAATATTCCTGTTTTAAAAATCTTAAGTCTACAAATATACAAAACGGTTTTCTGAAGGACCATAGAAGTGCTTGTCCTACTAATAACACGCTTGGAAATCAGTCACTGTACACGTTAACGCGGTTTTGAAGTTGCAGTGTGTTTCAACTACATGTTTAAAATAACTTGCAGAAGCCTGACATACATTAAAATGTCATTTCAAAGACTAGTGGGGGAGTAGCACAGTGACTGGCACTTTGAGAATCTGAGGTATCTTGTTTAAAGAGAGAAAGGAAGGAAAGGAAAAAAGGAGGAAGTACTTTATTTAGTTGTTCATTTTAGTTTCTCACCCAGCCTCAAGTCTTCACCTTGTACCGTTAGGGCTGTACGTGGTATGCATACCAGCATCTCAACTGCCTGAGCCACAAGGGTGCACCCTCAAACTGCTTTTCTTAATACCTGTGCACCCAGGGTCTATGACCCTTACTTAGGGTTTAATACCCGTCTCCCTCATGTCCCAATAACAGACATATTCCTAGGAGCGTTGAGGAGGGAGAACACAGGGATAGTCTTCTTTCATTGCATTGAAACACAGTCCCAGCAAATGTATCCCCTCTGCCCCATGCAGCTCTAGTAGACCCCAGAGCTCACTTTCTAGTCCCTCCAAGTCCAGGCGTATCCTGGCTGGATCTGAAAGTGATGTGCTGGCAGGTCAGTCATGACACACGAGCCCTGGCCTCCTCCTCGGGCTGTACACTTTGCTCCTTTCTGATGGTGAGAGTGCACATCGGGCCCTGGCTGCATTGTCAGTGCTGCTTCTGGTGAATGACCCGGGTGGTCAGCCTGAGAGGGCAGGACTCAGGATGTATCTGGTCATCAGCGGGTCCTTTCATCTCATGGAGACGTTCCAGTCTTGCTATCCCTGCCATCACCTTAAGGGCTCATACCTTTAAGGGAAACTGCTACATAGGTCTTGCCAGACTGCATGGTATTGGTGGTAATGAATCCTCTCGGACACATGGAGCCCAGATGTACCAATACCCAGTGGCTAGGAGCAATGGACCCTAGCAACCTTGGGGACAGTGGTCTGCGTGTCTGCTGAAGTCAAGCACTTTCTGACTATTGTTTTGTCTCTGAAGGTTGGGCAAATGGCCCAGGCAGGCCTCCTGGAGCACCTGCGTCTGGAGAATGTGAACCTGTCACACCAGTTGACAGAGACTCAGCACAGGTCCATGCAGGAGAAGGAGCGCATTGCCGTCCAGCTCCAGGGCATTGAGGTGGGGCCTGAAGGCTGCTTGCGGCTGGTGTGTGCCTGGGTTTGGGGCTTTTCTTTGGACAGTGGTCAATGTTAGGAAAAGTACAAATACACACGTGTCTCTTGAACATTCTTTTTGAACAACCTGCAGTGATTTAGGTTTGGGGACTCCATTTTGTACATCGAACAGCTCTCTTCCTCTCATCTCTAATCTATCAATGATGACCGGAGTCATCTCCTCTCAGCCTGGTCCCAGTGTTGGCCGGGCTAGTTGGGTTGGTGCTGGGCAGAGTGTGGTTGGGTGGAAGGAGCACTCAGGTCTGCATCCACGTGGGTGGAGGAGAATTGTGTCCAAGGACAGTGCTGTCAAGAGACTGGGAAACCTTTAAGTTATGAGCTAATTTTTTCCCTAAGAAACACTCCTAGAAGTTGAATCTTAGCTACATAATTGAAATGTCCCACTGCCCCTGATCTCTGGTTTTACCAAGTGGTATTAGGAGATAATCTGACAAAAAAGAGTGCTCCATGCATCACACACATGTCAGAGGCAGCTGGGGAGGTTTCGTTCATCACTGTCAGTTCTAGAAGTTGGGCTGTCTCTTCCCTCAGCAGGCTACAGGGGCCTGTGGCTCTGTTGCTTGCATTTGAGGGTCATGGGCAGGATGATGATTTGGATAAGACCTCTTACCAGGGTGGCAGGTACTGCCTGGGCTACTGTGGAGATAAGGTGACCCTGCTTCTGAAACTGTCCTCTGGCCCAGGCTGACATGTTGGACCAGGAGGCAGCTTTCGTCCAGATCCAGGAGGCAAAGAGCATGGTGGAGGAGGACCTGCAGCAGAGGTTGCAGGAGTTTGAAACTGAGAAGGAGCAGTTGCAGAAGATGGCGGCCTCAGCGACAGCTCTGGAGCAGCAGTTGGAGCAGGCAAGCTGCACCTGTGCCCGCACACCCTCCCTAGTGATTGTTCATGCCCACACGCCCTCCCTGAGTACTTGCCTATGCCTGCATACCCTCCCTCTGCACGCCTATGCCACTTTTCTCAGGTTTGTTCCAATGGCTGACTTAGCCAGCACCACTGCTGGTCCTCTTCGGCTCTGAAGTTGTTGCGTGGACTGTGCACTGGGGAGGTGGCCACACTGACCACCACCTTGTTTCCAGGTAAAGCTAACTGTGTGTCAGCGAGACCAGCAGCTCAAGACTTTGCAGCAAGAGCACCTGGACCTGCTGCAGCAGTTCACCACAGCACAGGAGGTCCTGCAGAGCCGGGAGCAGTCATTGGGTGAGCTGCAGACGCGGCATGACGAGCTGCAGGCCAGGCTTGGGGAGCTGCAAGGGGAGGCTGCCTCCAGAGATGACACCATCCGCTTCCTGCAAAACCAGAAGATTGTCTTGGAGGTGGCTCTGCAGGCGGCCAAGAGTGACAGGGAGGACTTTGAAAAAGGAGCAAAACGCTTAGAAGAAAGTACTGAAGAAACATCAGGAATTTTGGAGCAATTGAGACAAGAATTAGCGGTCAAATCTAGCCAGGTAATATGATTTGCCATTACTTCATTATGAATTGAGATCATATGTGCAGGAACCTGGGCTCGCCAGCCTTTCTTTGAGTCTCTCTCTTGTAAGTGTGGAGGAGTGCTCATGGGAGGGGCCCACCCAGAGGTGCATGCTTCGTCTGGGCACTGTGTTAGCATCTGCTTGTGTAGATGCTAAGAACTGAGAATCCAAGTTGTGTTTGGGGCTTTGAAAGTCATCTAGCAAGAAACACTAGTTTTTGTCTGCTGGCAATGCAGGAAAGCTGGGTGGGACTTCTGGCTTTCCCTTTCTGCAGGCAGACCCACTGAACTTGTCAGCAGGACAGTGGGGGAAGGTGGGGAAACCTTGTGGTCCAGGTATATGTGTGAATGTGACCTTATGTGCCACCATGATGCTATAGTAACCTGATTTTATGGAGGCAAGTGTTCCAAAATACAGATGGACAACAAAACTGAAGGGACAGGGGAAGTAGGGGTCACATCAGGGAATATTTTGTCCTAAAGTTCTGCTCCATAGACTTCAGAGACAAGAGGAAGCAGGTGACTTGTTCTCCCTTTGGGAAGAGAAATAAAGGGGCTGTGTTTCTCATATATACAGATGCAGATTACCTTCTAAATGGTTTAGAGCGATTGTGTGGGTTCTTCTGACACGTTCAAATTTGGTTTTACTGACGTTGACCCAGAGAGCTCGTCTCAAACCTGGAGATCTCCAGAAGAGGCCTGCTTTACTGGGCATCATGGTTCACATTTAGGTTTGACCTGTGTTGTCATCAACAAGGTCACTGCTTATTACCTAAAAACACATGGCAGGCAGTGGGGCAGCGCTGTTGTCTCACAGGGAGGGAAGTGTTGCAGCCCTGAAGCTGCTTTCCTGACTTACCTGCGCGAGCTGGGCTGCCTGGTCACGCCTGTACACATGTCCCTTGTAGGTGGAGCACCTGCAGCAGGAGACGGCCACTCTGAAGAAGCAGATGCAGAAAGTAAAGGAGCAGTTTATTCAGCAAAAGGTAAAAATGTGTTTCCTTTGTATGAAATGAGTGCCTGAAATAATCCTGTGTGGCCTAATCGCTGCACAGAACACAATTATATTGGTGGAGAAGAAGGTGACAGGAAGACCCCTTCAGTTAGCTTAAAGGCACTTCCATGATTTTAAAATCAACTTGCCTCCCCACAGTAACACCGTCAAGTCAGGATGTTTCCATGGTGGGCTTGGCATTTGTGACAGTGTGGGTCACAGTGCCCTCTGTCACGTGAGCATGTGTGTCCACCACACATGCTGGGTGTTCTGTTTAACACTTCTTTGAAATGCTCACTGCATGATCCCACTTTGAAGTGAGCTCGATGTGTGCAGATGGGTGGGGCTCACTTTCTTTACTAGTGCAGCTCCAGCTGCAGTTGGGTGAGCACCAGATGTCACATTCCAAGGGAGGGCGGCCACTCGAGACAGCCCTGTGGGTCTTATAGCTAAGGGAGAGCGAGGGTGCCTACCAGAAAACAGAAGGAGCAGTGGGCCTGAGAAGATGAGTTGTCCAGGCTCCCAGAGGCCAGCAGGTGGCCCAGACATGTGCCCAGACTTGTGCTGGTGCAGAACAATGGCATGTCTCTGTTAATGGTGTCCAGGATAAATAAGTCACTTTTAGCTCCAAAAAGTCATGCACCAAATGAGCAGTGAGTGTTTTGTGGAAGACCCCTCCCTGCACTGACTGCAGCTCCTGTCTCATCCAACAGGTGATGGTCGAGGCCTACCGGCGGGATGCCGCCTCAAAAGACCAACTCATCAGCGAGCTGAAGGCCACGAAGAAGAGGCTGGACTCGGAGATGAAGGAGCTGAGGCAGGAGTTAGTTCAACTTCAAGGGGAAAAGAAGTCGGTGGAGGTGGAGCACTCGCGCTTGCAGAAGGAAGTGTCCCGGGTGCATGAGCAGATGGCGGATCTTGAAGGGCACCTCCAGTCACTGCAGAGGGAGCGCGACGAGATGGAGATGCGCTTACAGGTGTGGGGTGTGTGTGTGTGGAGTTCATGCAGGTGTGCCAGAGAGGGGTGCTTTTGGCAGAACAGCCTAGAACGAGGGCCCCCTGGAGCTCCAGGTGAGTCCAGGCGGAGACCAGCTGTCAGGGCAGTGAGCACATGTAGGGAGCCACTGGGCACAGGTTCTGGGCTCTGTGAGCCGAGAGCCACTATGCGTAAAGACAGGTGTCCTGGGTCTAGGGGTAGCGCTCACATAGCAGCTGGTTGGGCTTTGGGCTTTAAGTGAGCTGTGAGGTGACAGGGTGGAGCCTGGTGAGAGGTGCACCCATCTCAGAGGGTTGGAGGAGAGGGACGCCTCAGGCCAAATTCCTGAGAAACTGAAGGAGGAACAACAGATTTGGGAGGAGCAAGATGTCAGACATTTCAGAAGTCCCATGAGAAGACCAGTCAGGATCCAGGTAGGCAGGTAGGCTGGGAGCTGTCAGCTGAGAGCCATGTGAATGAGCCTGAGAGTGCGGCGGAGGCCAGGGCTGCCCTCAGCAAGGAGAATGTTCCCTTCATGGAGGTGCTCAGTGCAAGGGGGCCTGGGACACTACTGTCACCACACAGAAGGAAAAAGAAAAGGCAGCAGGAGGAACAGGAGGGTGCTCACCGGTGTTGGGAGGGGGACTGAGGAGGCACTGGGCAGGGGCGGGTAGGAGTATAACGTGGTGGCCTTCGTGATAGCTGTTCTGTGCTGTATCCTCTGGTGCTTTGGATATGGGCGGTTGGGATGCTTTTGCCCTCTATAAAGTGACCACTTACAAAGAGGGACTCCCTGAGCATCTGAAAACCCACATCCTGCAGTGCCATTGAGACCAGATTGCAACTCACTCTGTTCCCTTCTCAGTCTCTGCAGTTTGATCAAGGACAGCTGGCTGCTCTCACAGAGGCCAACACGGCTCTCAGGGGTCAAGTCGAAGGGCTGCAGCACGAGGCTAAGAGGTGAGTGGGGACAGGACTTAGAGACTAGCAGCCTGGTTGTGGCCAAGGCCACAGTGTTCAAACCCTCGCTACTTACAGGCAGCCAGGACATAGGATGTCAGCATCCAGATGTAATGGGAGCATTGATTCCACTGCAGCCTGTTGGTTTCAGCCCTGCAGAGTTTGCTCGGGCATGTGCTGGTGCTTCATGCCAACAGATGCTCGCTGGGTTTTTCTGTGTCTCGTGCTGTTGTCACACTTCCTGCTCCAGCCTGACAGCCAGCTTTTGTATCGTCACCCCACAGTGCATGGGGAGAGCTTCGAGGCCCTTCACCCCGCAGTACAACCTATGCTGCTGCTTTTGTCGACCAGTGATTTGCTCCGAAATCTGGCCCTTGAATAGTCGCGGTTGAAGAGACCTAGTGACATTATCTTAGCGGGGACTGTTCTCTGCCTTCCCTGGTTCATGGGAACTACTCTGGGCCAGGACCCCAGCTAGAGTGGCTGAATGGGTGGGTGTGGGTTGAGAAGGAGCCGGGTTAAGTACAGGTTTCCAGAGTGCACTGGCCTTGCCCCGCTGGTGCTTGCAGCCAGCGGATTGGTTAAGGGTCCTGTCCCAATGCACTCTAGGGCCATTGCTGAACAGAAGCAGACTATGAAGCGCCTGGGTGCAGACCTGAGCGACGCTCAAAGGGAGATGAAGAGCAAGCACAAGGCTTACGAGAGTGCTGTGGGCATCCTTAGCCGCCGTCTACAGGAGGCCCTTGCAGCCAAGGAGGCCGCTGAGGCTGAGCTGAGCCAGCTGAAAGCCCAGGTGGCCAATGCCGGTGATCTGGCACTGCACGTGGGTACCGCCCTGCCCCACCCTCTTTACAGGTGTCCCCCTCTGAGATCCTCGTAGAGGACTAAAAAAGACAGGGGCAGCATCTTTAAAGTGCCATGTGGTGGTGTGTGTGCAGGCTCTCACAACCCCATCAGCCTGCAGCCCGGCTACCCGTGAGCGTCGGGAGGTGTCTCTGAGCAGGGAGAGTCCTGTGAGCAGTGTTAGTAGCACCCGAGGATCAGGGGAGTGTTTGCAGGGTCCAGACAAGCTTGGGAGGAGGCGGCATTTGAACTAGGTTTGAACAAATGGGAGGTGTTGGGGTTCACAAAGGGGTCTTCTTAGTTGAGGAGTATCACTGCGGCTGCTGGGAGTGCCTGTGATGTGTCCATACTGCAGGGCTGGGGGTCAGTAGGGGTTGGACTGGATCTTGTGCGAAAGGCTCGCTGAGAGAGTGAGCGCCGGGGCCTGGGAGGAACATGTGATAATCACCCCTCCTTGCTGGCTGTAGGAGAGGGCGCAGGCCCTAGAGGTGGAGCTGCAGGCTGCTGGTCACAGCAAGACACAGTTGGAGAAGGAGCTGCAGGAGGTCATCGCACAGACCAGTCGGGAGCTAGAGGAGCACCAGGAGAAGGTGCTGGAGCTGGAAGATGAGGTGGGTTCAAGGAGGGCCTCAGCACAGGCCCGGCCATTCCCCTCCTGTCCCCTGCCCCAGACCCCTTGCACTCCTATCTAGTTCCTGGCTGGCAGCCCCTTCACAATGCCCACTTCCAGCTGAGTGCTCTGGTGCAGTCACCAAGAAGCCTCACATCCCTTACCCCTTTGAGAGGATGTCACGCAATGCAGGTTCTGAGGCACCACGGCATCGGGTGGTGCCTGTGCATCGTCTCGGTGGCATCTGGGAGCTGTGGACATGCCTTACTCACTGCTGGGCTCAGTACCCTGCTGCTGTTGCAAGCCCTGGTTCCAGAGAAGAGTGGCTTGTGGAGCCAGTATGCCATGCACTCTGACTGCAAGGCAGCAGAGCTGCATCCAGTATGGCTCATGTCACATTTGCCAAGTCTTCGGGAGCTGTCTTGCTTCTGGTGTGCGTGCCTCCTTGAACCAGACCTGATCACAGCTTCATCGTGACTTCAATTCATTACAGCTACAGGAATCCAGAGGTTTTCGAAGGAAGGTCAAGCGCCTGGAGGAGTTGAATAAGAAGTTGGCTCTAGAGCTAGAGCATGAGAGAGGGAAGCTGTCAGGCTTGGGGCAGTCCAATGCTGCTCTGCGGGAGCACAACAGTGTCCTGGAAACGGCGTTGGCCAGCAGGGAAGCAGACCTGGTTCAGCTGAATCTTCAGGTATCAGACAGCAGCGGCGGACAAGGTTCTGCAGGCAGGTAGCATATGAGCCCACAACGTTGTCGGTGTCACATGCTCATCTTTGAGGGACAGAATCTGCTTAGTTTTCAGGCCCCGGTTCTGAGGAGAGAAGTGGCATTGTCAGCACCTGCCCCTGTGGCAAAGTTGTGGAAAGAGCATGAAGCCCACTAGCGTCTATTGGGTGGGCGGCTACAGACAGGCTACCCCAGTTCCAGGCAGGGGTTCTCACTGGGTGTGATTCAGAATTGGGATTTGAACCCAGTGGGGACCTTGTTCTAAGGTTCTTCAGCCCTGTGGCCTCTGGCTACAGAAGAGAGACCTGGGCATTTCAGGGGGGTCTTTAGATGGTAGTTAGTGCCAAATCCGTCCCCTCCTGGAATGCAACATACAACCCCCCACCCCGTTCCCCGCCACACACACACACATGCAAATCTAGCCCCTGCCTTGAGTACTTCCTCTGCTGGGAAACTTGCAGGCTGGTCGTGTACTGGTTCCTCTATCACTGCCCGTCTGCACGAGCTGCCTGACCGTGAAGACTTTTTGAGTTCATGACTGTCGCGTGTTCCTTGTGAAGGTCCCAGTCAGGCTTGAATATAATCTTACTCCTGGATCCCAGATAGGAACCTGCCCCCTTTCCTCACTTACATGCCCTGGCCAGTTGGTCTTTGTGGGCCTGAGTGTGACTGACGTCTTGCCTTTCCCCCTGCAACCCTGCAATATGCTGTAGGTGCAGGCAGTTCTGCAACGTAAGGAGGAGGAGGACCACAAGATGAAGCAGGTCATCCAGTCCTTACAGGTGGCCTTGGAGAGAGAAAGGGCGGATGTGCGCAGCCTCAAGGAGCAGGTGTGTGGCCTCCACCAACCTCCCCTTCCACTTCCAGAGCCTATAAGGTTGCAGTTTCTCAGCATCTAGACACTGATCGTGGGTACCCTTGATGCACAAGTTTCCTTCCAGGAATGTAACATCAGATACCTTACTGGTGTGCTTCTAGAACAAAGTGGGTTGCATGGGGGTAGGAGATAGCCTGGGCTTCATCAGGCGAAGAGAGGCTAGGCTAAGGTGCAAGTATGGGCCATGTGCACAGAGATCCAGAGACCTGTATTTTGCTGGGGACGATTTCCCGCAGGGACTTTGAGTTAGAAACGCAAACTGCAGAAAAACACCTGACCTCATTTATGTGAAAAAGAATCAAGAAAAGTTGCTGCGTGGACCTTTCACACTTGCCACTGTGCAGGAAGTGTTCTGGTTGGTACCTGTCTATACTAGGAGCTCATGAGTGCAAAGGGACCTGCTCCTTTGTGTCCTCCTTCATGGTATCTTGTCTGTCATTTCTTTTCCTCTTTCTCCTCATTAGAACATGAGCTTCCTGGCATGGGGACTGTGACCCATTGATCCTCATCTCCCAGTACCTGGCACAGAGTATATGCTCAGTGCAGCTGTATGCTCATGCATTTGTGTGTGGACTGGCCTGCCTCTGTGTTTGTGACCTGAATTTTCCTGTGTCTTTTAAAATTTTTTCTGTGATAATGTAATACAGGAATAGTTTTGTTTTTTTTTATCTCCTGTGAAACTGTGAAGTGGTCTCTTAAAATAGAATTAGTTTTAAGATATGTTGAGAATACTTTTGTATTGAGCAGCTTTTGTCTGGTTATGACCCACATTCGCCTCATCTGCAGTTGATGTGTAGCCCTTACTCAGTCACTGCAACCTGACAGCCATAAGCTAATGCAGCCACACTCCACACTTTACTGTTTCCAACCTTCCGTCTTTTGCTCTGTGCTCAGTACCCTTATAAATGCTATTCTCACCTGAAAGAAGTTATAGCCAGCAAAGTTGTCATTAAAAGTATTAGGGCACAGTGGTCTGCGTATGACTGACTTCTTGACCTCACGTTTTGGGAGCTATAATTGTGAACCGTATTTATTTACTTCCTTAAATGCATTTAGACTGATTATAAAAATAGTACACTAGGCATGCCCTAGTGACTTAGCAGTTTCATTCACTGGGCATAGTTCACACACATCCCAAGGTCCCATATAGCATCAAGATCCAGGTCTGGAGGAAACAACTCTGACGAATAACTATCTAAAATAAATAGGTGCTTCTTCCTTTCTCTTCCTGGCCGACTGCCTCCTCATCTTCACTCCTTCCTGTATCTTTCCTTTAAAAAAAAAATAAGTGCAGTCGAAAGAAAAACAAAATGAATGAGGATTGACATGCAGATAAAGTTGACTATGTACTGACTGACAATTGCTGTTCATGTCGTCTCTTGGATTTGGGTTTTTTAGCTTAGTTTTAGTAGCCTCTATTTGGCATATGTGAAAAATCTTTTAATTTTTTAAAAAAAATGAAGTGTTTGCTGGTGCTTTTAGGTAAGAAAACTAAGTTATTAGAAAGGAAAATGGAAGCATTTGTTCTATTCTGAGGTTTGTTTATATCCTTGGAAACCTTGCGAGAAACTTTTTAGCTGTGTAAATTGCTAGTTACATCATAAATGGATGCTAACTGATAAACAGCTTTAAACCTCCCTAAGTTCATGAACTATGAGCAAAGTGAACAAGAACCAGACAACAATACTCGAAGATCATAAAACATTAGACCAAGAAAGTCTTGAATGTAACAGTCATCGACAGCGCTCGGTTGCACATGTGTAGGATGAGCACATCCAGGACTTGGGTCCTCAGTGGGGAGGCTCTGTGCTGGCACGGCCTTGGTGGCCCGCACCGGCCACAAGCTGTTCTCACTTTCCCCTGGTGATGCTGACTGGCTCCCTTCCAGGTTGCTGCAGCCAAGATGGAAGCTGGACACAGCCGCCGCCACTTCAGGGCTGCCAGCCTGGAGCTAAGTGAGGTGACGAAGGAGCTACAGGCCAAGGAGCACCTGGTGCAGACACTGCAGGAGGAGGCTGAGGGGCTCCAGTGCGTGCTGGGCAAGGGGAGGAGGGCACATCCCCTGAGGACTCTCCCGTCTCTGATTAGCACACTTGACACAGTGAGGCGCCCTGTGTTTAGAGAAGAACAGATGAGTTCCTACCTTGGGAAGCCTACAGTTTCATGAATACCCGGCCCTGAAATACAGTCCTCTTTGGGTGCCTGGCTTCTCAGTGGAGAGCAGCCTGGTGTGGGCCCCTGCCCCTTTGCTGCACTCTGAAATGGGCTGACAGATCGTCCCTCACAGAGGATTTGTGAGGATCCATTAGACTGTGCTGCACAGAGCCCCAGGTCGAGCAGAATAAGCTTTTATCACCACAGGTCTCACCAGGGCATGACATTAGGCTGATGGCACTGAGGAGGAGAGAGCATGAGGCTTCAAATACTTTCATCCTTCCTTATTTTGCTCCAGGATCCAGGAGGGGAAGCACTCCCAGGAAGTGGCGCAGTTCCAGGCAGAGCTGGCGGAGGCCCGGACGCAGCTCCAGCTCTTGCAGAGACAGCTAGATGAACAGCTGAGCAAGCAACCCATAGGGAACCAAGAGGTGAGCAGTGGGGCCTAGGTTGCTGGGTGGTGGGACTCCCAGAGCAGACTGGGTGACACTTCATTTCCTCCATCCCATCAGCTTGGAAAGGGAGATTGGTTTTTTTTCCACGTGTATTAACATACAGAGGTGAATTTGGAGCGTTTTATAATTCTAAGAAAGTTACTTTAAAATTCCTTTGATCAGGTGCACTCTGGTGGCCTACCAGTTTAAACCAGGCACAGTCCAAAGACATCCCAAGGTCCCCAGTTCAAGACTCAAGGCTGGAGAAACAACCAGTGATGAACTGAATAAAATAAAGTGCTTCTTTCTCCTTTCTTCTTACCTGCCTGCCTGCCTACTCACTTCATTTCTGCCTGTACTTTTCCTTTAAAAAAAAAAAAAGCTTCCTCTAGTCATGTGACTTTTTCCCTCCTCTAGATGGAAAATCTCAAATGGGAGGTTGATCAGAGAGACAGAGAAATTCAGTCTTTGAAGCAGCAGCTGAACCTGACTGAGCAGCAGAGTAAACAAGACCTGGATGGAACGCAGCAGATGTTGCAGGTGCGTTTTTTCAGGCCTGGGTAGGGTCCATGTGGCAGGCAGTATGCCAGAGTATGACTGAGTACCCCATGAGCCCACTCTCCCACCAAGCCATCTCAGACCTGTCCTGTTTCTGGAAGACGTGCAGCCATGCTGCTGAGGTGGCCCAGCTATGAATGTGCCAGTACCAGGACCCATCCCTTGCAGGAGATGAGACCGTCCAAATGTGGAGTTCACTGCTCTGTGAGAAACTGTAGCTGCTGTCGCTCAGACCTAAATGGACGGTCCAGTAGATATTAGAAAGGACTTGGGTCATTCTTAGTTTGCTGAGACTTATTCTAGTAGCTGACACAGGAACTTAACTAGGTGACTCGGATTCATGGTGGAATGTAGATGTGACAGTATTGCTGGTTCTTAGCAGAGGCTCTGAAATGTGGGTGAGAATGTTGACGTGACTTAACTCCACAGTTCATAGTGGGGACCTCTTGGAGGAAATGGTACTGGGAGGATGTCCACCACATAAAGAGTAACATGATCCTTTTAGTCCCTTGGAATTGCGACATACACACTAAGATCTTAGCAGAGCAATTAAGATCTTTTAGCTTTCAAAATCTATGACTTCACTTTTCTTAGAATATCAAATTCGAGTTGGAGATGGTACGGGAAGATCTGTCCATGACTCAGAAAGAGAAATTTGTGCTTCAAGCTAAGGTGTCAGACCTAAAGAACAGCATGAAGACTCTGCTCCAGCAGCACCAGCAGCTCCGACTGGACCTCCGCAGAGGCACCACGACGGTACCAGGCCCCGCCTCTCAGACCTGCTGTGGCCCCTGTAGATTTGTTTGGGTAGAAGGTTGGCGGATTTTCTAGTCAATGAGGCATAAAGTGATTTTCAACCATCATTGTATGAGAATAAGTGAAAACAGTGTTCTGCTTGGACAACAACCCAAGTCATCTTATCTTGGTGCCTTTTCCAACAGGGTACTTGCATCTTTTTGTGAATTTAGAAGCCGTTTTGTTATAAGTGTTAACCACCAAATGAGAGCATGTTTGCTTTGTAAAAGAGCTACAGGGTTCCCCGATGAGCCATTTGGGACACAGCAGCAGCTAAAACAGGCTGGGCCCTAGGACCTTGAAGCTGCCACCACAGGCCTGCTCCAACAATCTGCATGTGTTCCACTCAGTTTGCATGAATGTTTTCTAGGGGCAAAGAAATTGCTCAGATTCAGAGGTTTGTTTGACACTATTGTCTGACCTGTAGGAGAAAATCTGAAGCCCTAGACGGGGGAGTCTTAGGAGATGGAAAATGGACTTCTGGGGAAAACTCTAGTGGGTGCCCCCAAGGATAGTCCTCATTTAGGCCAGAGAAGCCAGGGCTTTGGCCTGTGTGTTAGAAAGAAGGGTGCTGATTCCGCCAACATTTCCTGGCCCCTGTGGGGCCACCATGGGAGGGGATTCCGCCCACTTAAGGACATTAACCTTGTGTTTTAACAGAGGAAGGAGCTGAAAGGTGAGGCCAGCCCTTCCAGCCCAGTAACGCCGGTTAAGATCCCGGACTGCCCTGTCCCAGCCTCGCTGCTTGAGGAGCTGCTGAGGCCCCCACCCGCTGTGAGCAAGGAGCCCCTCAAGAACCTCAACAGCTGTCTCCAGCAGCTGAAGTACGCCCCGGTGCTGCCCATGTGGTCTCCCAACAATAAACTGCATGTATAATTGAGGAACTTGGGTGGAGGTTGGGGGGACCAGCACTGAATGCCCAAGAAAGGCTGAGCGGCCTGTGTTGTAGGGCTGTCGAAGGTGGAGGTTACTCAGCACTAACAGACCCTGCAAAGCCTTAAGTTGCCAAGACCTGAGCTGATGTTTTTACTCCTCAAGTGTAGAGGCCAGTGTTTGGAGGACATGGCAGTGTGGGTGGAAGCACATGAGACATGCCCTTGACTCTCCCCCACTTTTCCCTGAACAGAGCTGTGTGCATGGAGACACATGCCCATGACTTCCACACAGTGTGGAGAAAAAATTCTGTCCCGTAAGTTTGGGAGCCCAGTCACCTGGCCAGTTTGCTGGTCCAAAAGAGAGGCCCCCAGATGCTAGTACACTAGCCCCATAACCTCTTTGAAAAGCCACATGTCTGCCCTCTAACCTGTTGTCCCTTCCTTTGCCCCGTCTCTCCAGGCAGGAGATGGACAGCCTGCAGCGCCAGATGGAGGCTCATACAGTCACCGTGCACGAGTCGCTGTCCTCATGGACTCAGGGGGACCCCACCACAAGCTCTACTCCCCCAGGAGCTCACACCAATCCCAGGGGAGATGCTGAGAAGCCCAGCCAGAGTGGGGCCTCTAGAGAAGGACTGGTTCAGTGACCTCCAGGCACCCTGAGTCTGTGCCCCCAAAGGAGTATTCTTTCATCAATGTTATTTATTTTACTGTGTGCTCTTTTTCTAAGGGATGAAATTGAATTTTTGCATTTTCCTTTACAAGGAGTAAAACAATAGAACAAGCACCAAGGATTAGAGAATAGTCACTTGCCAATCACAGCTAGCTTTCCCATGAAAGGACTTTATCTTGCTGACCTACTGTAGATCTTGTGAGAATGTTCAACGTGTCTGAGTTGTTTACAGAAGGAGCTACCTTAAAGTTGAAAGTAGAAACCGATGGAACTGCCCATCTGGTCCAGTCCTCGCTCTCCTGGTCGACTCAGTGAGAGCTTCATTCATGCAAAATGAAGCTTTGTTTGCACCTTTAGTTTGTATTCCATGTTATTTTATTTCACTAACCATTCACCACAGGACACGTATATAAATACTAAAAATAATAATCTGATCTTTAAAAAGTATATGCTTACATTATTTAAGAAATGACCTGAATTGTCTTTTTATTGATTGTCTTTTGAAAGTCTGTTGTCAGGAAGTGATGTACATGTAGGATTTAGGAATGTCAGTCAGAAAATTATATTTAAAAATATATAGTTATTTTCTCTACTTTCTAAAACCAAATATTCTTAGAACGGGTTGTTTTAGTTTCACTGTAGTTTTAAGGGTCTTTCCCTTGTGGTAAGGGCATCCACCTGTCTGAGCCCTGGCCCTGCATGGCCATGCTCACTCTGGCTCAAACTGACTTGTGAGACATCGGGAGAGGCCATTGAGGAGAAGCTGGGCTCCTGCACTCAACCCAAGGGACAAGGCTCTTTGGGCCCCAAGTGACATATTCATGAGGGCCTATGTGCTCAAGGGACATTCTGACTCTTAGTGGTGACATGACCTTCAGAATGTTTAGAAGGTCCCTTGACCTCTTACCTGGAGAGTAGGCAGAGTTTAGGAATGGGCAGGTCAACTCTCTGAGGAAAGCATGGGAGGTCTCATGGGGGAGGACTGCTGTGAAATCACACCCTGGGTGTGTGGGTTTGCTCACCTACATTGTCCACCGGAATCCTTAAACACTACAGAAAACTACTGTGAGACTTGAAGTCTATACGTTTCTCTAAGTCTGCTAAGAGTCTAAAACAATATTGTTGTAAGTTAGAGAAGACACAGTGTCCATGGTCCTGTGCTGATGGTCTACAGATGAAGTTGAAGTCTGACCAGGCAGGCCTGAGACCTCTCTTATCTATGGGTCTTGTGGCTCTTTTGTGGAGAAAATAGTATGGTGTTTTTATTTTTCTTAACTACTGCCATTCTTGTGAGTTAAGTCAGTAAAGGAGCTGCTCAAGCAGTGATAGCTCCGTTTCAGGTTGATTGGGTTTGAGTGCAATGTGGATCTCCTGCGTGGCCTGCTATATAAACTGACTGCCTCCTCATCTTGTGCAGAGTCATTCTTTTGATGAGAGGTTCTGAGACTGCCTCTTCAACTTTGATTTTCGGCAACTTAGATAAGGAATCTTTGCCAGTCTGGTAGTCATGGGCGATGTGGTCAACTTTCCTTTTCCTTGCATTAGCAACTTTGCAGGAGTTTGGGAACTTTGCAGGAACTGGGTCTTCGTGCCCCTTAATTGTAGGACTTTAAGGTAAGGAAATGTCTTCTCTCTCTGATCAGTCAGTAAATGTTCCACTGTAGCAAGAAAACTTTCGATTTTCCTCCCAAATCCTGGGAGAAGTGCAGCCTGTTAAGCCCCTCATCGATAAAACTCTTCATAGTCACATACGGTGTCATTTTGGAGAGTGTGGCTATGAGTTTAAATTGGTTTATGGATGCTGGGTGGTGTAGGGCCTGCTGATGTGGCCTCCTCGAGTTGGAAGAAGGAATCGATGTCTTGTAGGTCATGTCCCTGAACCGCAAACCAAGTTGTTGCCTCCTTGAATCCAGTGCAGGGTCCAAATCGACGGTTGGTGCTGGAACTCCAGGCCTCGCAGTCACAAAGAGGGCATTGAAGCACGTTGTCACTTGAGCTGTTGGGCTTCCACTAGATTTCCTGACAATATAATACACAAGGGCAGAAGCACCCTTAACATTTATACCTGTGCTCGCAGGTGATGACCGTGTTGTTGACCTTCCATCCTGCTGCGCATCTTCCATGCCGAAGATTTCACGGATCTTGACGTACGTGCTTTGCTATCTTCACACATTTTCTGGTCACAATTCCATGTGTTTATTTTGTTTTCAATAGTATGTTGTTTTAAATCTGTCTGTGTCCTTTAGAATATGTTGTTAGAGGTTACCAGAGAAGGTTAAAATACATTAGCCACAAAGATGTTTAGTGTTGAAAAAATTCCATAGCAAGTATTGGAACTGCTAGAATATGTGTCATTTGTACAGGGGTCATCTTGAACTAATTCTCGAAAACTTCATTATAGATATATCCTACTTTTCAACTTAAGCTGGAAATCTTGTTGACAAAATTGTTTTTGTACTATCGGGAAAGAAAAATGCAAACTTACGTGCTAATTTATTTTGGCTGTGTTGTTTTTTATTATAATTTTAAAACCAAGAAATGACATTTAACCTCATCTGTACCTGCTTTCTTATTCCCTCTTAGAGGATTCAGTGACTGCCACTCACTGTGTATCTTTTTCTTATAGGAAAAGATAAACTTATTCTGAGTATATCCATCAAAGGAAAGCTAGTCTCTGTTCCTCATCCCTTTCTTTGTTTACTGTCTTGAGTGTGCATGTGAGTGCATGTGCTGCCCATGCGTGGGTGGCTGTGTGTGTATACATCCTCTTCTTGGTGTCCTGGCATTATCCTGTGTCAGTGTCACTGTCGGTCGCCATCTCTTGGTTCCATGAAGTCGGCTGCCTTTGATCTGAGCAATGCTGCCCCAGTCATGGTTCTACTCTATGTGCCTGTGCTGTCAGTGTGAACCATGGTCCTGCTCTGGCGTCTCTCAGGTCACTGAGAGGAAGTTGGACTTTTAAGTTGCCTGCTTTGACTTGTGAAGATTTGCTTTTTTTATTATTATTAAAACATGGAACGTTTACAATAATGGTGAACTACATTGGGGTAGTAACTATAAAGCAGTTGAGTTACTCTTAAATGTACCCTGGGAGTGAGAGCTGAGTATCGAAGGAAGGAACATGTTGAAAAGATGGAACCTCTCCCTAAGGTTGGGATTCCTGTCATCTGGAGAAGGTGTGGTTGTTGTTCATTGGTGGTGAAGAAAGTCACTGTGTTGTCTTGGGTCAGGACTAGTTTATGGAAAGTACACAGAAGCTGGCAGGCAAAAAAGGGACACTTCCACCAGGTTGTTGATGAGTTGTACTGATGAACAAGGACTGGAAGCAAGAAACTATGCTGGAGGTTTTAATTTGATCAAGGCTGGCAGACAACACCCAGTATGGTGTATTTGCTGTCTTACTGTTTTCTGTGTGGTTTCTTTATACTTTATAGAATCCTTTAATATTTTTTTTTCAAAGCTGGTTCTGTGGTGATAAACTCCTTTAATTTTTGCTTGTCAGAAAAGATTTTTATCATTCCTACAGTTCTGAATGATGATCTTGCCAGATAGAGTATCCTAGGTTGAAACTCCTTTTCTTTCAGCACTTTGAATATATTCTGCCATTCCCTTCTGGCCTGTAGAGTTTTATTTGAGAAGTCTACTGACAATCTTATGGGGGCCTCCTCTGTATGTGACATGTTTTTCTCTGGCTGCTTTTAATAGTCTTTATTTTGTATTTTTTATATTTTTATGACAATGTATCTAGGTGTATTTCTGTTTGGGTCTCTTTTATTAGGTACTCTGAGCTTCCCAGATCTGGAGGCTTGCTTCATTCTTCAAGTTGGGGAAGTTCTATTTCTTCAAATATGGTTTCTGCCCCCCTTTCTCTCTCTTCCTCTGGGATGCCTATGATGCAAATGTTGTTCCTGTTGATGATATCCCAGAGGTCTCAAATGCTGTCTTCAATTCTTGGATTTTTTTTCTTTGCTGGTTGCTTGATTGAGTTCCTCTGTCCTTTCTTCCAGATCACTGATTCTGTTGGAAGCTTCATCCATCCTATTGTTGAGTCTCTCTCTTAAGTTCTTTCATTTAGCCATCATGTCGCTTACCTGTTTAATGTTTTAATTCTTCTCTTTGCTTCCTGACATTCTCCTTTACTGCCTCTACTGACTTCTGGATTCCCATGAGTATGTTAATCACCATTACCCTAAATTCCTCTTCAGGTAACTTACATACATCTGTTGTATTCAGATTTTCCTCTGAGTTTTTGACTGGATTCATCATTTCACATATATTTCTCTGTGCCTTTGCTCTATTCAGCATTCTGTTTGTATTTCTGAGAGTTCGGTTTCCTTCGTGTTTCACGTTGCAAAGGTTTGACTTGCTCAGGATTGGCAGTCAGGCTGCAGTTTCGCCTCTAACCACAAGGTAGCATTAGCAGGTAGCGTTAAAGCTTGGGACTGCCTTCTCACTGTAATCAGGGTGGGGCATCCGTTGGGTGGGATTTCTGGTGGGCGGATGTGCAATGGGCGGGATTTCCTCAGTGGACCTCAGGCTCTGGTGCAAAATGGTTGTGGGAAGGGTTTGATTTGGCTGATTTCCAGTTATGACTGCGCCCAGCACAATTTCACCACGTGGGGTCCAGCTCAGCTCCCGGTACACTGGCTCTCAGTTCACCCCCTCCCAAGTCAGCCCTCCTTGGCTCCGCTTCTTGACCCCACTGTGTCCGCCTCTCGCTGCTTCTACAGCTGGTCTCAGAATCCATAGCCTCCACCCCACCACGCGTCTGGAGACTCCTGAGCTCTGTCCCATATCCAAATCTGTGATTTAGCTGAGAACCGCGCCAGGTGTCCTCACCACCATTAGTCATCAGCTGTTCGGTCTCCAGCTGAAGTGACAGTCGTTTCTTGGTGTTTGTCTCAGGAAAATTGGTGATTTGTTTGTTTTGTTTTTTTCGGTGTTTGTGAGGAGCGACCTGAAAGCACGTCCTATTGAGTCACCATCTGGAAGTTGATCTCAAGATTTGTTTTGTTTTGTTTTTTTATCTCCAAGGGACTCTAGTGGCATTCCTACCTCCCAGGGCTCGATTCTCTAATGAGCAACATTTGAAACATTGGTCTTCTCACGTGCAGAAGTGGGAATTAGGAATTTACTCATGAAGAACAACAGGAGAGTGGAATATTTATAAAAACAGGGTTTGCCGTTGTATTATACTTGTGCCTAATTTTCATCCTGTGTGATGAACTCTGTATGTCTTGTCCTTAGTGCAGAGAATGTTGGCATGTCATTACTTGTCTCTCTTGTTTGAATGTGGTTTTTGCAATGTGGTTGTCACAGATTTTTCCTTGTAATACATCAGGTAAATGCTACGGAGCTTATGGATTTATATGCCTTTGTTCTGTTTGGAAGGTATAACAGGCAATGTTTTTTGATAGTATGTGAAACTGACTTTTACTCTGTCTGGAGTACAGGTTATGGGACAACTTCTAGGAAGATAGCCTGTGATCTGCCAAATTAGGAAGTTTCTCTTGAAATTCTCCGTTTAAAGATTTCTTGATATAGGGTTACTGAAAAGGCATGAGTCTTCAAAGTCACCAAGACATGTAGTCTTCTTTCCATGAGTATTTTTTTAATGAAAATTAAATGTTGTATGTAAAGACTTCTAGACGTGAAAGGGACCCAGGTATGTTAAAGAGCAGTATCTTGGTCCTTCTCAAGGACCGTGCCATGATGACACTGTGGTGTAAGACTCTGAGTCTTAATCACCAGTCCACTCATGCTGCAGGCTTGTCTGTGCTGCTCTGAGGTGATAAAAGGGTCCTTGAGGGGGCGTTTAAGAGGGTTTTAAGTTATTCACTTATATGAAAATGTCCTCATAAAAGGAGGCTGCAGGACTGTTCGTGGGGAAGTTGTCACCATGCACAACAAATTGTAACTTAAAAAGCATGTTGATTTTTTTCTTAATATAAATATAAGCGTGCTTGGAAATTCCTTAAATTTTGTGCAATAAACTATTTTTGGTAAAGATTTTTATATTTCATTGGGGGACTTTAATATTTGTTTCATAACTTCTATCATTATAAATTTTGTTCAGATATTTGTCTTAGAATTTTAATGTTCTGCCAGCATTCCTGAGAGGATATGAAATCTTGGGGTTGCTTTTTGGCCATAGAAGAAGAGTAGCATCTCTGCACATCCTGCCCTCAGGTCCACTGGTGGTACAGGGAGGCTCCAGGAGGGGTGTTTGTACAGCCTTTGCACCTTGCTCAGCTCACTCTCAGGGCTCAGTCTCAGTGTGAGCCTCCTTTCTCCTGTCTTTGTCATCCACACATTATTGTTGATTAAAAAGATAAGCCAGATACAGAGCCTGGGAATTCCATGATCATTAATGACCAGCAGGGTCAAAAGTTTGTGGACTGAACCAGTGGCCATAGAATTTGACTTCATGGTGGGATTTACACATTTTCCTCTGACTCCACTTTAATTTCTACCACTAAGGGTCAGGTGTCATGTGCATCTGAATGAAGAGTCCCCATTTACCTTCATGACCTTATCTTCCTGAAACACTGAGGATACAATTTTTTTTCTGTAATCATCATCGAGGAAATGGTTATATATCTCTGAACTTTTCACTTTTGCCTCTAAGTTGCTAAACATTTGCAAGCACTGCTCTACCCTCATACATTGTGCTTAGGTGTAGGACAGAGGATCTGTCACTGACGGGAAGCTGGAATGGGAGGCTGGTGGTTGAAAACCGCTGGACAGCTCCACTCATGCTCAGAGGCAGACCAGGTGGGAAAGAAAAAGGCTTATTTATGCCCCTGCTGTCTTGTCCCATTTGATGGATAAGCATGATGGCTGTTGGAAGAATCTTTCCAAGCCTTCCCTGATTAAGAATCCTCAGCAAGTAGTAACTTCCAAAGCTAGAAGCAGTATTTATTGGAATTCTGCTTGTCTTTATGTATATTTTCAGCGAATGTTACAAGTTCTATTAAAAAAATTTTTTTTTGGCAACATGGAGATACTAAACTTGTTTTCCCTTCTTAGTCTTGGTGTAGGTCTGCTGCAGCTCCCCTCTCTGAGCATCTGTCCCTACAGCAAGGCTCGGACAGCAGACCCTGGCAGTCGGTCAGGAAGCACCTGATGTTCTCTCCACCCAGTACTCTTCCAGCTGTCCGGAGATCACTAGAGCAGTGACTGCTTTTCAGTCTGGGTCAGCTTACAGCTGCTCACGGGACAACTTTTTCACGTTTTTCTCTGACTAGACCCCATATGTAGGTGTGGATGTAGAACATCAAATGCAGCCAGGCTTCATGTGCATTCATTTCTCTCATTGAAGGATAGTTAAGATATCTAACAAAATTAGACCTCCCTACTCAATCAGTGGGTCTGACTTGGTCCCTGGCCCTATGGCAACCTGAGATCAGAAATGGAGTTAGGGATTAGGGTACAGTTAGACGCACTGTAATTAGGAATTAGATCACTTTCCTCAGACAAGACCATTAATTCTTATTTAATTTCTATCCCTTTATTGGAAACACACTTCATCCTGTAGGGGTTTACATTTTAAATTCTCTTATTTCTACTTCAAAATTAAATAGTGCCCAATAAAAGAGTTGGCTTCTTAAATGGTGAGGAGGAGCCGACTGTAATAGGAACCCTACTGTTAAATGCAGGCCACAGAAAATCCGGCTAGTAAGACACTGGGGAGGGCGTGCCCTGGTGGCTCATGCGAAGCTGGCAGCTGGGGCATGGGTCACGTAAAGCCCAAGAACCTAGGAATGCTTCTTCCTTCTCTCCCATCCTCTCTTCAAAAACAACGAAAATTAAAAAGGGATGCCCTCGTGGAGTAGCAGTGGGGCACATCATATACTTCCCAGGAACTGGGGTTTGCATTCCTCAGGCAGGCAGGAACCAAGATGAACAACAATAAATGGGAATGCTTGTTTAAAAAAAGTTTATTTTCCAAAAATACCCCCCAAAACGTGAGGATGGTGATGCTGCTATGAGAAACCCCCAAGTCTATGGAGTTTTATGATCATGATGACAAAATCCCTTATGTTGGGGGTGGACCCTATCACCCTTAACAGATGCGTGTGTGTTTGTGTGTGTATATATATGTATGTATGTATACATGTGTGTATATATATATATACACGTATACACACACACCTTTCATTTTTTAAACTGTAATAACAGCTAACAAATATTGGGCCCTTTCTGAATGGTGGCTTTATAGCAAGGACTCTTAATTCTCACTCTGAGACTGTGTGGTTATTATCCCATCTTACCAGAGAAAACAAACACGAAATGGAGAAGTGTACCCCATTATTCAGCTATAGGGGGCAGGATGTGCCCTAGCCTCTCCTCACTACACAGGGGCAAACCTTCCCAAATGGCTGAACCAGTGGGTTGGATCTGGGCTAGTAATGAAACAAGCATAACATCCTCTAACAGGCACTTTACTTTTTGAATGTAGGCAAAATTTTCAAAGGCACAGATTTTAAGGGTAGTTTGGTGAGTTTTGATGTCAACCAATGTGTACCTGAATATTATCACGCCAAACAAGACATAATAAACTTTCACTAAAGTCTCCTCTGGCCCTTGTCCTGTTATTTGCCCCTCTTGCTCCCATAGCCTTACCTGTCTGAGACTTAGAAAAACATGTGCTGTGTGGGTCCTTGCTCAGTGTGGCTGCTGCTCAACAGTACACCACCATGTATGATGTGGTCTCCCAATTTGTTCCTCCTGTGGTTCATCCAGACACCTGGGTGTTCCCATCTAGGACTATTATGAATAATTCAGGCTTCATTTCACACCTAGGCTGCACTGGTGAGCCCTAGGGAGGTATACATTCAACTTTTTAAGAACCCACCTCGCCATATTCCAAAGTGGTCACTCATTTTACTCCCATACCAGCAGCACATGCAAATTCCAGAGTTGCTCCACATCCTTAGCAAAATTAGTCTTCTAATTTTAACTATTTCAGCGGGTGCAAAGCTTATTATAGGTTTAATTTGCATTTTACTCATCCTCTAATTGACTGACTCTTCTGTTGTGTACAATGAACTTTAGTATTCAGTGAATTTTTAAATCTCAGTTATTGTTCTTTAGGTCTTTTATTTCATTTTAAAATGTGGTGCGCCCTGGAGGAGCAGCGGTTAAGTCAATGCTTGGAGGGGGCAAGCCACGTACCCCTGTGTAGGGGTGGTGGGTAGGGGGCATTGTGGAAGGGAAAGGACAGCCAGTGTGAACTAAATAAAAATGAAGATGCTTCTACTTTCTTTTCCTCCTTTCTTGTTTACTCACTTTCA